>SJYV01017243.1:273720-404797 GCA_006410875.1 Neotragus pygmaeus | reverse complement strand
CAAGGAGATCCAACCAGTCCATTCTGAAGGAGATCAGCCCTGGGATTTCTTTGGAAGGAATGGTGCTAAAGCTGAAACTCCAGTAGTTTGGCCACCTCATTCGAAGAGTTGACTCATTGGAAAAGACTCTGATGCTGGGAGGGATTGGGGGCAGGAGGAGAAGGGGACGACCGAGGATGAGATGGCTGGATGGCATCACAGACTCGATGGATGTGAGTTTGAGTGAAGTCTGGGAGTTGGTGATGGACAGGGAGGCCTGGCGTGCTGCGATTCATGGGGTTGCAAAGAGTTGGACACGACTGAGCGACTGAACTGAACTGAACTGAACTGATGGGATCAGATCTTAGTTTTTTAATACTGAGTTTAAGCCAGCTTTTTCACTCTCCTCCTTCACCATCATCAAGAGATTCTTTAGTTCCTCTTCACCTTCTGCCAGTAGAGTGGTATTATCTGCATATTTGAGGTTGTTGACATTTCAGATGAAAACACTGAGACTCAGAGAATTAGTGTCCACGCTCACAAGTCCGTCTAGCCTTGTCCCCTCAGGCTGCATGACCAGTCTGGCCTCCCCACCCCAGCCCTCCACCATCAAGCCTGCATCACAGTCCTTCAGCACTCGTTCATCTCTTCAGTTAGATTTGCAGAGAAGAATGGAAACCAAGTGATGGGGGGAAAGGAGAAAGAAGGGGGTGACAGAGAAGGCTGAGACCTGGGGAGAAAGGCTGGAGGAGGAGGGGCAGAGTGGCTAGCTGTTGAGTCAGCTGGATGACTCATGCCCCTCAGGGCCTCTCTCCAGATCTGCAGAAGCCCAGCCTCGGAGAGGCCACTTCTCCCTGAGCTGCTCGGGTGATGCTTGTTTTTATGCAAGTTTGAGAACCAGTGATGCCTGGGCTGGATTGTCCACTGTGGCAGCCACTAGCCATATGGGAGGAATTAAAATTCCACATTCAGCTCCTCAGTCACCCGAGCCGTGTTTTAAGTGAGCACTTGGCACCTGGGACTGGTGGTTATCGGGCCTCCCTGTCCCTTTGAGAGGCTGGTCTCCAGCTCTGCCCTGTTGCCCAGATACAGAAGAGATGCATGTTCCCTCCGCAGGGATTCTGTGCCAGGTGGTCCTTCCTGCATCCTGAGGGTCCCTCCTTGCAGACTTGGTGGCGATCTGTGTGTATCTCACGGGGACCAGGGACACTGGCTGACTCCCAGCTGGTATCCCCAGCTCTACTCAGGCTCCAGCCCAGACCTGCATTTCCTGGTCTCCAAGTGGCCACCGTGTCCCCTTAGGCTCTGTTCTCCAGGGTCTCAGCAGAAGAGGGACCAATGTCGAGAGACCAGTACCTTGGGACAGGTGGTCCCCCATTCATGTCTCTGCCCTCATAGTCAAGCCATCGCTTCTAAATGATGAGAGAACAAGGCCGTGGGTGCCCTAGAGGCTGTCCATTTGGGGCCAAGGTGACACACAGCCCAGGGAGGCCAGAGGCCCTGTTCCCACTCACCACCCAGACCCAGGCAGGTGAAGTGATGGGCTTCACGTGTCACTAGTCGGGGGTGGGGGCCGGACTTGCATCCTCACAGCCAGGGCTCCTGGGCCCTTGCACTTGCCCTGCTCTGTCCCTTCATGCCTGGCCTGGGAGTGTCCTGGCCTTCAGTTCACAGGACACAGCCTGTGTCCCGGCCCTTCCTCTTGTGGGTCTGGAAAAGATGCCGAGCAAGGCCCATCTCACCGATCAATGTCAGGATATCCCTTCTTTTCAATTAAAAAGAAATACCGTGCTCAGGAATTTCCAGGGCTGGACGGTCTTCTGTTTATTCCTCTCAACCTGCTTCAGCCACAGATAAGGAAGAGCAGCCCACTCTCCGCCCGCGCCCTGCATGCTTCCTGCCTGACTGCAGGCAGGCACTTCCCAGTGGGCTTTTTCCCAAGGGGTGGAGTGGGTGCCCCAAGACCTTCAGCACGAGAAGGCAGGGGACAGGGAGCCCACGGGAAGTGACAGCAAGCAGGATGGTGGCAAGAAAGGGCCCAGCTGATCTGGTCCCGGGCACCCTGTAAGACTGAACACATGGGAAACCACTTCACTTTCTGCAGAAGACAGGCCCCTTCTCCCCACTCAGGGCCCCCTCAGCTATGCACTTAATGGCAGCTCAGATGAGAAACCAACCAACCCACTGGCCACCCAGTCAGTTGACACTGTAACAGAGAACAAAGCTGACTCCATACTGGATTTAGTTTTTAGCTCTGATCCGGTGCTCTGTAGCCTGTGCTTAGTCATGGTGGCTCTGCATCTTTTGTATTAATTTTAAAAATGTTGCCTATAGCCTGAAATATACAGGTTCGCCCATTCTCAAGGCTCTGACCTTTAAAGGTATAACATGTTTCCATTCATAAAGAGATAAAAAGTTGCAGAACAGAGAATAATAATTGTCTTTATAGAGGTTTATAGGAACATTATGACCAGTTCTACCTGAACAGCTGCAAGAAATAAAAGGATTCCTGTGCCAAGAAGTTTGCAACAATCAACCACACTCCCATCCTTTTAGTGAAAAAGAAGCCTAAATTCTAACTTTGTCAACAAAGGTTCATCTGGTCAAGGCTATGGTTTTTCCAGTGGTCATGTATGGATGTAACAGTTGGACTATAAAGAAAGCTGAGTGCTGAAGAATTGATGCTTTTGAAGTGTGGTGTTGGAGAAGAGTCTTGAGAGTACCTTGGACTGCAAGGAGATCCAACCAGTCCATCCTGAAGGAGATCAGTCCTGGGTGTTCATTGGAAGGACTGATGTTGAAGCTGAAACTCCAGTACTTTGGGCACCTGATAACGAAGAGCTGACTCATTTGAAAAGACCCTGAAGCTGGGAAAGATTGAGGGCAGAAGCAGAAGGGGACGACAGAGAATAAGATGGTTGGATGGCATCACCGACCCAATGGACATGGGTTTGGGTGGGCTCCGGGAGTTGGTGATGGACAGGGAGGCCTGGCGTGCTGTGGTTCATGGGCTCGCAAAGAGTCGGACACGACTGAGTGACTGAACTGAACTGAACTGAACTGAACTGAAATTCTAACTTGAGTAAGATGGTTCTTTAGGACTCTAGTCCACCATCTTCTTTGTCTGCTGGCTTTCCAAATAAAGTAACTCTTCCTTACCCCAACAACTTGTGTCTCAACTTGTTGGCTTATGGTGCAGCTCACAGTACAGGCTGGGACTCAGTAACAATACCAGGCAGACCTGGCCAGTCAATGGTCTACCTGGCTGGTGCCTCCTGGATGCCCCAATAGGGCACTGCGGTTCTCTGCCTTTTCCTGCCAGCCCAGTGTCAGCACTTTAGGGAAGCTGGTGACCCCAGTCTTTGCTTTCTGAATGTGGTGTAGAGAGAGCTCACACACTGTTGGCTCAAAAGATCTACCCCATTTCTTGTCCTCCAGAGCTTCAACTGTTCACATTCTTTTTCAGATGGGTAAACTTCATGGAGAAGTTGCTGGAGGAATCAGGCATAGCCCTGCAGCTATCTATTTGGATGGCGTTGTTTCCACTATCAGCATTTGCTGGAGAAGTGGATGTTTCAGAGGTTGTGAGGCCAAACATTATTGTTAGAATATTGAACATACTTGTAAATAAATAAAATAATCAATGTCTTCTGGGTAGAGCTTAAAACACCAGGGTAAATCCTAAACATGATTGGAACTCACTGGGATGTGAAGACCAGTGTTGGCAGAGGGGCCAGTTCCCCTTATGTTTATTTCATTTCTTGCTCATTCCTTGTATGAAGCTGAGACTAAGATTCTAAGAAACCTCTTTCTCTCTCCTTAGAATTCACATGTTATTGATCAGGGTTCAAAGTTGCAGACAACAGAATCTACTCTAGTAGTCTAAAAGTGATATTTTTACCAGGTCACTCATTTTATACTTGCAATCCTATGAGGTAGGTATCATCAGCTTTATAGATGGGAAAGCTGAGGTATTAGACAGTGATTGGCTTCACTCTTCAACCTAAGTCTTTGGATTTTAAAATCTAAATTCCTAGGGATGTTTTAAGGCTTTGTTGCTTCACACCAGGATGACTCTAAAATGATTGAGACTACTTAAATCCTAGTTTCAACATTTTTCATATCTCCCACTTAAAAAAAAAGTCTTACTTGTGCAGTTGTTTGTAAATTCCTTTCTCTTGGAGGGCATCCATTTTGCTTTTTAAGGATGGTAGCTATCTTGAAAGCAGGGGTTCTTCATCATTAGAGGCTCACCACTGTGTCCCAAATACAGTGGACTTTGGGTGAAGTTTTGTTATTTCATTACAGCAAGGTGCTGAAGAGAGCCCGCTCTTAAGAGCTTATACTAGTGAGAAGCAGGTAACCAGTCAATGAAAACAGTAGGTGATGGATGATGGTGGTGATCCTTAGTGTCAGAGCCTCCCTACTCTAACAGAAATGTGGAGTTTGAGCAAGTGAGTTTACCTGTAGTTCTCTTCAGAGTGACCCAAACTACTTTAAAAGATTAATTAGGCTGATTCTCCCAAGACCCACATAATGACATCAAAACACAGAGAAAATGAAAACTCAAGATGAGTTCCTCCAGCCCAGAGTGTTTTTAAAGAATCAACCCATAGATGAGAAAAATCACAGCTTTTGTTTCCAAGGCAGGATTTGTGCCTAAATTAGTTTTCTGAATCATAGTGATTTAGAGGAAGGATTGAATTTTGTCTCAAAATGGGCTTTTCTAACCTCTGCTTACTCTCTGGTAACGTGTAGATAGTTACCAAAGTGCTGTATAATTTGTCATGATTGGCAGGGAAGTCATTCACTGAAGGACATTTATTGTACCTGCCAGTCACAGCCTAGAGTCCTTTTCAGGGTATGGCAAAGAAATTCAAGAAGGGATCTGTGAAAGAATTATTAAAACAATTCAAGACTATTCAGTGTCTATCTCTCCCACCTGACATATGTGACTCATAACCCATACACTCTTCAGAACACTGAAGGTAAAGAGATCAAACTGTAGAAAAGAACAAACATCAGTGGACTTTAGTTTGAGTGAGGGTGTTGCCAGAGATTTGCGTGTTTCTCTCAGCCTTTCCTCAGATCTCTGCAGGAAAGGAAAGTTTGCCAGAGGGAGGATAAAGCTTGTGGCTTTACAGATCCCATCCTTTAAGGCTACATTGATTTAAGCACTTCCTTACTGCCCAAATGCAGAGAACTAGGTCACCCTGCAGACCAGAGAATTTCCCAAGGTAGAACAATGGTTCTCACGGGAGTGGGGAGCATCCAACAAAGATCACATTTAAGATATTTAAAAATAGATATTACTTAACACTCTCAACTAGTATTGAAAACATCTGGTAAAGTTTTGCCTAGAGATACTCCCGTTAGACCTTTTTTTCATTTTTTAAAAATCAATGTGATTTGTAAATGATCATGTTATATTGCACAGGCAGTAACACTACAGTAGTTTTTTAAACTCTTAGGGGTTTGTTTTCTTAAGCAGGATGAACAGGCTCTTTGTAATCTTGTTTAGATGATTGATTTACATAGCAAATCCTTTCCCCTTTAAATAGTGGAAATCTCAAGTCCAGTTCATTAATCAAAAACATCCAACTAGCCGATAGAGGTTGAACAAGTTTTACTCTTTTTGTTACTTTGTTGCAGGTTAAAACCAGCTCGTATAGGAGAAAATGCATCTTACTGTAGAGTCTACCTTCACTTTTAGGAAGGTGTAGATTACACTGCAGAGTTACACGGAAAAAATATGATTAGAAGGGTAAAGGTCATAGTGTTCCAGTTGACTTGGTGACATCAAATGTAACTCCAATTTCACTGCTAGTCACAGGGTCAGGGATACCACAGAGCTGTTTATAATAAGCACAAGATCATGAAATTATCCAGTTTTAGGTGTCAGGTAAAAAGAGCAGAGGGGTTGACAACCATTTCAAACCTTGGCTTAAAACCCCTAAGAAGAGGGTACGTGCTCTACAGAATTCCTATCAACAACTTAGGCCACTGACTTATCTTCTTACTCAAAATTAAAAGTATATGGTTCCTCTCCTACACCGTTGGTGGGAATGTGAATTGGTGCAGCCACTCTAGAGAACAGTAAGAGGTTCCTTAAAAAAACTAAAAATAGAGCTGTAATGTGATCCTGCAATCCCACTCCTGGGCATATATCTGTAGAAAAACTTGATCCAAAAGGATACATGCACCCGTGTTCATTGCAGCATGTTTACAATGGCCAATACATGGAAGCAATCTGAATTTCCATTGGCAGAGGAATGGATAAAGAAGATGTGGTCCATGTATACTTTGGAATATTACTCAGCCATTAAAAAGAAAGAAATCCCATTTGCAGCAGCATGGATTGACCTAGAGATTGTCATACTGAGTGAAGTGAGCCAGACAGGGAAAGAGACATATTGGTATGACTTCCCTTATATGTGGAATCTAAAAAGAAATGATACAGACGAACTTACAAAATAGAGACTCATAGACTTAGAGAACAAACTTACGGTTGCTGGGGAGAAGGGTGAGGAGAAGGGATAGTTAGGGAGTTTGGGATAGACATGTACACACTGCTATATTTAAAATGGGTAACCAACAAGGACCCACAGGGAACGCAGCTCAGAGTTATGTGGCAGCCTGAATGGAAGGGAGGTTTGAGGGAGAATGGGTCTGGGTATATGTATGGCTGAGTTCCTTCACTGTTCACCTGAAACAATCACAACATTTGTTAATTGGCTATACTCCAACACAAAACAACAAGTTTAAAAAAAGGTATACAGTTCCCAAGTTCTCCTGAAAGAAAGCCCTAGAGGAATATCCAGGCTTGGAGGGGCCATTCCTTGTACTATGGTTTCTGAACTCAGAACATCACTGCTTTATTTCTTGCCCCCAACTTAATACAGCACTCTCACGCCTCCAATATTAGGATGTCAGACTTATGGGCAACAAATATCCATCAGGCTTTGCTGAGTTAGGAAATCGTGTCCTAGTTGGTACTTGTGTTGTCAAGTTCATGTTCTAACTGATGGATTAGGGGAGTTGACGGACACTGTGTTGATCTCGGTTACTTAATGAGTTGTTTTTAAGTGTGCGTGCTGTGGTTTCTGTAGCTGATGAAAAGAGAAATGACACTTTTTTTCCCATGAAAAATCCAAAATGAGGGCCCTTATAACATTGTTAAGAACAAAAGGCACAAAATTTTACTAATCAGCTATGACTAGTCAGCCAGTCAGAATTCATTGCTTATCTTTTTTGGTATATATTTAATGCAAAGATAGGAAACCTCTTAGTGCACAAAATCAAACATTAATTAAAGTGGCTGTCTCACAAAAAACACTGTAGATTAATATAACAACTAGAGATAAACAAACTAAATGCTAGCAAACATTTTGGAAAGATCCACTAGGGTATAAAGGGTATTTGAACATGATAGTTCTTTCTGCATTTAAAAAAAAAAAAAAANCTTTATCAGACGCAGAAACAAACAGCGCTGTCAGGAAGGACGAGGGAGGCTCACACATCCCACAGTTGCTGGGCCTCCTTCCCCGGTTTAGCAGTTCACAATTTGACACCCACAACGCTCTTTGCTGGATCCAAGGCATTCACAGCCCACAGGAAAAGGAGGCCCAAGTGTACACGTGGTGAGAGGTCGTCATCGGCAGGCCCCTGGGAGAGCCTGTGTTTTTATTCTTGCTCAGTCTTTCATGGACACGGCCCAGGCGGGCTGACTCAGATGTTCCAGAATTGGGAGCAGCCTCGTGGAGCTGGGTGGTGATGTTGGCCTGCATGTCCCGCCTGGTCCCTGGCACCCGACCAGCTGGGAGGCTGGAGGTTTGCAGGCTCACAAAAAGAAAGCAGTTGTCCCTCTGCCAGACAACGCACCAGGTTGGGCGGGGAGAAGAGAGCACTGCTGGTGCCGAGACGTTCCCGCCCAAGGCAGTGTCACCAGTCAGCTCTCAGTCAGATGGGGAGGCCGGCGAACAAGTGTGCTTCTTCAGGACAGGTGGCGGCAGCAACATCGCAGGAGGACTGAGCTGCTGGTCTTTTTGCAGGTGAGGAAACTGGGGCGACGGGAGATAGGATGACTTGGCCTGTGCCTGCTCAGTCGCTTCAGTCGTGTCTGACTCTGTGACCCTGTGGACTGTAGCCCGCCAGCCTCCTCTGTCCATGGGATTCTCCAGGCAAGAATACTGGAGTGGGTTGCCATGCCCTCCTCCAGGGGATCTTCCCCATGCAGGGATCNATGGACATGGGTTTGGGTGGGCTCCGGGAGTTGGTGATGGACAGGGAGGCCTGGCAGGCTGTGGTTCATGGGCTCGCAAAGAGTCGGACACGACTGAGTGACTGAACTGAACTGAACTGAACTGAACTGAAATTCTAACTTGAGTAAGATGGTTCTTTAGGACTCTAGTCCACCATCTTCTTTGTCTGCTGGCTTTCCAAATAAAGTAACTCTTCCTTACCCCAACAACTTGTGTCTCAACTTGTTGGCTTATGGTGCAGCTCACAGTACAGGCTGGGACTCAGTAACAATACCAGGCAGACCTGGCCAGTCAATGGTCTACCTGGCTGGTGCCTCCTGGATGCAGCAGAGACAGATTCCTGGTGCCCCAATAGGGCACTGCGGTTCTCTGCCTTTTCCTGCCAGCCCAGTGTCAGCACCTTAGGGAAGCTGGTGACCCCAGTCTTTGCTTTCTGAATGTGGTGTACAGAGAGCTCACACACTGTTGGCTCAAAAGATCTACCCCATTTCTTGTCCTCCAGAGCTTCAACTGTTCACATTCTTTTTCAGATGGGTAAACTTCATGGAGAAGTTGCTGGAGGAATCAGGCATAGCCCTGCAGCTATCTATTTGGATGGCGTTGTTTCCACTATCAGCATTTGCTGGAGAAGTGGATGTTTCAGAGGTTGTGAGGCCAAACATTATTGTTAGAATATTGAACATACTTGTAAATAAATAAAATAATCAATGTCTTCTGGGTAGAGCTTAAAACACCAGGGTAAATCCTAAACATGATTGGAACTCACTGGGATGTGAAGACCAGTGTTGGCAGAGGGGCCAGTTCCCCTTATGTTTATTTCATTTCTTGCTCATTCCTTGTATGAAGCTGAGACTAAGATTCTAAGAAACCTCTTTCTCTCTCCTTAGAATTCACATGTTATTGATCAGGGTTCAAAGTTGCAGACAACAGAATCTACTCTAGTAGTCTAAAAGTGATATTTTTACCAGGTCACTCATTTTATACTTGCAATCCTATGAGGTAGGTATCATCAGCTTTATAGATGGGAAAGCTGAGGTATTAGACAGTGATTGGCTTCACTCTTCAACCTAAGTCTTTGGATTTTAAAATCTAAATTCCTAGGGATGTTTTAAGGCTTTGTTGCTTCACACCAGGATGACTCTAAAATGATTGAGACTACTTAAATCCTAGTTTCAACATTTTTCATATCTCCCACTTAAAAAAAAAGTCTTACTTGTGCAGTTGTTTGTAAATTCCTTTCTCTTGGAGGGCATCCATTTTGCTTTTTAAGGATGGTAGCTATCTTGAAAGCAGGGGTTCTTCATCATTAGAGGCTCACCACTGTGTCCCAAATACAGTGGACTTTGGGTGAAGTTTTGTTATTTCATTACAGCAAGGTGCTGAAGAGAGCCCGCTCTTAAGAGCTTATACTAGTGAGAAGCAGGTAACCAGTCAATGAAAACAGTAGGTGATGGATGATGGTGGTGATCCTTAGTGTCAGAGCCTCCCTACTCTAACAGAAATGTGGAGTTTGAGCAAGTGAGTTTACCTGTAGTTCTCTTCAGAGTGACCCAAACTACTTTAAAAGATTAATTAGGCTGATTCTCCCAAGACCCACATAATGACATCAAAACACAGAGAAAATGAAAACTCAAGATGAGTTCCTCCAGCCCAGAGTGTTTTTAAAGAATCAACCCATAGATGAGAAAAATCACAGCTTTTGTTTCCAAGGCAGGATTTGTGCCTAAATTAGTTTTCTGAATCATAGTGATTTAGAGGAAGGATTGAATTTTGTCTCAAAATGGGCTTTTCTAACCTCTGCTTACTCTCTGGTAACGTGTAGATAGTTACCAAAGTGCTGTATAATTTGTCATGATTGGCAGGGAAGTCATTCACTGAAGGACATTTATTGTACCTGCCAGTCACAGCCTAGAGTCCTTTTCAGGGTATGGCAAAGAAATTCAAGAAGGGATCTGTGAAAGAATTATTAAAACAATTCAAGACTATTCAGTGTCTATCTCTCCCACCTGACATATGTGACTCATAACCCATACACTCTTCAGAACACTGAAGGTAAAGAGATCAAACTGTAGAAAAGAACAAACATCAGTGGACTTTAGTTTGAGTGAGGGTGTTGCCAGAGATTTGCGTGTTTCTCTCAGCCTTTCCTCAGATCTCTGCAGGAAAGGAAAGTTTGCCAGAGGGAGGATAAAGCTTGTGGCTTTACAGATCCCATCCTTTAAGGCTACATTGATTTAAGCACTTCCTAACTGCCCAAATGCAGAGAACTAGGTCACCCTGCAGACCAGAGAATTTCCCAAGGTAGAACAATGGTTCTCACGGGAGTGGGGAGCATCCAACAAAGATCACATTTAAGATATTTAAAAATAGATATTACTTAACACTCTCAACTAGTATTGAAAACATCTGGTAAAGTTTTGCCTAGAGATACTCCCGTTAGACCTTTTTTTCATTTTTTAAAAATCAATGTGATTTGTAAATGATCATGTTATATTGCACAGGCAGTAACACTACAGTAGTTTTTTAAACTCTTAGGGGTTTGTTTTCTTAAGCAGGATGAACAGGCTCTTTGTAATCTTGTTTAGATGATTGATTTACATAGCAAATCCTTTCCCCTTTAAATAGTGGAAATCTCAAGTCCAGTTCATTAATCAAAAACATCCAACTAGCCGATAGAGGTTGAACAAGTTTTACTCTTTTTGTTACTTTGTTGCAGGTTAAAACCAGCTCGTATAGGAGAAAATGCATCTTACTGTAGAGTCTACCTTCACTTTTAGGAAGGTGTAGATTACACTGCAGAGTTACACGGAAAAAATATGATTAGAAGGGTAAAGGTCATAGTGTTCCAGTTGACTTGGTGACATCAAATGTAACTCCAATTTCACTGCTAGTCACAGGGTCAGGGATACCACAGAGCTGTTTATAATAAGCACAAGATCATGAAATTATCCAGTTTTAGGTGTCAGGTAAAAAGAGCAGAGGGGTTGACAACCATTTCAAACCTTGGCTTAAAACCCCTAAGAAGAGGGTACGTGCTCTACAGAATTCCTATCAACAACTTAGGCCACTGACTTATCTTCTTACTCAAAATTAAAAGTATATGGTTCCTCTCCTACACCGTTGGTGGGAATGTGAATTGGTGCAGCCACTCTAGAGAACAGTAAGAGGTTCCTTAAAAAAACTAAAAATAGAGCTGTAATGTGATCCTGCAATCCCACTCCTGGGCATATATCTGTAGAAAAACTTGATCCAAAAGGATACATGCACCCGTGTTCATTGCAGCATGTTTACAATGGCCAATACATGGAAGCAATCTGAATTTCCATTGGCAGAGGAATGGATAAAGAAGATGTGGTCCATGTATACTTTGGAATATTACTCAGCCATTAAAAAGAAAGAAATCCCATTTGCAGCAGCATGGATTGACCTAGAGATTGTCATACTGAGTGAAGTGAGCCAGACAGGGAAAGAGACATATTGGTATGACTTCCCTTATATGTGGAATCTAAAAAGAAATGATACAGACGAACTTACAAAATAGAGACTCATAGACTTAGAGAACAAACTTACGGTTGCTGGGGAGAAGGGTGAGGAGAAGGGATAGTTAGGGAGTTTGGGATAGACATGTACACACTGCTATATTTAAAATGGGTAACCAACAAGGACCCACAGGGAACGCAGCTCAGAGTTATGTGGCAGCCTGAATGGAAGGGAGGTTTGAGGGAGAATGGGTCGGGTATATGTATGGCTGAGTTCCTTCACTGTTCACCTGAAACAATCACAACATTTGTTAATTGGCTATACTCCAACACAAAACAACAAGTTTAAAAAAAGGTATACAGTTCCCAAGTTCTCCTGAAAGAAAGCCCTAGAGGAATATCCAGGCTTGGAGGGGCCATTCCTTGTACTATGGTTTCTGAACTCAGAACATCACTGCTTTATTTCTTGCCCCCAACTTAACACAGCACTCTCACGCCTCCAATATTAGGATGTCAGACTTATGGGCAACAAATATCCATCAGGCTTTGCTGAGTTAGGAAATCGTGTCCTAGTTGGTACTTGTGTTGTCAAGTTCATGTTCTAACTGATGGATTAGGGGAGTTGACGGACACTGTGTTGATCTCGGTTACTTAATGAGTTGTTTTTAAGTGTGCGTGCTGTGGTTTCTGTAGCTGATGAAAAGAGAAATGACACTTTTTTTCCCATGAAAAATCCAAAATGAGGGCCCTTATAACATTGTTAAGAACAAAAGGCACAAAATTTTACTAATCAGCTATGACTAGTCAGCCAGTCAGAATTCATTGCTTATCTTTTTTGGTATATATTTAATGCAAAGATAGGAAACCTCTTAGTGCACAAAATCAAACATTAATTAAAGTGGCTGTCTCACAAAAAACACTGTAGATTAATATAACAACTAGAGATAAACAAACTAAATGCTAGCAAACATTTTGGAAAGATCCACTAGGGTATAAAGGGTATTTGAACATGATAGTTCTTTCTGCATTAAAAAAAAAAAAAAAAATCCCCTCATGAGTCAACAAATTTCTCCTTTCATGGCCATGTCTGAATCTTATGAAGAAAACCCAATGGAATCTTCAGATTTTTTTTTAACATAGGCTTAACTTTTTTTTCTAAAATGACTCTCCTCATTAAAAAGATGCAGCTGTTTTCAAAGTCATTGTTTCCTCATATTTCCTTCAGAATCTCTCCTACACTGCTGGCAGAAAGATGGTTTCCATGTGAGACAATGTGAGTGAGGAACCTTTCCTAATCTCCTGTAAGACCACATTTGTAAAACTACTCTTCCAATCACCCGTTGCAAAAGTTTTAACATTGGGAATGATTAAGGCTGGGGCATAGATCATCGTCATGAAATTTAATATAATAACAGCTTAGCAAAACTTCAAAGAACATTGTTTTAGGAGGATGTGCATTTTATAACAATGATACACAGATGAATATCCGCAGACAAGGCCATGCAGTTTATTTCAAACAATATAACGCTTCTCTGTGAAAAATTGTGTTCTTGGCCTATTCCACTTTTCTATCAAGTAGGGATTTAAAACCCTGGAGAAGGAAACAGCAATCCACTCCAATATTTTTGCCTGGAAAATCCCATGGACAGAGGAGCCTGGCGGACTATAGTCCTTGGGATTCAAGAGTCGGACATGACTTGGTGGCTACACCACTACAGAAGGGATTTAAAAAGTGACCTTGCAAGGAAGAAGTCAGCGACAAATTTGGTAACATGGAATCAGATCTCAGAGATGTGTTCTGTTGCACAAGCATGTAAGAACATCCTTTTCATAAGCAAATACCCTCCAAGTTACAAATATTTTTCACAGTAAAAGGACTCTTTTCCCCTATGTATGAATTAGCCTCCTGTTTTGCAGTCCCTCTAGAAGACGACAGTGGACAAAATGTCTTTGTGAAATGGAGCTACAAATGTCATCCTTTGCTGCCCAGAATGAGGAATAAGTAAAAATAAAACAACTTTCTAGTCCCAGCTAACAAATTCTCTAGAAAATTCTTGCATAAAAAATACAGTCAATTCACAGTTCAGAGTCTGTAGATGAAATCAATGTGAAAAGGTTCTGACAGCATTCAAGGTTGAGGGTGATGAAGCAGAGTGGGTGGTGTGGGAGGGAAGAGAGGCCCCCCCAGCCCCCTGAAACCAGAGCAGGTGCAGGGGCAGATCAAGAGCAGTGCTGGACCGAGGCCCAAGGGAAAAGACAAAGGACTTCTCTCCTCCTAAGTCTCTTTCATTCCAGTTTTTAATTTCTACATGAAATAGCACTTAGCTCACAGGAGTCTTGCGGGTTGGACTGCCAATAAAGAAGTTTGCTTCTCTTGTTGCCCTTTAATTCAATCTGTGTCCCTGCTCAGCATAAAAAAAAAAAAAAGAAGTGCCTTCGGATCACTACATTTTCAGTGGCCAACTTTATACGTTTCAGAAGGAAAACAAAGGATTTAGTGCTGGGGATCGTGAGCGCTGATTTTTAGTGTTCCCTTCTCTTCCTTGGATTTTTCTAAGGGAGCTTGAGTGCACTGGGTATGCACATATGATCCCAAATATCAGGGTCAGAAAGGAATCGGCCTGAAGGGGCAGNAAAACAAAGGATTTAGTGCTGGGGATCGTGAGCGCTGATTTTTAGTGTTCCCTTCTCTTCCTTGGATTTTTCTAAGGGAGCTTGAGTGCACTGGGTATGCACATATGATCCCAAATATCAGGGTCAGAAAGGAATCGGCCTGAAGGGGCAGCTCGGCAGCAGTACAGGAGAGAGATTTAGTGGGCTGAGGTTCCTCAAAGCTGCAATGTGAGGCAGCTGTCAGGCCTGAGCCAGAAGTTATTTCCATCTCTAAGTGAGCTACCAGAAGCACCATCCTGTCTCCCTGGGGTTGGCCCTCCTTCCTGTGCTCTACTGGAGTCTGTTTGGATCTGGTATTTGGGCAAGGAGTTCAACAACTTTACTTATCCAGAGATAGTAATTGCTCAATCACTTAAAACCTGGTCATGAGAAGAAATGTAGAGTGAACTGGGGATGTGAGTGGGAGGACAGGACTACTGTTTTCAAATCTCTTTAGGGATGCCATCTGGCAGAAGATGAGAGCCATGTGTTTCCACTTCAGAGAACAGCATGAGAACCAAATAGCACTGAAAAACTATACGACAACAGATTTGGGTTCAACCAAGGTAGTCAGGTGGGGCTTCCCAGGTGGTACAAGTAATAAAGAACCCACCTGGCCAATGCAGGAGATGTAAGAGATGTAGGTTCAATCCCTGGGCTGGGAAGATCCCTTGGAAGCTGAGTATAAATGTCAACCCACTCCAGGGTTCTTGCCTGGAGAATCCCAAGGACAGAGCCCGGTGGACTACAGTTCATAGGGTCGCAAAGAGTAGTCAGGTAGTAAGTTTCTTGTTACTGAAGTATTCAAGCAAAAGCTGGAAAGCTGCTTCACTGAAAGGTGGTTTGGTGGAGGTGGAGTGGAGTCAATGAACTGTAAGACCCTTTCCAACTCTTGACAGCTTTTTCAGGTCCTGAATAACATGCAGATCTAAGATGGAAAACCATTCTGAGAAAATAACAGAAGTTTTGGAAAGAATATTGTACTTAGAAATATTCCCTCCAGTTTTCTTCAGAGGATCAAACTGGAGGCAGAATCCAGAAGGAAGAATGCAGTGGAAGGCTCCCCGCCTGGGACAGGAATGCGCACTCTGTCAGAGGACAGCCTGAAAGGAGGCTTTGTCATCTGAAGAATTACCCAGAAAGCGTGCTCTGACAGCTCAAGGACTGGAGCTTGATCTAACACAAGATACAGGAGTGTCAGTTAAGATGCTGCCTGCAGGTTCAGCATTTCCAGGTGTTAGTTGCACAATAAAATCATCAATGCATATCCCAAGACACCTTAGCCCAGGAGAATGCAGCCCTCTGAACACATCCCCTGGGGGGTGGGCAAGACTGAAACAAAACTGCATAGAACAAGTTCTTCTCTGACTGCTTCATCTGAACTGGGGCTCTCTTGGTCAGGATGAAACTAACCATTTCAGGTGATCACCTCTCTACAGCTGTGCTCTTCCTTCTGTGGCCCTAACATCATTGTCACCAGACCCAAGATGATGCCCATGACTCCTGAGTGAACAGGTGTAACCATGGAACAACTGTACACTTTGGCTAATTTGGAAAGAAAGACACCAGTTTGGATATAAATGGATCGTTGGCTTCATGGACAGTCTACCCATGCAGACAGGTGGAAGGCACTATTTAAATGCTTGGCAGTTCAGTTCATCAAAATTAGAAATTTTAAAGTTGTTTAGATCCTGGATCCCAACTGAAGTAGCTTTCTTAAAAATCAGTATTTATCTTAAGTCATCAAAAGCCCTAACTACTGACAATCAAAGGCACCAGAATAAGGGTTATCAGGTAAATACTACTGCCAGGGAGAAATGAAAGTTCTAGATAATTCAGACTCTAAATCTTCAACTCACTGCTATGAGAGGGTAGAGAAATAGGCAATAACTGTTCAAGCTGAGTATAAATGTCAAAAAACAACTGTACTTTTTGAAAATATAAAACCCCAAACAGCTAACACTCTTAACGCTCATTAGATACGTGCGTTTGTTGATTGTTCATATGGAATCTAAAAATACTGCATGATTTTTGACAAAGTGAAACTTGTTTGTTCCTGTATTTTGGGACTCTGTTTCTAAACTTCTGGATTTTTACTTCTATTTCAAAGGAACGACTGAGGCACTGGTTTAATACTATATTTATTAAAGTGTTTTTATTAACAAACTTTCGCCAGAAAGTTCTGAGGGTGTTAATACAGCAGGCACGTTGGCTTCAATGTTTGGTATTTGACAGTCCACAGAATTGCACTTCACTCTCACAATTCTTCTGCCACAGCTCTGTGGATTGTTTGGGCAGGACCTATAACCGGCCTCCCCTATTATATGGTTAAATAGAAATTTGGGTTCATTCTGATTTAAATGTTCTGAGCTCATAATGGCATCAGTCTGTGATGGGCTCGGCTCCACCTGCCTTTCTGCCTTGCTGGTCTGACTCACTGAAACCGAGTCCTTGTCGGCGGCCCCGCCACTGCCCTCTGTGGTCCCGAGGTCTCTGTTCTTACAGAGTCCCCTTGGGTGAGTCTCAGGACCACAGCATGCTTTGTGTAAGGCTCCGGCACTTCTGCAGACCAACGATGATGGCTCTACCATCTTTGGAAGATGCTCTTCGAGGCTCTGAAGACTGTGTACACTGGTCTTAGTGATTTTTTCTTGGGCCTGAATGTGCTGCACTGGGTGGAGGAAGAAACTCCTGGACAGAGTATTCTGGGCTCCAGGTGGTTTTGCCCTGCACTGTAAGCCAGGACAAGGGTGGATGTGTGGGACTGGATTCACGAAGCCCTCGGGGGCTGGGTGTGCGGCCTTGAGAGGCGCCAGGCCATTCTGGACATGCACGAAGCTGCTGGCAGTGGGAGTGCACTGGTGGCACAGACAGTCACCCATCTGCTGGCAAGAGGGCGGGCCGTATTTCAAATGTTTGTAGGCATTTGGGCAGCTGCATCTCTGATTCAGAGAGAAGAAGTGACACGTGGTGTGCTGTTCAAGAGAGGCCTGCAACAAGGCAGGGCTTGTTTCATTTTTGGTGCTTTTGTTGAGTTCACTGTTGTAAGCTGCGTGGACAGGCAGCCCTAAATGCCTTGCCTGGCTGCTGAAAAATTCAGAGCAGATGTGGGTCTCTTCGTAAGTGGTCTTCTCAGAGGCTGCACAGCTGTGGGCTGCCAGAGGTTCCAATTCATAAAACTCGTGTTCCATTTCTGATGTCTGGCCCCTGGGATCTAAATGATAAGCATTCAGGGTGTGTGTCTTGCTTGGCCGCTTGTCACCAGGACTTGCAGACAAAGCGTGGGAGAAGGCACTGCACTGGAGTTTTTTAGGTAAAGGGATCTGACCGCAGGTCCCCTGCGGCCCAAGGCACCGGCACATGCATTGGAAAAAGAAGGTGGCGAAAGCCCAGCTAATACACATGATGAGCATCATGAAGGTGCCCAGCTGGGTGTAAGCCAGAACCGTAGAGGGCATCATCATGGCCCCGGCCACGAAGGTGGTCAGCGCAGCCATGGCGATGGCAGAGCCCATGCGACTCAGAGAGAAGATCACCTTCCCTTCTCGGTCAGCGTCTGGGGCCAAGCGATAAGCCACCCCATAATGGACAGCAAAGTCTACAGATAGGCCCACGGCCACCGAGATGGTGACTGACTCCAAAACGTTCAGCTCCCAGCCCAGCAGGACGAGGGAACCCACGGTGACAAATATAGTTCCGGCAATCGAAATGATGGCGTAAAGGCTGATGATGATGTTCCAGGTGGTCAGCAGCATCACGCTGAAGGCCACGGCCACGGACAGCCCCATGGCAATGAGGGTGCCGTCGGAGAGGCTGTCCTGGAGGTCGTAGAACTCCAGATTGCTGACAAACCAGCCGTGGCTGAGGCCCTCAGGGGCAGAACTCAACTCATTGGAAATCCACGAGTCCACCTCTTTATAAAACTGATGCATCTTTTCATAAGCCAGGGTGAAGAGGTAGGTACTCTGGAACTCTAACACAACTGCCCTGATGGTGTCGTTGATGTCAAATCTCGGCCCTGGGGTCTTGCTATCTAGGTGGTAGCCTGTGCTCCTCTCCAGCTCCATGATGGCTCTCTTGATGCACAGTTCGAAAATCTCCTGCTTGTAGGGGAAGCTCCAGTGGCTGCAGCAAGGGTACAGGGCAGGCTCATCGCAGTCCTGGTTCTCCATCCACTGCTTAAAGGTCTCTATGAAGCAGCTGGTGAAGTCCTGTTCGTCAGTCTGGTAAAAGAAGGTTTGATTTCTTAGTTTTTGACAGAAGTGCAAAATCCAGACCTGCGAAGCCGGGCTGGCGATGTTGAAGGCGCTGTCCAAGGTAAGCTTCCCTTTGCTCTTAGGGTTTAGGGGGTTGCCGTTGTCTTCTGGGGATACACCCCAGATGACCGTGATGGGCATGTGGAGCTCCTCTCCGTGGTGGACACGCTCGAACATGAATAGCTTTTTGTACTCGGCGTCGTAACGTTCGAAAGGATGGGACGACCTGAACACCTGAAACTCGGACAGCTCCAAGGAGGGCAGCTTCATCTTTGGGTTTATGCAGACGATGTAGGCCCCGCCCACCGTTAAGGCCAGGAACCAGAATAGCCAGAGGTAGCGAAACTTAATAACGATACACGGCAATACTTTTTCAAAAAAAATTCGAGATGCTTCTGAAATGGCAAAAAGGACTTTGTGGCACTTCTGACAGGCCGCCGTCCAGCAGCTTTTGTTGTCGTAAATCTGCTGCTGGGGCTTCTTGAAACAGCTGAAGATATTAAGCAGATACCGCTCGTGCAGGACAACCACCGCCGGAAGCCACGTGACCATCAGCACGTAATTGACGAGGATGGCTGTCCCTGCATACACCCCGAAGCATCTGATGGCTGTGATGTTGCTCACGTAGTTGGCGTAAAAGGCAGCTGCCGTGGTGAAACTGGTGACGAACATGGACAGGGCGGCGTGCTGCAGCGCGATGCTCACTGTCTCTGATGTTTCCGCGTGAGGCTTGTCAAATTTGGTGTAGTTCCAGACGTCACACAGGACGAAAGCATCGTCTGCTCCAATGCCCACCAGAATAATGAGCGCGGTGAGGTTCATAAAAGGGAAGAATTCAAAGTTAAACACCACACGGTAGAGAAAATAGGACACGATCAAAGAACTGATGATGGCAAACATCGTCATCAGGGTGATGAACATGGACCTGGTGTAGA
This sequence comes from Neotragus pygmaeus, assembly GCA_006410875.1. NCBI lineage: Eukaryota > Metazoa > Chordata > Mammalia > Artiodactyla > Bovidae > Neotragus > Neotragus pygmaeus. The sequence continues at coordinate 385,235 of SJYV01017243.1, read as the reverse complement.
TGCACATGACTAAAAGGACGATCACCATGGCGATGGCGGGATACACCGTATCCATCAGAAGATAATCCTGAAACAAGCTGTGCTTGATACCAAACTCAATGCCGGTGACAGTGGTGACGCCGTCGGATGCGTTCCAGTTTTCGAAGTTGTCCAGGTAGATGTTCATCATGCTCTCGCCTTTCTCGGTGGGCGAAAAGAGCATGCTGTACTTCAGAGCGGGCGTGTAATCGGCTGTCTTCGGGGCCATGAAGTCCTTGTCCACCAAGTAGTGGAGGATCTGGTACACGGCGTTGTACTTGGTGCATTTCCGCGGCACATTGGTGCACTTGAGCTGGTCCTTCCTCCGGGCCGCCATGTCCCAGCAGTCTGGCTCCAGGGTGCCATTCTGGTAGTGTTTGGCGCAGGTCCGGAGAAGCTTCAAGGTATGAGAGACGTCGCGCTCCACGATCTTCTGGCAGGATGATCTGTTGTTCAGAATAGCGATGTAGTTCCCCAGCGTCCAGCTGGGGCAGCAGGAAGCAGCCGTGGTCCTCTGGCAGAGATCGCCAAACTGCGGGTGCGATCGGATCTGCGGAGACAGAGACAGGCGGAAGGACTGCCATTTAAAATCGGTTCATGCAAAGGTCTGAAGGACGGTGGCCTTGAGGGGCACGAAAGTTACCGGAGTTACAGAATCATCCTCTGGAGTGTCAGTTTGACCACAAGGTGAGACTCCCTCCCCCANCCAGTGGCTGCAGCAAGGGTACAGGGCAGGCTCATCGCAGTCCTGGTTCTCCATCCACTGCTTAAAGGTCTCTATGAAGCAGCTGGTGAAGTCCTGTTCGTCAGTCTGGTAAAAGAAGGTTTGATTTCTTAGTTTTTGACAGAAGTGCAAAATCCAGACCTGCGAAGCCGGGCTGGCGATGTTGAAGGCGCTGTCCAAGGTAAGCTTCCCTTTGCTCTTAGGGTTTAGGGGGTTGCCGTTGTCTTCTGGGGATACACCCCAGATGACCGTGATGGGCATGTGGAGCTCCTCTCCGTGGTGGACACGCTCGAACATGAATAGCTTTTTGTACTCGGCGTCGTAACGTTCGAAAGGATGGGACGACCTGAACACCTGAAACTCGGACAGCTCCAAGGAGGGCAGCTTCATCTTTGGGTTTATGCAGACGATGTAGGCCCCGCCCACCGTTAAGGCCAGGAACCAGAATAGCCAGAGGTAGCGAAACTTAATAACGATACACGGCAATACTTTTTCAAAAAAAATTCGAGATGCTTCTGAAATGGCAAAAAGGACTTTGTGGCACTTCTGACAGGCCGCCGTCCAGCAGCTTTTGTTATCGTAAATCTGCTGCTGGGGCTTCTTGAAACAGCTGAAGATATTAAGCAGATACCGCTCGTGCAGGACAACCACCGCCGGAAGCCACGTGACCATCAGCACGTAATTGACGAGGATGGCTGTCCCTGCATACACCCCGAAGCATCTGATGGCTGTGATGTTGCTCACGTAGTTGGCGTAAAAGGCAGCTGCCGTGGTGAAACTGGTGACGAACATGGACAGGGCGGCGTGCTGCAGCGCGATGCTCACTGTCTCTGATGTTTCCGCGTGAGGCTTGTCAAATTTGGTGTAGTTCCAGACGTCACACAGGACGAAAGCATCGTCTGCTCCAATGCCCACCAGAATAATGAGCGCGGTGAGGTTCATAAAAGGGAAGAATTCAAAGTTAAACACCACACGGTAGAGAAAATAGGACACGATCAAAGAACTGATGATGGCAAACATCGTCATCAGGGTGATGAACATGGACCTGGTGTAGATGCACATGACTAAAAGGACGATCACCATGGCGATGGCGGGATACACCGTATCCATCAGAAGATAATCCTGAAACAAGCTGTGCTTGATACCAAACTCAATGCCGGTGACAGTGGTGACGCCGTCGGATGCGTTCCAGTTTTCGAAGTTGTCCAGGTAGATGTTCATCATGCTCTCGCCTTTCTCGGTGGGCGAAAAGAGCATGCTGTACTTCAGAGCGGGCGTGTAATCGGCTGTCTTCGGGGCCATGAAGTCCTTGTCCACCAAGTAGTGGAGGATCTGGTACACGGCGTTGTACTTGGTGCATTTCCGCGGCACATTGGTGCACTTGAGCTGGTCCTTCCTCCGGGCCGCCATGTCCCAGCAGTCTGGCTCCAGGGTGCCATTCTGGTAGTGTTTGGCGCAGGTCCGGAGAAGCTTCAAGGTATGAGAGACGTCGCGCTCCACGATCTTCTGGCAGGATGATCTGTTGTTCAGAATAGCGATGTAGTTCCCCAGCGTCCAGCTGGGGCAGCAGGAAGCAGCCGTGGTCCTCTGGCAGAGATCGCCAAACTGCGGGTGCGATCGGATCTGCGGAGACAGAGACAGGCGGAAGGACTGCCATTTAAAATCGGTTCATGCAAAGGTCTGAAGGACGGTGGCCTTGAGGGGCACGAAAGTTACCGGAGTTACAGAATCATCCTCTGGAGTGTCAGTTTGACCACAAGGTGAGACTCCCTCCCCCACCCCACCCCACCCCCGTCCCCAGTCTGCTTTCTTCGGCTACAGAAGGCTCACTTTGTTGTTCCGTCGCTCAGTCTGACTCTTGGTTACCCCATGGACTGCAGCACATCAGGTTTTCCTGCTAGGTTACTTCATTTTGAGCAGTAAACTGCTATTTGGGGATGACATCCAAGTGTGAAACAATTTCAATCAATGCCAGTTTGGTTTCAAAAAGGAGATAAAATTAACACCTCTTTGGTAAACAAGCCCTTTCAAAGTCACTTTAAAAAGCAATTAAATGGATAGGCTGTGAAGCATATGTATGAATACTTACTGGATTAAGAGAACAATTGCCCAATTGATACATGAAATGAATGTCTGGTTTCACCTAAAATTTTTGGTGATCAGTATGAAATATCTGGTGACAGAGGTACTGTATTTCCATCATCTTAGGTGGAGGCAAAGATGATATTCTCTAGGAAACCGTCAGTGAATCAAAAAGTGATCCTGGTAATATCAAAAGCAGATGGCTAAAGATACATGAAAAACCTGGAATAAAATGGTTTCCTGATATTTAAGTAGAAAGGGGAATGTTTCTAAATTAAAATGATATATGTATGATTTTAAATGAACATATACAGGTAATAAAATACTTAAGTGGGAATTTATTTCTTCCACAGCCGTCCAAGTTTATTCAAGTTGGCTAACCACCCCTCCCTCTTTGGGGAACTTTCTGTTTTGTAAACAGAGGTCTGCTGCATATTAGTAAGTAACAACTCTGGATTTAATGTGGGCAGTATTTCATTTGGAACACTGTTCTTGGAGAAGGCTTTTCTTCTTATGGCTGTTCTTCTTATAGGAAATTGAAATCTGTTCCAACGCCAAAGGTGGCATTGGTAAGGTTAGAGTGAAGTCTGCACAATCCTATTGCTTTAAAAATCTATAAATTACATGAATGGCCCCTCTACCCTGAGGCTGAGGGTAAGAAATACCCCCCTGCTCTCGAGCCTGTCTATAGACTTCTCTGGAAGCACCAGGGCTAAAGACACCCCACTCCTATCACTTTCCTCATCTTTGTCTACCAAAGGTTGTTCCAGGGAAGAAACTCCAAAGTTCAAGAAGGGCTTCAGTATTTTTTTTTTCTAAAGAGATTAAAACCACCCTTTCCCTTTTTTTTAAAGTGTGTGTGTTCTCAGTCATAACCGACTCTTTGCAACCCGATGGACTGTAGCCCACCAGGCTCCTCTGTCCTTGGGATTTTCCTGGTAAGAATACTGGAGTGGGTTGCCATTTTATCAATCATGCACTGAAATATTTTCTCAAATTAGAGATGTTGGCACAAATCATCTTTAGAACTCAGACTTATCCAAGAACCAAGTTATTTGTAACTCACTAAGCCCTGGTGATCAGCATACTTTACTGAGACTTATCCTGCAAGTGGCAAAGTGTAGATGAAAGGAGACTGGCCACATACTGGGAACTGCTGAAGTTCTCTGACCTGCACATAGAGATTTGTTCTACTATTCTACTTTTGCATCTGTTTGATAATTTCCATAATAAAAAGTTTTTGTTTTTTTTTAAGATACTCTATTGGGAGTTTAAAAAAATGAATCAAAGGGTTGTTATACAATGTACTAAAATAATGCTGATTTTAACAAAGGCTTATTTTCAAGCTCATTTTTAGAGAGTGATAATTACTGGACCTTTCATAAACAGGATAATTAATATTTCATTGCTCCTAGGTAAAAACATTCTCATGAGCTCACTTAGGGGGAACTGAACCACCTAATAAATAACAGGAAATCCTGGAATAGCATCTCTCAGATAACCAGTTTTATCCTATAAAGGAATAACAGGCAAGTCCCTGGGCTCAGCCCACTGAATTGAAAGAAAGGTAATGCATAGTGTCTGACAGTTTTCAGATGGAAGAAAATGAACTATATCCATTACAAAACCCACTATCAGCTAGAAGGAACATATTTATACTTGACCAAATAACCAAATGTCAAACATAAAGGGTTGCCAGCTAAAACTAGGGGAAAAGGCACAGAATTCTGTCCTTGACTAACCTTTTCAAAGAATTACAGAGGGTTTTTTATGTGTGTTATCTGACCAGAGATTTAAAAGTTGGACATGACAAACACAGACCAAATACTACTTTGATGGCTGCTATAAAAAATAAATGCTAATGAGCCTCTGGAGGGCCAATCCTCAAATTCAAAGTGATGCTGGCTGATGTACAACCTTTGGAAAACAGTTTTTGAGGACTGTTTTAGAGGGTAAAAAATGAGGACAGAGAATAGACATTTATCCTGAGTTGGATACCAGTGCCCTAAATCTAAAGGCATGGAGCTCAAGGGTCATCTAGGCTTTCAGGGAGTGATGCTGTATGTCCCTATCCATCCATCCATCCAAAAGAAAAATATTTATTGAGCACCTATGCAAGACAAATAAGGCAAATTTGTCCTGCCCTCAAGTTGCTCATGGTGAGGTAGGGAAATCAGACAAGCAAAGCAATGACAATTCACATGAGAAGCAACATATTATGTTTAAGAGTCTATGTGAACCTGTATATAGAGTGCCAAAGTCTGTAAGTGCAATGAGAGAGAAGCACAGCTTAGTGATCTGGGATGGAGACACCCTAATACAGAGTCATATGTTACACTGTGGGGCTGAAAGGGCTTGGCAAGCAGGTGTATCTTCATGCAGAATGCAGCTATATCTTTGCATACTTTTGCCATCATAGGAATGATTTTGAAATCTTTCAAGTTTATAAAAATAAGGATGGAGTTTCTGAGAGCCATATCTTGCAGCTCTCATGAGGGATGCCCTTTTCATTCTAGGTATTCACAGATGGGAGTTTCAGGTGTGATAACACACCTTTGCACACTTCCCTGGTCAGATGGGAGCAGGGGTGGAGTTGCCTTCAAATAGAGAAAAAGAAGAAACCAGAATAGTTTAAATGATACATTAACTTTCAAATCTAATGGCCAAGTTGGAGATATGGTAAGACACTGAGAAAACAATAAAGGCAAGAAAATGAAGCCCTTAATACCAGATTCAATCAACTGCTGGACTCTCACTCCCCACGTGACCAAGTTCCTCCTGTATAAAAGTTGAAGGGAGCCTAGAGATGAAAGAACAAGCAAGGGCTCCACAGCTTTCTTTAAAACAAGCATCAGGGAACTTCCCTGGCAATCCAGTGGTTAAGACTCTGCGCTTCCACTGCAGAGGGCTTGTGTTCAATCTCTGGTTGAGGAACTCAGATCCCCCCATCACATGCTGCATAAAACATAAAACCAAACAGCCAAAACATAAAACAAAACGAAACAAACAAAATATCCAAGCATCAAGAAACACATTTCTAGAGTCTTCTAAGCTTCAGAGGAGGGGGGGTGTATTCCAGCTGTCCACAAAAGCTACCTAAGTAAAAAGGGTTTTAGGTACCAAATTTCAAATCCCTACTACAAGCTGATTCCTCTGAGCACCAACTTCTACAGTGTACAAAGACTGAAAACAGGGTAAAGAGTTTCCAGCAGAGTCAAGATTAGACACACAAACATCTTCATTACTAAAGACTCTGCCAGCATGCCCTAGAGGAATGCAGAAGTGCAGGAAAAGTAATGAAGAAGATCAGGAGAAGCAACTGAGTCCCCTTTTGAGAGAGTCTAAGAAATCAAGCATTTCTGTGAGGAGACAGATGCAGCATCAGAAACAGAAGCTCTACAGTCTGGAAACCAGTACCCGTCTGAACTGTGAGCACAAGTGGCATGTAATTTAAATGGGAACTGGTTGCTTGAACTCAATGTGCTATCAACACAGGCAGGCAACAATGGAAACACCTGGTCTCATGGTGACATTACACTGATTACCAGATGCTTTCTGGTCAACTGACCAACGATTAAGCTTGTCTTCTCTGGATCATTCCATATGTGTCTCATTCAACTTGATTGTTGTTAATAATCAAGTACTTAGGTACCNAGCTAAACCGTTAACCACTAGATGTTATTCCCCAATGGCTCAAGTGGTAAAGAAGCTGCCTTTAATGCAGGAGACACAGGAGACGTGGATTTGATCCCTGGGTCGGGAAGATCCCCTGGAGGAGGAAATGGCAGCCCACTCCAGTATTCTTCCCTGGGAAATCCCATGGACAGAGGAACCTGAAGGGCTACAGTTCATGGGGTCGAAGAGTCAGACACGACTGAGTGTGCACACAAGACATCACTAAATATATTATCTCTGTGAGAAACACATTGTTCTAGGTTCACAGCAAGAGTTTGAGGCTAGAATACAAGGGCATTTGCAATTGGCAAAAATAGCATTTAATTTAAAAAGCTCAAATTACAACCATATTCCTTGAGTAGAATTTCAGGACCTTGGTTATATTTATTCATTTATTGGTATGTATCTGTCAGTGGCTTGACCATTCATTCAGATGTGTCTTTGGGTCTGTTCCTCACATTTTCGCAAGAGCACTACAAATTGTTATGTTCTTCCCAGGGAGTACAGGCTTGAAGTCACAGCTAAACATTCTTATTATGAGCTCAGTAGAGAAAAAAAGACAAGCAAAGTACATCTACTTTTTTCAATAGTTTAAATTTTGCAGAGGCTTCAAGCCAAACCATCAGAAACCATGTGTTGAGATTTCATTGCTTTATCTCTTGTAGAAAACTTCTGCTATATCTCAAGTACCAACCTACCTGAGATATGGTTTACAAATCAATTAAGAATCAATACTGTACCTCTCGTAAACCTGCTAAACCTACTGTTAGGAACTTTCTTCAGAACATCATACTTCTTTTGGAAGTATGGGGAACAATCCTTTCCTGTCTTAGTATGAAGGCAAGATGGGTTTCTTCTAAAAAACAAACTTGTCGCTCTATTTAAGTGACTTTTGTCTCTGACCATGAATTCTTCTTTGCTCTGGTTGCCAAGAATATTAAAGACAAATTTGAAGTTCACCACCATGCAAATACACAGAATTGTGGGGTATGCATTATTGTATGTCCAATCTCATCCTTAGCTTTATTTTCTACCCACTATTGTCCCTTCAAGTAATTCATTCAATTATTTATCCTTTCTGTATGCCTTTTTGTAAGGTTCCTATTGGTGCTGATATTTTATCATCTGAAATATATTCATATATGTATATATAATATACTCTTGTCACTTATGAAAGCTATAATGGCACAGTACTGCTTACTGGCTTTTGAGTTTATTAAAAATCTAAGATGTACTCATAGAATAAATTGCTAGCTTTTTTAAAAAGGTACTTATTCTATTCTAGGCCCTGATGATTCTTTGAGGTTCATTTGAGTGGGAAATGGTATATATAGCAGAACAATGCAAAACATAAATGAGAGAGGGAGCAGTAATCTGCATTATGGAAGCATAAAAAATGGAGGGTAAAGGCACAGACTCTAGAATTAGACTTTTGTTGTTGTTTAGTTGCTCAGTCATAATCGACTCTTTGAGATCCCATGGACTGTAGCTTGCCAGGCTCCTCAGTCCATGGGATTTCCCAGGTAAGAATACTGGAGTGGGTTGCCATTTTCTCCTCCAGAGGATCTTCCTGACCCAGGGATCGAACCCACAGCACCTGTATTGGCGGTGGAATTAAGACTTGTCTGAGTTCAAATCCTGCATCTGTCAGTTACTACCTGTGTGAACTTCCTCATCTGAAAAACAGGCAAAATAAGTGTTTCATTCCTAACACTGTTGTGAGGATTAAATGAAATAATTCATTAAAGTGTTTAGAATACTTCCTGACAAATATCAATAACACTCAAAAAACATCAGCTGTTAATCAACTGAGTGAATTCAATCACTTTAGTGTCTTCAAGGGAGGTAAGGTCTAAAGATTAACTGCAAGGGTAGGAATAACAGGGTCTAAAAGGTTAATGAATTGTTTTCATCCAAGGTGTGATTATAAAGTAACCAGACTGGCTTAACTTCTCTAAGCTTAACTGCTCATCTGTTAAAAGGTATTATTCCAAGGTCACAAGTTTACTGTGAGAGATGTAAAATACTCAGCATAAAGCCTTGCACACAGCAAGTGTTCTCCAAAGTTAGAGTCAACTTTCTGTATGAGAATGGTTGTAACCCATAACAAGGAGAAATAAGCTCATGGTAGCTTTCAAAAATCCACTGATCATTGTAGAACAGAACAAAATATGACAAAAATGGCTCACTGATGAAGAAACTGTAGGCTGTTTACAGATGGTTTGTGACTTTGGTCTGTTTGGAGTTGCACAGAGACAAGATGGCACTCACATAAAATCCTGATATCCTCATCAATGCAAAAGTTATTTTCAAAATATATGAACGGCCTCTCGGAATGAAGAATGAAGTCAGGAGATCTGGGACCAACTAACTAGGTGACCTGGGTAAGCCACTCAGTTCTCAGAAGGTCCTTTTATCTGCACAGGGACAGTGCTGGTCTATGGATAACCTCAAAGGATCCTTTCTACCTCCTATGCATTAAAGAACCCTGTTTCTAGAACAGGTGACTTCCCTGGATTGTCAGGCTAGCTCTTAGGGCATGTGATTAGATTTTCAACTGACAAGTGATTTTATATTTTATTGGGTTTCATGCTGGAGTTTCTCACTTGACAACGCTCCACAGTCAGGCAGACCAGCTGAAGTTGATAGTGATCAAATCGAGACATTAATTGAGAATAGAATTATGCTCAGAATACAAGCTCCTTTTCCGCCTTGTTACTGTGCTTGGACAAGGCCATTAGTGACCTTAGACAGCAGTTTCTACTTGGAGAAACTACGTCTGAACACATGAAATTGACTGCTCTTCCAAGCCTGGTAGGTGACCTTATTTTTTCTGGTGCTCTACAGATTAGGAGTGGAAGTGCCTGTCTTCTTATATTTTTATGTCCTGTTAAAGCATTAAGGTGTTCAGAATTCAGAACAATCTGGATTGGATTACTCAAGCCATTTCCATAGATATTGTATTTATGTTCTTTGATGTCCTCTTTCCTAGCCTGTGCCCTAAATTTTCCTTTGAGGTCACCGGCCAAAAGGATCCATTGATTGCCAGAAAGGTGAGCATTTCATTGCATAATTAAGATGCTGACAATTGCCTCAGGGGGAAAGTGGAGTGAACAATGAAACTAGGAAAGAGAAAATACAACAAAAGAAGAAAAAGGCTTAACTATTATCCTGAAAGGAAATAAGCTGTGAAATAACACAAAAGACTATCAAGGACAAAGAACATGAGTGGGAAAGAAAGAGATCTTTATTAAGGAAGATGGTATGTTTTAAAGGTGGGGAAACAGAAACACTTTGATCCTGGGGTCGGAAAGAATGCAAAGCCATTCTCCTGGTGTTTATTCTTCAGTAGGTAAGCCACTTAAGTGCTTTCATCTGATCAGGCACCAGGCTCAGCAGTAAAAGGAGTTTCAGAAATATAACCTTATTTGTGCTGAACAGATTTCAGTTTTACTTTACATACCCTTGAATTATCTACATTGCACATTGATTTAATTGCAGGTAAATTCCACAATGTCTCCCCTCCAGCTGAGGTAAACACTACTCTGGAGTATCGGTCACCTGGTGACAGGGGGGAAAAAAAAGAAAAAGGTTTATAAATTATTCATTTATTTCAGAAGACTCAGCATTCAGAAATAATTTAAACTGGGAAACCACATGGGCAATTCATTAGCAGTGGGGAATCCTGTCTTTCATTAAATTCCAGGAGAAAAATATAAAAACAAATTTTTAAAAATAGTGCTTTAGCTCAAAGCCTTTGTTGACTCACTGCATCTTAAAATTTGTAGCAGTTATGTAACATATCTAGTTCTGATCAGACTGTAATTAGGAAGAACAATCCATAAGAACTTTTGGCAGAAAATCAACTGAATGCCTCCCTCTTAATTTCACAACATATCACCACAGTGGTATATAAAATCAAAGAATGAGGCACCAAGGCATATCAAGAATGGATTATAAGGGTGTTCTCTGTGGCAGCTAACTAGAGAGCAAAGATGGCAAGCGATTAATTTTAAAGCACTAACAAAAGTCAGCTAAACACAGAATGCTAGCCAGGATCACAGACATACTCCTCATTCTTGCTGAGTGCTCAGAGTTCTAGAAAAAATATTTNTCTGTGGCAGCTAACTAGAGAGCAAAGATGGCAAGCGATCAATTTTAAAGCACTAACAAAAGTCAGCTAAACACAGAATGCTAGCCAGGATCACAGACATACTCCTCATTCTTGCTGAGTGCTCAGAGTTCTAGAAAAAATATTTGAGAATCATACTGTTACAAAATATATCTCCGAACAAGGGAGGCTGTGTGATATCCTGGAAAGAACATGTCTTTACAGTGAAAACTAGGTTGTAACCAGCTTCTATCATTTATTAGCTAGGTGATCTTAGGTAACTAACAGCTTCCCTGAGCCTCATCTGTAAAATAAAGACAGCAACACTTTTTCAAGTAGGTGTTGAGAATGAAATGAGATACTGAAAAATAGGTGCTCAATAAGTACTGTTTCTGCTCCCTCAGCCATTAAAAAATTAACATAAGTGAACTGAAACAAAGTAGGTTAATTTTATATGATCGAAAATGCCTAATGGTGCGAACAAAGAAAGTCAAATTTATGAATAAAGCTTTATTACATGAGCATTTATTAATGGTCACAAAGTTTTCTTTAGTAAACTCCTGTCTTCAAGACAAAGACCCTGAAGTTTGAATAGATACAGAAACATCTAAGACCCAATCAGGTCCCCTAGTGACCTAAGAAGATAAGAAAAAAACACATCTTAGAAGGATTTTCAGCAACACCAAAAAAAGCTGAAACCAAAGGAGCTTCAATGTTAATATTTACTTAATCAGAAATTGAAGTTATCACAATTCCTCACTTGTAACCATGAGGGCTAATCAGTGATATGCAAAGTTAAACATGTTTCTCTGAGGCCCTGAACTCTTCTTTCCTGGCAGCTACAGAGGAACCAGGCTGACTCTAGGCTACAGCAGATTTTGTTTAGTGAATTTGCTGCCAAAATTTAGAGATCTGTGATGCCATATTGAAACCAAGATTCCTGGCCTCTGGGAATTTCTTACAATGTTTGGGCCCTCATTTTTTCAAGGCCATATTCTGCCATATACTCTTCAATCACCATCACTTCCTGCTGTTTTAACTCAGTTCACTTATCTCATCCATATATGAGCTGGGCCGCTGAGGCATGCAAGCTTTGAACCTTTGGACTTTATTTGTTCGTCTTTCTTCCACTAATGCCTAATGACAAGGCAGGCACAAGAAGGCTATTAATACAGGTGTTTTAACAGTAGATTGTTTCAGGGTTCAATGTAAAAATATGTACAAGGAGTTTTTAAAAATGACTTGAAATATTGAGCAAGGTCAATAATTTTATTAGATTTATATCTGTCTTGAAACTGGCTATAACTCAATGCTGTCTTTCTTATTATTTTTTTCTTTTTTGCTCATCATTTTTTTTAATTATAGGTAAATAAATTCAGATTAGTGGTTGACTAACCTAGAGAAGTAAAATTACAAGTTAATTAAACAAAATCTCTTGAAGCATGATAGAAACACTAAAGCTGTGTGATCAGTCACATACACCCAGACAGTATAGGTTATCAGTCACGTTCAATCCCAGGAAACTCGGGGAGGTTTGTCATTTATGATGCCACTCACTTGGAACATCACAGAAAAAGCTGTCCTTGTGGAAGTTCCAGTCAACTTCTCTCTTCTCTCTTTCATAATGATCATCTGACCACCTATCATCCCGATGGCTGAAATGGAACACAATTTGGTCTTGAGTCAAGTCCTCACCATTCCAAGGATGAGAAGCCTACTGGTAACAATACTGCCTCAAGGTCATGACCTATTTAGTGCTTGGTATGAAGTTGGACGGATGGGCATGAGCAACCACCATTAATTTTCTCACTTCTGAAAAAGGTAAAAAAACAAACAAACCCAAACCCAAACCTTCACTAACAGACAACACAATCTTAAAAGACAATGACAATTTCAACACATTCAGTGGTAAAGATTTTGAGCCACACATTTTAGATGTAATTGTTTTGCTCAGGCAGTGTTTATAAGTGGAATTCATTAGCAGTGTTTTGTCTAAAAGTTAATAAACGGTTACCTTTTGGCTTGTTCATCTGCATATTTAAAGGGGTAATTTGCTAATGTTGCTTTGTATCCTGTATTTTTCACCATGTTATTCCATGTGACCAGTCTCTGGCCTATTGCAGTCCCTCTTGGTTCAAAACCCTAAGGCAAAATATTACAAATTCCCATTAGTGTACTTCATTTCAGGCTAAGTATAGTTATAACAGCTTGGGAAGGCAATGTCAAGGTGATGGATAGCTTTCAACAGAAAATAAATATGTTCTTCACAGCTACTCCAGAGGTGAACTGCATTAAAACAAGATAATCTGACATAATAATGATCACCTATTTACTGTGACAAAACAGCCTGATTCTTTGGTATGTTACGTATCTCAGGAAAGAGGAGGATAGAAAACTTATCTGAAGCTTCTCTTCCATATGCATCCCTAGCATTTAGTAAATACTTATTTTTATGTTATAAAACATCATGGTCAAATTAAATTGCATTATGCATGTTTTACAAAGAGTTTATCATTATCATTATCCTCATTCATATTTTCCTCCCTATTCCATACCTGAGGGACATCTATCAATACTTAAAAACAGACCCTGCTCTCTCTTAGTAACACTGAAATTCCTTTAACTTCCTCGGGAAAAAAAAGGGGACATTCTGGTTTTAAAGATTTTGTGAAAATGTTTTTATAGTCTGCAGATTCTCCAATTTACAGCTTTTTAGCTTAACATGGAGACCAAAAAACAGCTTTCCAGATTTTTGAAGGTGAACAAGTTCCTTGACCACCTTTGAGAACCTGAGAATACAGACAAGTCTTCCCTCTTTCAGAAAGTGTCTATACTTCTGATGGCTTGAGAAGGTTGCAAAAGAGAGGGTACTAGATAACATAAGACAAAGTGTCTTAAAATGCTTAATCTTTTGAGATGATCGAAGGCGAAATAAAATAGACGAGCAGATTCTATTGGCTCAGTTTTCCTTACCAGCAATGGATCAGAGAAATCAGGAAGCTCTGGCACTAATACTCCAACCAAGGCACAGACCACGATGAACACCGTGCACATGCCCAAGACAACCACAGGCCAGTCTGCTATCAGGGCTGCGTAACTACAAAAACAGAGAGAGATCACAGAGAAATCCTCTTAGAAGCAGAGTGAAGTTTTTTCACTACCTAACGAAGCAATATGTTAATTCTTCCTACTTCAGACCTAGTATAGGTATTTATCAATGAAAGATATAATGAGATTATAGACTGTTGCTCCTCAGGTGCTACTCTTTGTGACTCCATGGACTGCAGTATGCTAGGCTTCCATGTCTTTCACTATCTCCTGGAGTTTGCTCAAATTCATGTCTGTTGAGTCGGTGATGTTATCTAACCATCTGAAAGTGAGCATAATGTCCATTTCTGACAAGTAATATTTCATTGCTATATCTGTGCCTAGGAAAAAGATCTTGAATCTACACTTTCTAAGTGGAAAGAAATATATTTTAACAGAGGCTCCATCCTCTTTGTAGTCTCTTCCAGAACTTTTGTTTCCCCAGTCATTCCTTTCTCCCTACTTTCACTCCATCACTTCTTGAAAAAGAACTCAGCCCATAAACAGGTTCAGTTAAAGCTTTAAGAATTGTTTTTGATGTTAAGTCATGTCCAACTCTTTGTGATCCCATGGACTGCATGCAGCCTGCCAGCCGCCTCTGTCCATGGAATTCTTCAGGCAAGAATAGTGGAGTGGGTTGCCATTTCCTTCTCCAGGGGATCTTCCTGGCCCAAGGAACAAACTACATCTCCTGCACTGGCAGTCTTTACTGCTGAGCCACCCGGGAAAGCCTGTAAGTCTTAAGAATAACCAAACCAGCTTGAAACCTCCCCATAAACCTATTAACCATTCTTTTAGTTAAAACAAAAAGTTGGACATAGAACAATGATGAACTTATTCACTGGACGGTGAGCTACATGAGGGCAGAGACTTTTGATTTGATTGAGTGGTTGATTTAGTACAGTATTAGTGCCTTCTTTTTGCTAAACATTTATATACTTTCTTTTTTGAAAATTATTTTTTATTGGAGTATAGCTGTTTTACAGTATTGTGTGTTTCTACTGTACAGCAAAATGAATCAGCCATACATATATATATATATATATATATCCCCTCCCTTTGGAATTCCTTTCCATTTCAGGTCACCACAGTGCATTAAGTAGAGTTCCCTGTATGTTCTCATTGGTTATCTATTTTACACAAAGTATCAGTAGTATGTATATGTCAATCCCAATCTCCCAATTCTTCCCATCCCCTCTTCCCTCTTGATATCCATACAGCTGTTCTCTACGTCTGTGTCCCTATTTCTGCTGGGCAAATAGAAAAATGATATAGATGATCCTGTCTGCAAAACAGTGTCTTTTAAAAGGTGCTTGGTCACTACTGATTAGATGAACAAACACCCATGTATCTATCTTCCCTCAATTCTCTAATCACCATGGCCTGGCTGTGGTTTCTTACTATACCTCAGAAACTCCTCTGTTACCGTATCCCACAGTCAAGTCATTTCTCCCAATACCCTTCCCATACCCTCATTCGCTATCTTCCACTGAAAGACCTGTTTCTGGGCCCTTCCATAAGATCTTGGACCAGGCCTTCCTAACCTGATGCTTGCAGATCTTGCTAAGAACTTAGTGCTTAACAGAAGTTGACTAAATTGAACTCTTCTAAAATTCAAAATGTATTCTGCCAACTTCAGGTTTNTTCCCAGCCAAAACAAAGCAACTCAATCAAACCACAAAACCCTGTTCCTTATAGGATAAAATAGTTTCTTGTGACATTAAATTATTTACTGAATTTGCAATTTTGATCAAGTATCATACAATTAAAAATAACCTCATGTCCTATTATGTATATAATTTTTTATTTAAAATCTAACTAAATGTAAAATAAAAGGGGATGGTGGTGTGGAGAACTTAGAATATTCAATAAACTGTGTTGTAAACAGAAAAAAAAAATAGTATCTTTCTGGGAATAAAATCATGGTAGATATGGATATTAAACTCAAGGAACTTAGAGCCTAATTCAGAAAATCAGACATGAGGTATATTTTTACAGGGATACAGATAAAAAAATTTTGTGAATTCTATAAAGGAAAAGATTACTTCCAGCTAGGGTGGGAAAGAGGAATCAGAAAAAGCTAATTTTAGGAAGAAATTGTATTTACATGTGCGTATTGAAAAGAATAAATTAAAACTTTTAAAAATACAAATCTTTGAACAGAGAAAAATACATATTATGGAAAAACCAATACAATATTGTGGAGTGAAATGAAGTAAAATTAAAAAGAAAAAAAGAAAAAAAACTGGACACTCGTTGCCTTTGAAAAATTTAGAATCTCAGGAGAACTAAATCTTTAAATACAAAAAAACACAAAACATATGACTCTTTCAAAATGTAAAACTTTTCATCAGTTAAGAAGACCCTATTATTTCCAGAAAAATGGAAATTCATTTTCTTCATGTGTCATATTTACTTGTATAACCTCTTTCCTTCATCTTTTTTCCATAATTTTTTTGTTGCAAAATTGGGTTAAAAAAATGTAGTATATGCATACTATGGAATATCATTCAGTCTTAAAAAGGAAGGAAATTCTGATGCATGCTCATGGATGACACTTGAGGACAATATGCTAAGTGAAATCAGATAGTCACAAAAAGACAAATGCTGTGCTCTTCCACTCATATGAGATGTTAGAGTAATGGAATTCATAGAGACAGGGGAGAATGGTGGTCGCTGGGAGCTGGGGGTAGGAAGAAATGAGCAGGTACTATTTAATGGGTATAGAGGTTCAGTTTTGCAAGTTGAAAAAAGTTCTGGAGACGGATGGTGGTGATGTTTGTACAATAATGTGAATGTACTTAATGCCACAGAAGTGAACACTTTAAAATGGTTAAGACGGTAAATTTATGCTATGTCTATTTGATTACAATTTAAAAATTAATATTTTTAAATATAAAGGGAATTTACTAATTAGAATTTATGTAGCAATCTTACTCCAATGAGAGAATAATTCTCCTGAGGAAGGCTTCAGAGCTATCAGCATCTGAGCTTCCTTAGTAAATTAATTTCAAATATCATGAAGAATTTCTTAACAACTTCATATCTGGAATCACCATGCAAAAGGACATCTGATGAGATAATGCTTTTTTTGGGAAACACTTGTCTATTTAAAACTTTGATTTTCTACTAAAAAATGAAAACTTAAAAATGTTCACATAAAAGAGTACCTCCATCTTAACATGATAACAAAATTTTTATAGACACAGACGAGCCATCTGAAATAAACTGCTGTGAGTTCAAATCATGGCAGTTGGCTGGATGGTTTCTCTCTCATCAGTAAGTAAGACCTTGAAAAGCCAAGCCTTACAGGAAAGAATTCAAAATAAGCATGCAAATATAAATGATCAAAGTGAAAGTGAATGTTGCTCAGTCGTGTCCGACTCTTTGCGACCCCATGGTGTACAGCCCATGGAATTCTCCAGGCCAGAATACTGGAGAGGGTGGCCTTTCCCTTTTCCAGGGGATCTTCCCAACCCAGGGATTGAACCCAGGTCTCCCGCATTGCAGACAGATTCTTTACCAGCTGAGCCACCAGGGAAGCCTATAAATGATCAAACCCAACTAGAATTTAAAGGCTAAAAGACTCCCTTGGGATTAAAACCACTTTTTGCAGTTCAGGATTCCTCAAGCAGCCAAATCAGAGGAAATATAATTTTCCTACACAAAAATACAAATGAGGAATACAAAAACAGCAGCAAAACATAAAGAAAATACTAAGATGGGAAAAGCATATACTTATTTCATAAGATGATCCAGACTACTTTACCTTTTTGGTAACTTGAAAGGTCTGGATGGTCTGGAAAAAAGCAAAGGAAAAACAATCAGAAACAAGACATCATAATATAAACAAATGCTCTATATATACATTTAACATTTCACTTACTATCTCTCCTTATGAAAGAATCCTTGAAGAGTTAAAAAAGACATTTCTATTTGAGAAATTTTGGATTTAATAATGAATGTTGACCACCTTGTATGCCAGTAGGTGGCATATTCTCAGATGTTCATCATACCCTCCTAGGGGAATCATAGTCATACCAGACATTCTCCAAACCTATAGCTACAGATTCCCTCATCTCTATCACAACAGGAAGCCACATACCTGTCTCCAATCCGAGCTGCTTCTTACTTATATCTTTTTTCTTTTAATTTGGACATCAATACCTTCTTCAGCTAGAAATATCATATCGCCTTTTCAGTTACAAAATCCACTGCTCATGTTTCACTATGCTGGAAGACAATGGCTCTCCCCATGTGGAGTTCCTCATATCCTTCACAGGGTTTTTCAGGGCCTCCCTTTTCCAACTCCATACCTCTTTAAGGCTGGGTTTCCTCCGTAATATTATATACTTCAACCAAACAGCAGACTGCAATAGATTGACTGCAGAATCAAGTATGAGAAGCCTGCTGTCTCCTATTAAACCATACATCAGAGAGACTTACAAAAATGTGAAACAGTGCTAATCGCCTCACTAAAGTTTTTTTTTTTTCATTTTGGAAATTATTTTTCATAACTTATATTAACATGTAAAGGGCTTACAGTCATTATTTTAAAAGAATTAAATTTAAAAAATTAAAATTTTCAGTTTTAATTCCAATGTGGTACCTATCAGATATAACACATAAAATATTAATACCTCTGGATCCTTAATAATTTTGAAAGTGTAAAAAGGTTGTGAGATCAAAAGGTTTGATAACCACTACAATAATACTGAGAGGATACTTAAATATTTGCTTAGTAAATGAGTAATTTCCTACCTGTGTACTCTCTCCTAATCTGAAATCTGCCACCAGGCTGTCCTATACTTTGAGGAAACAAAACAAAATGAAACATCTATTTTTGGTTTTTCTACTTCAATCTATTACTCTGCCAGTAGTTAGACCTCTGTTTTAGATTTTCTTTGAGATCTAAAGTTTCCTTTCTTATTTCTCCCTCTCTATTGCCGTGAATGAGACCAACAGGGTCCTAAACCTCAGGGAACTCACATTCCAGAATGCACTTTGTATCAATCTGTTTACAGAAAAGATGCATATGTTCTAAATTTCACGTGTTTTGTAAACGTCCTCGTTGATGATTCCATGCCCCTTAAAAATATTATACTCAAAGAGATGAAACAACCCCAGAGATTACAAGCACTGGAAACAGTCTTAGAGAAGACATATCCCAATTCCATCCTAGTCCTATTTTTAGAGATGAGCCTCTGTTTGCCTTTGGTCATTCAGGGTCTTAGGAACAGAGCTGAAGAGAGAATTCATGTTTCCTGATCCCTAATTTGCTGTTCTTAGTCATGTGTGTGTCAATCTGTAATACCAAGGGGGAAAAATGACATAGGGATAATCATAAAGTATTCATCTATCATATATGAAAATAAGTAGTATTTCTGTGGGGAGATATGGAATTTAGAGTTTTTAGTAAGAAGAGCATAAGAGACCTTGTTGCTTCACAAATAAATATGAGACCAAATATTTGTGAATATTCTTTAGCATTACAAAATAAATCATTACTTAGCATTTAATCATTACTAAATAAATCATTATTTAGCATTACTAAATACATAATTATTTAGCATTACTAAATACTCTAAAATGTATTCTTTTTAAACATATATACAATAAAGATAATTCCCTTTAAAAGCTAAAAACTGACATTAAAAGCACACACAGGGACCTATCTTATTTGTGCTCACATCTCCATAATCTAGTATAATGCAGGGTCCCTTGTAGATGTCAGATCAGAGTTTTCTGAATTAATGAATTAGTTAATTAATGAATCTTTTATTAATGAAAATTAATGAATCTTTTATTACTTTTCTCAGGTTCAACAGATGTGAAATCAGTAGTCAATGGACAGCAAGAAAATGAAGACATAAATATCAACACAAGTAAATTTAGCTCTATTTTCTATTTGTTTATCTACCTGTTAAACACACACGTAGACACAAATGCACCCTCTGTAACTTAAACACATTCATATCTGCGAATCCTAAGCTCCTTTACTACTTTACTATACTTGGCAAGTTTTCATTTGTGTCTCTGAATCCTATAAGAGAGGCCCTTTTATTCGGTGCTGCAAGAATCATTAATTTGGTGGCTAATCAGAAAGGTTAAAGTAAAAACTTCTTTTAAAGTGCCACAGACATTCCTTACATATCTAATTGTAACTTATGCTCAGTCATGTCTGACTTTTTGTGACCCCATGAACTGCAGCCCATCAGGCTTCTCTGACCATGGAATTCCCCAGGTAAGAATACTGGAGTGGGTAGCCATTTCCTTCTCCAGCATATCTTCCCAACCCAGGGATGGAACCCAGGTCTCCTACATTGCAGCCAGATACTGTCTGAGCCACCAGGGAAACCCAAATGCATACACAGATGCCAAGGGAAATCTACCAAGGGAAAACCTCCCCAGTCTTCTCAAATATAATTATATATTGATGTTTTTAAAAATACGTTTTACTGAGATATAGTTCACATTCGTTGTTGTTCAGTTGCTAAGTCATGCCGATGCCTTCCAACCCCATGGACTGCAGCACATCAGGCTCCTCTGTCCTCTACTATCTCCTGGAGTTTGCTCAAATTCATGTCTGTTGGGTCAGTGATGCTATCTAGGCATCTCATCCTCTGCTGTCCTCTTCTCCTTTTGCCTTCAATCTTTCCCAGCATCAAAGTTTTTTCCAAAGAGTTGGCTTTTCCCATCAGGTCGCCAAATTATTGGAGCTTCAGCTTCAGCATTAGTCTTTCCAATGAATATTCAGGGTTGAGTTCTTGTAGGATTGACTGACTTGATATCCTAGATGTCCAAGGGATTCTCAAAGAGTATTCAATTCAAAAGCATCAATTCTTTGGCACTCAGCCTTCTTTATGGTCCAACTCTTACATACATGACTACTGAAAAAAACCACAGCTTTGACTATATAGACCTTTGTAGGCAAAGTGACGTCTCTGCTTTTTAATATATTCTCTAGGTTTGTTACAGCTTTCCTTCCAAGGATAATTATTCCATTTAAAGCATACAAGTTAATGGGTCTTAGTGCTTCCACAGAGTTGTGTGACCATCACCACAACCACACACTGCTTTTTACAGAACATGCTATCGGAACACTAGTGATGAAGCTATTAATGAGCTTTGCAAGAAGATGTATTTTTTACAGAGAGGGAGACAATGACCAAAGAAGCCAGTCACTTAACTTGTACACAAAACCTTAATTTGTCACTCTCACTTTTCAAGTTATACATCCTCAAAACTACCTCTTGAATTTCCACAAGAAATTAACAGAGTTTGCTATCTTTAGACTGAAGGTGATCCCCAGAGCCATAGCTCTGGGCTGGATCATACCCAGCAGTTGCAAAAAAAAAAAAAAAAGATGTTTTATTATATACATTTTGAGTTGTTACAAATATAAATATTCTTTTCCCTCCTAGTCACCTCCATTAACTTCTTTTTAAACTGAGAAATTCATGGATCTACAACTAGTTTATTTCCATGGAACAGAAACAACTATATATTAATCACATTCTTTCTGCTTAAGTAAAAACTTCATTTTATGTTAAAGTTGAAACAATAAGTAGAGAATGTTGATATCAGTTGAGAAAGAAAAATTGAGGTTACCGCCAAGATACCTTCTGGGAAAACATTAGATCCCTTTGAAGTTTTCATACTAATGGACATGACAAACAGATGTTTGAAACACCAAAACCACAACTGCAGGTAAAACATGAAACCTGTTTGATTTACAGTTTAAGGTGTTGCCATCTTGAATTCTGCCCTACAATCTCTTACCAGAACATAGCTGTTTAAGGAGGCAGGCCAGGAAATCCACCACATATTTTCATGACCAAAACTGGTCTTTCTTCATTTGTACCATCTTTCTGATTTGCTACTTTTAATAGCTATCTAATAAAGTCTGCAGAATGATTTTTTTCCTCCTAACCTCAGTCTTGTGTTGCTAACTAACAACTGGTAAAAACAAAAAGAGAGAAACTATGTTTTTCCAAGGTTCATTCACCTTTTAATAGCATCTGGTCAAAATCCATGCCAAAAAAACAAATAAAAAATAATAATCTTAGGTTGAAACATCTGCTTGTTCTTTGGTTAGGGTTGTAGACATTTTCTTTTCTGCTGAGAAAAAGCCCCAAGGTGGATGACATTTGCAGGCTCCACAGCACAACTTCTACAGGCTGTATTGTAAATAAGCTTGGGTTGTGCACAATCCCTAGATGACTAGCTGGAGTGTCATTCTCTCTCCCACTCAAGAAAATATTTCTGTATGTGACTGGGTAACAGTGACATGATTGTCAAGCTAAATTCAACTCTTCTTTCAAAACAAGAAATAAAGCACTTGCAAACTCAGTGCTCATGCTAAGTAACTAATTGCCTCTGGCACTTCACATTTGAGAACTGTAATAGCAGTTGAGAACCTTGGCTCCAGCTCAGATGACCAGTGAATTGTGGTATGTGCACAAGGGACCAACTAATGAGAGTGTAGAGTTCTCAGAAGAAGGGAGGATGGGGGGTACAAAGAAGGGTAATCATGACAATGGGGGTTGAGGGAAATACAGAAGCAAGGAAGATCTTTTAAACAGGTCATTAAAAAAAGTACGGGAGGGAAAAAGTTAACAGGAAACAGGAAGGAATGTAGAAAAGCTACAAATGGTCTGTTTCTTGGTTTTCCTCACCTTTCCTCTTTCTTTTCATAATTTTTGGGAAAAGAATGGCAGATTGTAGGGTAAGGGAAATGGGACTGCTAAAACATGAAGACATTCTACCCATCTACAGAGCTCAGTTGTTGAGGTAACTGCAGAATTAATGTAACAACTTAGAAAGGGACAGTGTCAAGTTTCACAAATTCCAAATAGCTCTTCCTAGCATTCAGGAAAACCAAAGCTGTGGAAAAAAAAAGAGTTCTGTAAATTTCTGAACAACTAAAATGCTGTGAAGGAAACACATTTTCCACTTCATGGTAGTAACCAAATTTAAATTTAAAAATGCTTAAAGTAGCATATTTTAGTCTCAGTAGTTCCATATTTTAAGTCCCACAGGATTGTGCCACATTGTCTTTTTGTAAAAGGGTTATTCTGCAATTAATAACTTCAGTTTAATGCTGGCATGTTACGAAGAAAGTATCTGAAAATAAAGAATCCACACTTTGATAAGCATTCTTTAAAAGATTTCCAACAAAAACAAAACCAATCTTCAGCATTAAGTATTTCCATGAATCATCACTGGCATGCTTGGGGTCTAACGTGAAGATGAAACAGATACCCTGTAGACAAGCTAAGCTTGGCCTTTAATTCATCTTCAGGCACCAGAGCTAAATGTTTATGGTCTGTGTCAAGTGATTTGAAAGATAACAATAACCACAACTACTTGGATAACACATGTCCTGACTGCTCAAGAGATGTTGACTCAAAAGTACTGGTCACTTTGACATCTCAAACTACTGTAACTGACCAGAGTCCCACTACCATAAAAAATATAAACTAAGAGAGGGGCTTCTCTGGCAGCCTGGTGGTTAAGACTCTGCTCCCAAAGCAGGGAGTTCGAGTTTGATCCCTCCTCAAATCAGTTCAGTTCGGTTCAGTTGCTCAGTCGTGTCTGACTCTTTGCGACGCCATGAATCGCAGCACGCCAGGCCTCCTTGTCCATCACCATCTCCCGGATTAAAATTCCACATGCCTTGGGGCCAAAAAACCCAAAACATAAAACAAAACCAGTATTGTAACCAAGTCAACAAAAACTTTAAAAATGGTCTACATAAAAAAAGTCTTAAAAAAAATAAACCAGGAGAGCAAGGAAAAGGTTGGATGTGGACTAATTTTAGAGAGCATGTAATAAACAGACAAATCTTTATAAATGTTAAAAAAGAAATTGAGCAGAAATTAAATATTTGAGTATGAGGCAACTGTCTTTAAGAAAACAGGTGAACTTAGTAATCAGAAAATAAGAGTTAAAACAGATAAATAACTCGGTCCTACTGGATAGCACAGGGAATTGCATTCAGTGTCTTGTAATAACCTATAATGGAAAAGAATCTGAAAAAGAATATATATGCATCTATTAAAAAATGTGAGTTAAAGTCTAAACCAATGAAACTCATTAGTTGAACGATCTTGAACAAGTCCTTTAATTTCTCAGTATTTGTGAGAAATGAATAATACAAAGAATGAACTCCGTGAGTAATAGTTTTCTGTTACTACTACTACCATTACTATTAATACTGCACCACCGCCACCACCATTACTAGTAGTGCATCTGGAAATGGCATTTAAGCATCAGTAAGGAAGTAATGCAGAAGACTAATGAAGAGTAAAGTCATGCACTTCTGTTCATAAGCATAGTGAACCTTTATGATTTACTTTTCAAGATTCAAACGGCACTTGCTACTAGCTGAATATAATAAAAATAAATGGTATCATACCCACAAGCCTAATTAGAACAAGAAATTGTTAGAACTGTAGGAAACTCTAAAAGTCTTCCCTCTAATCTTTGTTTTCATAGAACAAAGGAGAAAAAGGTACAAGGTTACAGAGACAGTCAAGGAAGAGCCAGGTCTAAAATGTGAATTTTCTGCCTTGATCCTGTACTTTTGGCCACAACCTGAAAAAGAGTACAATGATGGAGGTTATAAGACATTGCTTGTGAACAAAAAATGGAAAGGAGGGAAGAGCAAGATCTTATTTAAGAGCAAATGGGACATGTTCATAAGCGTGCATTTGCAAGGATGTTCACTGGGGTGTAGTTTACAGTAAGGAAAAAAGTGAGAGCAACCTAAAGGCCCATTTATTAATAGAAGGATGCTTAAATTAATGGTAGTATATCTATACTGTAGAACACTGCACAGAACAAATTCTCAGAGGTACACTTACACAGTGTATACTGATACAGAAAGGGTGCCAAGACAAAGTGAAAGTTCAATATAATTTCATATGGCATTTTTGAGAAAAACTATATAAAATATGTAAATGTACATTAAAAATTCAGAAGGGAACATGGCAAATTAATAGCCTTGTTTACCATGAGAGAAGGAATCAAGAGTGAGTTTTACTTTATATTTTTGAATCCTTCATGAGACTGTATTCATATATTTGTTGTACAGTAACAAAGAAATGGAAGAGAACTTTACAGGGAGAAATTGCATACTTATTCATTTAGGTGCACATGACTGAAATATTTTATTTGAAAATTTCTTTCATTGACATAGACTTTAGGAAGAATGAAAACATCCCAGCTAACTATGTACTAAATGAAAATAGCTAACACTATACACAGATCATAAATTATCAAAGAACTTAAAACAAAATACATTTAATACACAATCTACAGTTAATTTTGTTCAATTCAAATATTAACCGCACAGTTTAAATGACACCACGTAATCTGATCTTCACTGGAATCACCTGGGTAGCTTATTTAAGAAAGAGATTTTCCAGGGTCCTCAGGGATCTGGTTCAGTAGGTCTTGGAATAGAGCCTACACAGTCAGAGCTTGAACCACTGCTTAGGACAATCTGCCAGGAAAATGTGACTTCCAGACAAGAAGCAATTAGAGAATAGTACAAGAAAATAATAAAAACTTAAAGGTACAGTACAAAATATTGAGTAGGGGAGATAATATTGGAACAGAGTACTCCACAAAGAATAGCAACTGAACTCAACATAAGTAGAATCTGAGCGAGGTCTTCAAGTATAGTTAGATTTCAGACAGATAAATAGGAGGCACAGTTTCCTTGGCAACAGAACTAAGTCCTGTGCCAGACACCTTGCCATAGCAGCGCGAACAACGGCGATAGGACTTAGTGAGGGAATAGTGCAGAGGGCTACTGGACCAGGTTGGGAGCTAGCGTAGTGTTCCAGGTGTACAGTGTGGCGCGAAAAAGAAATGACCAAGAGTTTAATCTCCCTTTAATGATTCAGAAAGCCTCTAAGAATCTGATACATACATATGTGAATCAAAACATGATTATCTGTTGTCATAAATATATTACTATATAATATATAAGAAGATTGGGATTGACATATACACACTACTATATATAAAATGGATAGCTAATAAGAATCTACTATATAACACAGGGAATTCTACTCAATGCTCTAATGACCTAAATGGGAACAGCATCTTAAAAAAAGTGGATATTATGGGCTTCCCTGGTGGCTCAGATGGTAAAGAATCCGCCTGCAATGCGGGAGACCTGTGTTCGATCTCGGCTGGGAAGAGCCCCGGGAGAAGGGCACGGCAACCCACTCCAGAATTCTTGCCTGGAGAATCCCCACGGACAGGGGAGCTTGGTGGGCTACAGTCCACGGGGCTGCAAAGAGTCAGACACAACTGAGTGACTAAGCACACACACACACACACACACANTGTTTTTGTGCCAGTACCATACTGTCTTGATGACTGTAGCTTTGTAGCATAATCTGAAGTCAGGAAGGTTGATTTCTCCAGCTCCATTCTTCTTTCTCAAACTGCTTTGGCTATTTGGGGTCTATTGTGTTACCATATGAATTGTGAAATTTTTTGTTCTAGTTCTGTGAAAAATGCCATTGGTAATTTGATAGGGATTGTATTAAATCTGCAGACTGCATTTTGTAGTATAGTCATGTTTACAATATTGATTCTTCCTACCCAGGAACATGGAATATCTCTCCATCTGTTTATGTCATCTTTGATTTCTTTCATTAGTGTCTTAAATAGAGGTAGATGAAGAAGATCTATATACATTAAAGATTAACTGCAAGGGGAAAAGAACAGTAGGAAAAGCAAAGAAAGGAATAAATGCAGAAAAAATAATAATAAGTTTAAAAAATTAAAATTAAAAAAGAGAAAAGAAGAAGAAAAAAAAAGGAAAACTCCACAGGACTGCAAAAGCCCAATGTAGAGGCAGAGGTTTATAACAGCAATAAAAAATATGGCTGAGAAAAAAAAAGAAATAAAAAAACAAGACTCAAAAGCTTAATTAGATTTCATAGTGCCAATAACTGACAACTACAACAGAGGGGGGCAAAAAAGGAAAAACAGAAAAAAAAAAAAAGAATCTACAGAACAAGTCAAAACATAAGAATAATAAATGTTTTTCTTGAGCCACTGCTGTCAAGAGCCCTTTCCCTTGCTGGGAGTTATAGGCCACCTCTCCTTACTAGGATGCCCTCCAACACTGTGCTGATCTCCAGACCTGTTGTGGGGGCAGCTCAGATTCTAATCTGGTCCTACTCCTGTGTGTTCTTGCCTCCAATGTCCATAGCTATCAGAACTAGTGCGTTTTCTTTTGTGGGAGCGCTCAATGGCCTTTTATATATTCCATAGAGTCTGCCTAGTTCATTGTGTGGATTTAATCTGCAGCTTGTACAGCTGGTGGGAAGGTTTTGGGTCTTCTTCCTTAGCCACACTCCCCCTGGGTTTCAACTGTGGTTTTATTTCCACCTCTGCATGTGGGTCGTCCACTGGGGTTTGCTCCTGAGTCTGCCCTGGAGGGCTTGGGTTTGCCCCTGTGAGGGGCAGGTGTGGAGGTGGTGCAGCTGCTTGNTTAGCCACACTCCCCCTGGGTTTCAACTGTGGTTTTATTTCCACCTCTGCATGTGGGTCGTCCACTGGGGTTTGCTCCTGAGTCTGCCCTGGAGGGCTTGGGTTTGCCCCTGTGAGGGGCAGGTGTGGAGGTGGTGCAGCTGCTTGAGTCCCAGGGGTTCTGGCAGCACCAGGTACTCAGGGGGTTGGCAGCTGGGGCAGCAGGAAATATAGTGCTCTAGAAGGGTATGACGACCAGTATTGGCCAATATGCTCCAGTATTCTTGCCTGGAGAACCCCCTTCCCTGACAGAGAAGCCAGGCAGGCCACAGTCTATAGGGGTGCAAAGAGCTGGACACGACTGAAGTGATCCTGCATGCATAGAGGCAAGATTTTTTTTGCCTGTGGCAGCTCTGCCCCAGTGAGAGTTGAGTGTGAAGGTGGTGCAGCTGCTTGGCTTGCGGGGATCCTTGCGGCGCCAAGTGTGCAGGGACATGGACTGCCTCTGCCCCAGGAGTTATGACCCTATCAGAGTCTTTTTTCTAGCCTCTTGTAGCTGGCAAACAGAAGGCCTCTTTGGCTAGTCTTTTTCAGTAGCTCTGACCATTCAGGCACTTAGGGGTCCTTCTCCATTGTTTGGCAAGTCAGGCACATAGAGGGATCCCCCTGGCTGGGATCCTTCTCTGTAGATCTGTGGTGCACCAGGCACTTAAAGGGGCCCCCTGGGTGGGGTCCTGCTCTGTAGTTCGGTGAGTCAGGCCTTCGATGGGCCAGCCTCTCTATTGTTGAGCTTCAGATGCTGGTGTATGGAGAAAGAGAGGCTGTGGTGATGGCTCCACCCCCTACACGAGACTCAGCAGTATTGCCTTGCTTCCATGGCTGCCTGGCTTTCCTCCACACGCATTTCCCACCACAGTCTCCTCTCTCACACCCTCTCCATCTGTCTCTCTGCAGTCAGCAGCAGCCCTCGCCCTGGGATTACTCCACAGTCCCTAAACTCCAGCTCCCAGTCACTGCACCTTCCAGGGGACCTGCATCCCTGTCCTGGGTATGTTTGGCTCTGGCAAGGACTGTCTGATTCTCATTCCATTTAGGCTGCCACAGATCAGCTGTTTCACTCTCAGCCTTAANCGCCCTGGGATTACTCCACAGTCCCTAAACTCCAGCTCCCAGTCACTGCACCTTCCAGGGGACCTGCATCCCTGTCCTGGGTATGTTTGGCTCTGGCAAGGACTGTCTGATTCTCATTCCATTTAGGCTGCCACAGATCAGCTGTTTCACTCTCAGCCTTAAATATTTCACCTTTGACTCAGACAATTGCCCTGATGTGGAGAAAGGACCCCTGCCTCAGTTCCCCCACCCGCCGAGGACAGCTCAAGTCCTACTAACACTCCTGTTTTCCCCTCTAGTTCCTTTGTCCTACCAAGCTTTGTGTGGTTCTATATATTCTTTCCACCGGTCAGGTACTCCTGTCTGCTCTCAGCTGGTGCTCTGCATGCACGTCTGTGTCTGAAGGTGCATTCCTGATATATCCGTGGAGAGAGATGTACTCCACATCCACCTACTCCTCCGCCATCTTGTTCTACCTTTCCTTTCTTACTTCTTCATGAATGAGGCTGTAATCTTTTTTTTAAAGTTACAAACCAATGCATTGAGGGGGGATTTAAAGGACAGAAGGTGATATCCCCCCAAAGAGACTTGACAATTAATAAAATAGGATCTTTAAGGGAACAAAACGTTTTAAACCTTTCACCACTGTATGGGAAATACCTTATTCCAGGAGACCAATGTGTCTGATTTTCATTATCAAAGTAAAACATCATAAAATCAAGCTCCACATAAGAAGGACTTGCCTGGTGTTCAATTATGTATTTGTTTCACTCAACAATTTCCAAGTCTTCGCTAAACGCTAGGCATCTTGGTAGCTGGTACCCAAAAGCAGTACTAAACAAATAGTTCAACAAGTGAGCCTAAGGAAATAGCAGTGCATCAAAGGTATCGCAACTATAGACGTCACTGCACATAAAGTACTCAGATACTTCCCAAGTCCTTTATGTTGACTCCACAACATTCAGAATTCACTGTTTCAGGGGTGCAGTCTTTGACAAACTATAGCCTATTGTTATCTAAAGGTCAAATGAAATAAGCCCAATGGTCACAATGTGCCACCCACTCTGGGCTCTTCCCCAGACAGAGGACGCTGCTTGCCAGGCTGCCCTCACACTTGCTCCCACTCTCATCTCCTCCCAGCCACCTTTCCCATGTTTTGGGCAACTGGTCTCCTGTCTTATTTTTGAAAGACTTTGCATCTCCCAAGGCTGCTTCTCTAAGCTATCTTATGACTCCACCTTCCTCTTTGGGACTCACATAACCCTCTAAACTCTGATTCTGGTTTCCAGAGACTGTGGTTTTTGTTGCTGTTGTTGTTTAGTTATTCAGTCGTGTCTGACTCTGCGACCCTATGGACTGTAGCCCGCCAGGCATGGGATTTTCCAGGCAAAAATACTGGAGTGGGTTGCCACTTCCTCCTCCAGGGGATTTTTCTGACCCAGGGATCGAACCCCACTCTNTGACTCAGACAATTGCCCTGATGTGGAGAAAGGACCCCTGCCTCAGTTCCCCCACCCGCCGAGGACAGCTCAAGTCCTACTAACACTCCTGTTTTCCCCTCTAGTTCCTTTGTCCTACCAAGCTTTGTGTGGTTCTATATATTCTTTCCACCGGTCAGGTACTCCTGTCTGCTCTCAGCTGGTGCTCTGCATGCACGTCTGTGTCTGAAGGTGCATTCCTGATATATCTGTGGAGAGAGATGTACTCCACATCCACCTACTCCTCCGCCATCTTGTTCTACCTTTCCTTTCTTACTT
The DNA here is from genome assembly GCA_006410875.1 of Neotragus pygmaeus. Lineage (NCBI taxonomy): Eukaryota > Metazoa > Chordata > Mammalia > Artiodactyla > Bovidae > Neotragus > Neotragus pygmaeus. Next base: position 355,171 of record SJYV01017243.1, on the reverse strand, counting down.
CTTCATGAATGAGGCTGTAATCTTTTTTTTAAAGTTACAAACCAATGCATTGAGGGGGGATTTAAAGGACAGAAGGTGATATCCCCCCAAAGAGACTTGACAATTAATAAAATAGGATCTTTAAGGGAACAAAACGTTTTAAACCTTTCACCACTGTATGGGAAATATCTTATTCCAGGAGACCAATGTGTCTGATTTTCATTATCAAAGTAAAACAACATAAAATCAAGCTCCACATAAGAAGGACTTGCCTGGTGTTCAATTATGTATTTGTTTCACTCAACAATTTCCAAGTCTTCGCTAAACGCTAGGCATCTTGGTAGCTGGTACCCAAAAGCAGTACTAAACAAATAGTTCAACAAGTGAGCCTAAGGAAATAGCAGTGCATCAAAGGTATCGCAACTATAGACGTCACTGCACATAAAGTACTCAGATACTTCCCAAGTCCTTTATGTTGACTCCACAACATTCAGAATTCACTGTTTCAGGGGTGCAGTCTTTGACAAACTATAGCCTATTGTTATCTAAAGGTCAAATGAAATAAGCCCAATGGTCACAATGTGCCGCCCACTCTGGGCTCTTCCCCAGACAGAGGACGCTGCTTGCCAGGCTGCCCTCACACTTGCTCCCACTCTCATCTCCTCCCAGCCACCTTTCCCATGTTTTGGGCAACTGGTCTCCTGTCTTATTTTTGAAAGACTTTGCATCTCCCAAGGCTGCTTCTCTAAGCTATCTTATGACTCCACCTTCCTCTTTGGGACTCACATAACCCTCTAAACTCTGATTCTGGTTTCCAGAGACTGTGGTTTTTGTTGCTGTTGTTGTTTAGTTATTCAGTCGTGTCTGACTCTGCGACCCTATGGACTGTAGCCCACCAGGCATGGGATTTTCCAGGCAAAAATACTGGAGTGGGTTGCCACTTCCTCCTCCAGGGGATTTTTCTGACCCAGGGATCGAACCCCACTCTCTGCGTCTCCTGCATAGCAGGCGGATTCTTTACTGCTGAACCACTGGGGAAGTCAGTGGTTTACTTTTGTCCCAATCCCTCTATTAAATAATAAATGGCTTGATGGCAGTGACCAATCTGACTTTGTGAGGTTTTTAAAAATTTTAAGCTTTATCAACTTTTCACAATTAAAAAAAAGATGCCCTGAGAATTGGGGGCAGGGGGGAGACAGTAATAAGTCATTCAATAAATACTTGAGTTCCAAATATGTCACAGACTAGGCTGTATTTCAAACTCTAAAATGCTAAGCAGCTGACTCTCTGGTTTGTGTTTTTTAAGATACAACTTTGTAGAATGAATTTTGCTGAAAAGACCGCAACATAGTATAGCAATGAAAAATTTCCTATAAATGTTAAGTTCTTTCCTTTTTAAGATGTTTTCTATGCCTTTCTTTTTAAGATTTACTTATTTTTGGTTGTGGTTGGTCTTCCTTGTCACATGCAGGCTTTCTCTAGTTTCAGTGAATGGGGACTACTCTTCATTGTGGTATGTGAGCTTTTCATTGCAGTGGCTTCTCCCGTGGTGGAGCTTGGGCTCTAGGCATGAGAGCTTCAGCAGTTGCAGTGCATGGGCTCAGTAGTTGGGGACCGTGGGTTCTACAGCACTGGCTCAGAGTTGTGACATACGGACGTAACTGCTCTGTGGCACGCAGCATCTTCCCGGCCCAGGGATCAAACCAGGGTGCCCTGCATTGCAAGGTGGACTGCCACCCACTGGACCACCAGGGAAGCCCTAGAAAGTCTCTTAAATTACACCTAACAATCCACTTAAGTTTGGAAAGAAGATTTAGTAGTACAATTGGTTCTTTCCTGCAATTAGAGATATAACAGATTCATAACAATATCTTTTATGTTTTGCTGTTTGCTAAATATTTTACCTTTTTAAACTTTATTTTTAACGAAAAAGAAAAAATTGAACCATTCCTCTTTTTCTTCAGTCTCTAGAATCTGCTAAACAAGTAGGAACACTATAGAAAGGGGGCAATTGGAGAATACATTCGCTTCATTCCAAAATGTTATATTAATTAATTTTAAGAAATAAAGAGGGTATTGTTTCCTGACATTTATTATTAAAGTAAAAGATTACCAAGGCTCATATTTTGAAATGTATTACAGACTGTGCAATGCATTCCATGAGGCATAGCACACTCTAAAATCGGTTCATTTATAGTATATAGACGTCTCTAAAAGACATCTTACTAATAAAATAGGCCTTTACTCAATTTGACTGCCAAACTGACTTACTTTGGCAAGCAAGCTTGGAACATTTTAAATTTTACAAACATTATCCTGTTTTAAAAAGTTAATTTTGACTACTTTAAGGAATGTAAAAATAAACCTTGGTTTCAGTGAAATCAAGATTAAATCCTACCAGACTTCTAAAATTAACTGTCATAATCAGATTATACAATTAATATTAAGTATAAAGGCTCTGAGTCTTGGGGTTGGAGAGGCCCATTTATTCTCAACAACTCCCCTTTCCTCTTCCAAAAGGCAACTTAGTGACCATCTTTCCCATTTGCTCTTTCCTGTAGGTTGATGGGGTAAAAAAGATACACAATTCATAAATGAGAGTGAAAAGCAACACATCAGGTATTTATTTAAATTGGGATTCAATAATAACCTGATTTCTAAAACAATATTAACAAAAATAAGTACACAAAGCAAAGAACAACAACGACAGAAACTTAAGGGAAGAAAATGAAAGGAACAAAAGCAGAAAGAGAAGAGAAAGGAGACTAATAATCTGGTTCTAGGCACTAGGCTTGGTTCTAGGGCTTCCCTGACGGCTCAAATTTAAAGAATCCACCTGCAATGCAGGACACACAGGAGATGCAGTTTCCATCCCTGGGTTGGGAAGACCCCTTGGAGGAAATGGCAACCCACCCCAATATGCCTGGAGCATTCCATGGACAGAGGAGCTGGGTGGGCTACAATCCACGGGGGTCACAAAGAATCAGACACAACTTGAGTGACTAAGCACACAGGCACTGTTACTTCCATTTTTATAGAGAAAGAAACGAAGGCTGAGAGAGATGCAATATTTACCCAAGAGCACAAAGCTATTCAATGGTAGAGCCAGGATTCAAACACAGGGCATCTCTTCTAAAGTCCATGCCCTTCCCACCTCACGTACAGGAAGGAAAGGAAGAAGGATTGAGCAAAGAAAAATGAGAGCTGTAACGTAGTAGCCATGATTACTCCTAGAGGCTAGCTGTACTTACTTATCTACTTTTCAGGAAAACTTTGCTTTAACATTTGTATTTTAGATCCATGAATAGAAAGTGCAGGCAACTATAAATTCAATACACTGGCACTTTTGCCTCCAGATTGATCTGTAGTAGTTTTTAATTAGACATTAACTGTGGCTTCTAGAAGATGTTAAAGGATATTGCTGACCTGCTACATTAAAAAATAATAATAATAATATGGGGCTTTAGACATTCAGATTTTTGGAGAAAGGGAATTTTATCTTTTGTCATTTCCTTGTTATAAACAAAATACAAGCAACCATACTCCAATGAATTAGAATTATGTTGACCAAAAAGGGTATTCACTGTCAAATACTGCTGTTACTCTACATCATACATGCTCCACTAGCCGCCATAGAGGTTAAAAAGGGATTCCAGTTGCTTTAACAGAGTCAAGAAAGATAGTTTTCCAATAAAAGTTTTCTGCAATGATGGATGTGTTCTATATCTGTGCTGTCCACTAATGGCTACCATATGTGGCTACTGAGCACTCGCAAGGTGCCCAGTGTGACTGAAGAGCTGAATTTTTAATTTTATTGGATGATCCTGAACAAAGACACCTGCCTTGCAGTCCTGGCCAGGTTATAATTTATAGCAGTTGTATATAAAGACAAATGACTGTTTAGCTATTAGTGGTGCTAGAGGTAAATAACCCACCCGCCAATGCAGGAGACATAAGCGATGCGGATTTGAACCCCGGATTGGGAAGATCCCCTGTAGAAGGGCATGGCAATCCACGCCAGTATTCTTGCCTGGAGAATCCCATGTACAGAGGAACCTGGGCTACAGTCCATAGCGTTACAAAGACTCAGACACAACTGAGGCAACTTAGCACATATGCATACAATCTCCCAATGGTAAGAGAGGAAAAGAGGGGAAAATGAATTTATAAAACAGTAGACAATCTCGTTCTCTTTTTTTGTTAATATATAAACCCTGCTTGTGCCTCTGTGAAAGCACTGATGTTTAACTTCTGTGCTCCAGAGAACAGAGCAGCTCTGCAGTCAATATTTGTTGATCAAAAAGGGCTGTCAACTCATGCTGAAATCTGAGCATCTTACCCTGTCCGCATTACCTTTACATCTTGGAAATTGGGACCCATGCTTGCAGTTTTTACCCCTGTCTCCAGCAATTAACACTTAGTATTTATTAAATACCTCCTAAATAAGCGAGTAACTAACCTTGAAATTTCTCCACTCATTGCTCCAACATCTCAGAAAAGCCATTTGAGTTGAGTCTGGCGATCTGGGCAAATCAGAGACTCCAGGATCTGTGTCAATGCCAAGTTCATGCTACACTGCTGACGAAGTGTTCAGAGGGACTTTTGGTTCAAATTTCCTGGCTAACTAAAATAACATCATTGGCAGGCTTAGGGAAAGGGGAGGGTGGAGTGTTGCAGGCCAGGTGCAGCAAAGTAAGACCCTTCGGAAAATGGTGCTCAGGTCTATAATTTAAACCTGGACGTTATGATACAACATACACAAAAGAACCAGATTCCAAGTGGTAGATTCTATCTCTTTTAACCAAATACAAGAATTCTCAGGTCTTACTTTTTAGGAAAAATTGTTCCCTTCAGAGAAAGTAACTAGTGTCCTAAGGGGAAACAAAAAGAAAACCTCGGAGAAAAGCGAGTCTGAAATTGGAAAACTAATAAAGAACTCAAGGAGAAAGGAAATATAGGTTACAAAAATTATATAGTCACAATGTATGCAGAGGTAGGGACAATGTTTGTTTAACCTTTCAGGGGCTGAACTAATGCTAGGATTCCATGGTCCCCCTCTGTGCCAAGTCTTCTTAACTCAGTATAGCCCTAATTCCTCCAAAGTGCCACGGGGAACATTCAAAGTGACCATCTGTCTATGAAATCACTCTCAGAGAAATAAAAATGCACTTGGCAGGCACCCAAAACTATCACAGGTTCCCTACCATGATAACGAGTTTATTGGTCATTGCCAAGTATCCTTTATGCAGCCCTCTGTGAACATCAGGAACATTTTTTGCAACACCAAATTAAAACGTAAGTATAGTTTAGATTAGACATCTTGTATGCTATTTTTGGATGCAGAACTCTGTATTAATTGTCATAATACCATTACCCTTTCATTTTAATATGGCAATAAGAAGATTCCCAAATGAATCATTCAAAACTTTGCTTCAATGAGCACACATGGAATGTGACTGGCTCCTGAGAGGTTTTTCCAGAGCTCTGAGGATAAAGAGTAGATCATTACCATGCAGCCTTAGAGGACTTGACTGTACTCAGGATGTAAAATTAGGAAAAGCTGTCCCTCCTGACCATACAAATGATCCCTTCACCCCGGCCATCCTGTTCTTANGATATTTGTATATACAACAAAATGATCACCACATTATGTATGCTTACCATCCATTACCACATATTTACAAATTAATTTTCTTGTGATGAGAACTTTTAAGATCTACTGTCTTAGCAACTTTCAATTTTACAATACAGTATTATTAACTATGGTCACCACCCTGTACATTACATCCTCATGACTTATTTATTTTAGAACTGGAAGTTTGTACTCCTTTACTTACAAGTGAATTTGCTACCTGCATACAATGAATTACTACTCAGCAATAAAAAGGGAAAGTAACACACATAGCAGTTAGATAGTCTCAAAAATGTTATGAGTCAAAATTGTCAGATAAAAAAGGGTACCTATTGTATGATTCTGTTCATATGAAGTTTTAAAGCAAACAAAATAATCTATGGCAACAGAACTCAGAACAGTGCTTCTGGTGAAGAGAGACGGAATGGCTAAGCAGTGGCATAAAGGAACTCTCTGGGGTGACAGAACTGTTTTACATCTGACCAAGGTATGCATTATACTACTGTATACATTTGTCAAAGCTGATCAAACCATACACTTAAGATATATGCATTTCCCTGTATAAAAATCATACCCTAATTTTAAAAGAGAATGTCCTCTTCTAGCTCTTTTCAGACTTTTTACTACCAAAAAATATAATTCTTGGTCTCTGTTAAGTACTTAGGATTTTATAAAATATGTTATGATTGCTCACCTGAAGTATGTGTGACTTTAAACTTACTCATGGAAAAAAAAAAAAGCTGGAAAGCATATATCAGAGAAATCATGGCCGGAGATAGGAAGGAGAGCTGGCAATGGCAGAGATTTTCTAGTATTTTTCAACCTACCAGATCTGAACATGCTTTATTTTACAAAATACATTTTTTTAAAAAGTCCTATGCTACAGATTTATAGGTCCTACCTGCTATGAAAGAAATTGTTGCTTTTGTATCATCTCAATATATTACATAATCAGCCAAACGATTTGAATAGAAACTGTGAGTACAGCCATAATGAAGCACCTGGTTTTATACTTCTTTTTCATAAATGTTGATCACTATCAATAGCGGCAAATAAAGACTCCTGTTTGGGCAGCCTCATCACAAATATATCCATCTCCCATGGTTAATAATAGAAATTACTGACAATAAAACTTTTTACTGAACTTTTCTACTTCAAGGCCTAGCAGGGCCACCTAACCAGCTCACCAACAGGAAAATAAGGAAGAGAGGGTTTAACTGACTAAGAAGTCACCGGATAAAACAGATAATACTTCATTTCCATTTTAATAGCCTGCAGTTTCATTAATTCCCTTTTCCTGATACATTCTTCTCTCCTCCTTTTGGAGAAATCAACACAAGCAGTCACATTCACATGGAATTAGTCGAACGCTAAAGCCCAGCAACCCTTGCGGACCACTCACCTGATGTTGGCTATGTGCTGCGGCACATGCTGATGCTGAAAATGGTCAGGCCACGGATGATGCAGGCAGAAGGATGGGGAGGGCTGAAGACAGCACGTTGTCTGATAAACAGGTGAATGGTTTGGACAGAGAGATGCAGAGTACTCTGAGTGCGGCTGCATGCAACACGAGGCCAAAGCAGGAGGTGCTGCAGGGCCGGCCTCGGGATGGCACTCTTGGTGACTGTCATGGGGAGTCAAAGGGTGATGGTATGGGCAAGGATGGCAGCACTGGGGTAACACCGGAGGCGTTCTTTGGTTGTCTAAAGGCAGAAAGGATGATTTAACGGTGCCATTAACTTGCAGGCATCCATTTGGACTCACTTTTGTTCTGGGTGCTTCTTTGGGTGCGAGCTGCTGGGCTGCAGGGTCTCCATCACAGGGGGTGAGGGGAGTAGGCATGGTAGCACTGGTTGCGATGCTGCCATTGCTCAGAACCATAAAATCGCTGTTTCCGTTGCTCATAGCCATGCTCCAGTTTCCTGACCCTAAGAAAGAAAACAATATAAAATCAACCACTTACAGTCAGACACACAATTATGTAGAAAAGGCAGGAAAAATATTTTTAAGTAGCTCTTTGAAAACAAGGGTTCTTGCAGGAGTTGTGAAAGCATTAGGGGAAGCCCTACCACTTGTGCAACAGAACCAGCTGGTAAGTTAGCCTCCTCTTCTTTCCTCCCAGCCACACCAGGCAGAACCCTCTCCTGTCCCACTGACCACTTCCTCCCTGTGTGCTTAGTCGCTCAGTCATGTCCGACTCTTTGCAACTCCATGGACTGTAGCCCACTGGGCTCCTCTGTCCATGGGGATTCTCCAGGCTAGAATACTGGAGTGGGCTGCCACGCCTTCCTCCCTGTCCCACCTCTATTTTCAGTATCTATCTATCTTCTCTCCTCATCCTAGATGTGAAAATCGTCAGTTAAGAATCAGAACATTTTGGGACTTCCCTGCTGGTCCAGTGGTTGAGAATCTATCTTGCGATGCAGGGGACGTGGGTTCGATCACTGGTTGGGGAATTCAACACACTGCAGGGCAACTAAATCCATGTGCCCCATCTACTGAGCATGCTCTGGAGCCCACGAGCCACAATTGAGACAAGATGTAATCAAATAAATTAAAAAAAAAAAAGAATTAGAATATTTTAGGATGGGGTGGGGAGGTGGTAGAATAGAGAGGGGATACCAATATCATTCTTTAGCTTTTCAATAATATCATGCTTGAGGTGTTCTGATACAGAAACAACAGGCAAAATGAAGGGTGAGGGTGATTATTTGTGTGGGCAATTAGTTGTGTGGGCTAAGATAATGTGAATAATCTTAAGAATGTCTTACATCTTTTAAAAATGTCAAGGAAATATGATTTTCTGTCTATGTCACTTAGGTCTTAGAATAAGAATAAACAAAAGAAAATAGAAGCCAATCAGCTAAGAATTGTGGCCACCAAGATATCAGATGCAAAAGTTTTATCCCCTAAACCAACAAATATAACGCTAAAAAAATAATAAACAAAGTTGTCATGATCTTATTAACTTGTTTTCTGTGTTATGTCCTATAGGGTAGTATTGCTTGCATATAAGAAAAAGAGTACTATGGCTGGGATTTACTTCAAGTGAGATTTTTAAATTAATTTTTTCCCCTCTATCAAAGGGTCTAGGCCTTAAATATAGAGGAAAAATTAATGTTCAAATTACCAGTAATATTTTTTTCTGCCTGGTCAACAAACAAAAGCAAAAACAACCTTCTTTCTTACTTTACCACCTTCTGACCAACACACATACAAACTCTGGAAATGCAGTAAGAAAAATGGATCATCAAATGCTGTTGGTTTATTTGACCTACACATGATGCCAAGAATAAAAAAGAAGGCTCACTAACCCTCTGGCATAGCATTCTTCTGAGTAGACAAAACAACTTCTCAAGAAATCTCTCTCCAGCCCTCCCCACCTCTGGCAGACACACAGGTACCAGAAGAAATCATCACCCATGAGGACGATTCTTATGCATATTTTCACCCAGATTATAAACTACTCAACAGGGACCTTTCTGAGCAGAGAATGCCAGAACAATGCATAATGTTTCAATCTGAATACTAACACCCAGAAGATACTCTTTGTTGTTGTGATTATTCAGTTGCTAAGTCATGTCCAACTCTTTGTGACCCTATGAACTGCAGCACACAGCTTCTCTGTCCTTCACTATTTCCCTGAGTTTCCTCAAACTCATTCCATTGAGTCAGTGATATCATCAAACCATCTCATCCTCTGTTGCCCCCTTCTCCTCTTGCCCTCAATTTTTCCCAGCATCAGGGCCTTTTCCAATGAGTCAGCTCTTTGTACTAGATAGCCAGAAGTATTGCAGCTTCAGCTTCAGCATCAGTTCTTCCAATGAATATTCAGGGTTGACTGCCTTTAGGATTGATTGGTTTGATCTCCTTGCTGTCCAAGGGACCTTCAAGAGTCTTCTCCAGCACCACAGTTCGAAAGCATCACTTCTTTGGTGCTCAGCCTTCTTTATGGTCCAACTCTCAATCCATACATGACCACTGGAAAAACCATAGCTTTGACTTTGTTGGCCAAGTGATGTCTCTGCTTTTTAAAACACTGTCTAAGTTTGGCACAGCTATTCTTCAAGGAACATCATTGTTCAGTTCAGTTCAGCTGCTCTGTCGTGCCTGACTCTTTGCGACCCCATGATTTTAGTGGAAAAGATAAAACATTTATAAATATCAAACATATATATAAATCAAGTAGATGCAACTTCTCTCATCAGCCTTACCGTCACTTTGGAAAGTAGTCTGCCAGTCCCAAGTTCCTTTCATAATGACCACTGAGAAAGATTTTGAATTTAAAATGCCCTGTCCTTCAGTTAAATCACTCCGGGTTTAAATACCCACTAAAAAACATTCAAATGATATCCCCAACACAGAGCATTTGTAGTTAAATGTATTATCCAACTAGTAGGAAGACAGTGTAGATAAACTTGTTAAGAACCCTAAACTGATCCTGGGGGCACAGACTCTATCACTTGCTTACTCTGCCATCTCAGCAAGATCTGCTCCCTTACATTTCCATTTACTGAAGGATATATCCTTTCTTCTGTTGTTAACAAAACAAAAAGCTGTGAGCAAATGTTCTGAAAATGATAAAACATACTAATCAGGGGCCATCTAAAAAGGCACCGGACTTCATAAAAAGTTAACTGAAATTTAAAATGTTTATTTTCACAGTTAAGTGAAAGACCACCTAGAAAATGTAAGAAGCAATCACTTGATGAGATAAAAATGTAGTCATTTCTCAGCATCAGAAACTCTCGTTGTACAAATGCTCTAGAAAAATCACGGAAGGCACATGCTTTCTCTTGCCTTTACCATGACTCATGTTCCCAAGACTCCTCTACCGACCTCAGCCAAGCTACTGGCACTGACGAGATCTGCTGAGAAAATCAGGACCTCCTCTTGGCCCTTTTATCAAGACAGACAGAATAGGAATACTCTTTTTTGGGTCTACTGGTTTGTTCTGACCATACTAGGTGTGTTAATATCATTTCAGAGAGTCTATTTTGGCTTAATTCAATCACTCCTACTGCCACTAATCACAGGTATCAGGTGAGTTAGGCTAGTGAGAAGTATCTAACAAAAATCCTCAAGGTTTTCAGGTGAAACTGACTTTCAGACAGAGTGACCTCGACTTTGAATGCTTGTGAAAGTACCCTGAGACTCCCTCTAGATGCTCCAAAATGTCTCTGTTTCCCTGTCTTTTCATTGACTCTATTTCTCATCAGGAAACATAATTTCTCTTTTTCTGTGTAACAAGAATGACAGCTATCATTCTCTCTTATTTTTATTGCCAAAGCATCATTTTGTAGTTACATAAGAGTTAAATAGATTTTTGCAGGTCAGCCAAGAGACCTAATCATGATTTATAACATTCCACCCCCCCACCCCCGCTCCCCACGGTGTGGTAAATTGCAGTTCAAGTGCCAAATAACTTACTTACAAATGAACTTTTGGAAACATAACTTGTTTGGTAACTTGGAGACTTCTTGTAATGAAGTAGGTATGAGTGGATAGTAAAGAATAATTGAACTATGACTTTGGTTTGTATTTGAAGTAACTCACATGAGCTTTCTAAGATTCAGTTTCTTTAAGCATAAACTTGGAACAATCAAATTGACTTCACAAAAAAGTTGCAAATTATAAGTTAAAAATGATGAAAAAGCAAAAGCTGGCACAAAACTGTTTTCAGAAATGTTTACAGATTAAGTTCAATTAATGTCTCTGTCTAAGAATTCAGGTAACCAGGACAAAGGCAAAATTTCCATCTAATGTCAAGAGTTGACTTTAAGGCCACAAAGAGAAAGACCTTGTTTCTTTAGAACTTTCACTGAAGTTTTTTCACTGAAACAAATGAAAAAAAAAATTTGATCTGAGTCAGAACAGCGAAAGAGATGAGCTAGAGGAAGATTCAACATCATAAAAAGGAACTGTTGTGATAAATGTAATGCTATGTGATTACAAATGCAGTGACAGTTATTATTTACAGTGGAAGTTTAAAATAAGTCTTGGATCAAATATAATGAATGATTTTAGAAGAGCTATGTTGAAATCACCTATTTTCCCCAGGGCCATAACACACAGGGATTGCCAAAAGAAAGCTATTCTTGTGGCGCTGGCTTGGGATGTGGTGAGACCTGATAGCCGGTATTTTAGTGTATTTCCTGTTGTTCGTGAGTATAACAGGCCAATATCAATATATCCAAAGCCACTAATCTCACACCTCCTATTTCAACCTTTCTACTAGCATTTTTATGTCCTGAGTGCTTTATTGGTTCTGAGGCTTATATGGCCTTGGGCCAAAGACCATCTTTTGACTACATTTTAAAATTTAAGATTTTTTTCCTTTCGGCCTCAGTTCTTCATAAGTGTAAATCAGGGTACAAATCAATGTCCACCTTATATGATTACTCTGAGAATGTAAAAATATATTTTAAGCCATAAAGGGCTATGTATTTACAATGAAAGAATTATTATTATTGCTTAAGTGAGGAGAATATTTAAAAAATATGAAATGATGCTTCCTAGTTTCAAAGCCAAAACTGTGTTTTAAAATGGCATCAGAGATATCTGTAGCTTAGAAGAAATGGCCTGGATGAGTCTAAATTTTAAAGCTGACTCTACTAGTTACTGAGAACCTGGGTCAAATTATTTACATTATTAGAGTCTCAAAGTCTTGACTCTTTTTAGAGTTAAATTTGTTTGAAAAGCAAACTAACATAACCTTCTGAAAGAGCAACATGGCATTACTATTCAAAATTTAAAATACCCTCATCCTTTGGCTCACAATTCTACTAGGGTTTACACAGTTTGGATATACTTGAACAATCTCTCTGCTCTGCTAAGTCACTTCAGTCGTGTCCGACTCTGTGCGACCCCACAGATGGCAGCCCACCAGGCTCCCCCATCCCTGGGATTCTCTAGGCAAGAACACTGGAGTGGGTTGCCATTTCCTTCTCCAGTGCATGAAAGTGAAAAGTGAAAGGGAAGTCGCTCAGTCGTGTCCGACCCTTAGCAACCCCATGGACTGAAGCCTACCAGGCTCCTCCGTCAATGGGATTTTCCAGGCAAGAGTACTGGAGTGAGGTACCATCGCCTTCTCTGATACTTGAACAATATGTAAAGACAAATGTCCAGAGAAAGATGTTGACTGCACCACTGCCTGTAACAGTAGAAAATGGATATGATCTAAATTATCAATAGGGACTTAAATTCTCATATCCATAAATTTGGTATTCTGTACAATAAAAAAGAGTAAGTTAAATCAGGATTACTTCTAGGGAAAGAAGTCCAAAGTAATACCTCTTCATATGTGAATAAAATCCAGTTGCAGAAAAGCCAATGTGGTATGAACCCATTTCACTGAAAAAGTGGGGAAGACTCACATATATGGTTAGTGTATATATGTAAATAGTTTCTAGAAGAATATGGGAAAATGCTAACATTGTTTCCTGCTAGAGTGTTGCACTGGGCCATTTGGAAGTGTAGAGAAGACTCATATTTTACTTTTTGTACTGCTTGCAACTTTTACTATAAATGTGCTATCTTCATAGTAATAAAATATTAATGAAACAACATATAAAGTTTCTAGCATGGTGACTAATGATGAACATAAGATAATTATTAGTAAAATGCAAGAACAGAAACAAACTTACTTTACCTTAAAGGATTAATAGTCATCTATCCACTGGATGCATTTTAAATTGTCTTCCAGTATATATCAGCTCTCTTATAATAACACCCTACACAATATATCAAATAACTGGATAAAGCAGGAAATCAAAACCTAGCTAAGGAGAAAGAACAGATGAATACAAACTTTTAGAAAATGGTTTTCAATCTCATTGCTTCCAAATTTGGGGAAACATAAATTATTATTTGTTGGACCAAAGCTATCTGTGAACCAAAATTACTATGACTGGTTTCATAAGCATTAAACAGAGAAACAGAGGAGAAATATAGAGGGTGTTCCAAACAAATGTAAAGAGAAAAGTCATCAGAGTTCACGTGATTAGAAGGTTCAAACAATTACATCCTACTCTGGCTTGGGGCTCAGGACACTAACATCTGTAAGATAAAAGGAAATTACCCTGCTTCCAAGACTAAAAGTAGTATCTCATTGAAAATGCTATCATATGATCATAGCAGGAACTGAGGAAATTATGGAAATGTTATTCATCAACATATCATATATTAAAGTCTGTTAGTGACACACAACCTACCCAAAGATGCAATCACACTGTTAATATTAATAAAGGGGTTACAAAAACCTCATGGTAACTCCTTGCAATTGGAAGCCAGAACTGCTGGCCAGAAAACTGTCAAGTTAAAATCTATATGTAATGTTGAAGAGACTACACAGACATGTTCCAATTACCACAGTAACCACTCAGCGGAGTCATCACTATCCTTGACAAACACGAGGCTCAGATAGCCTGAAGGAACATCTTCATCCACATCAACAGTTACAATGGCACACCTCTTTGGTATTGCCAAACACTTTCACACACATGATCTCACTCGAGTTGATCCTCCTAATAGCTCTCAGAAAAACAGGTGTGGCAGGCATTGTGGCTCTACTTTGCAAAAGAAAAACTTGAGGCACAGAGTCTCAAATAGTTAAGGTCAGGAAGTCTGATGCTGAGGTTTTGAGGGCTTTCTGCTAAACTACATTCCATAAGCTCAGACAATGTATTCCAGAACAACCCTTTGCTTCATTGGATTCATAACACCAAACTTAACAATAAATGGCAAGACTATCAAAAACAAGATTCCATATTGTAGACAATCAGCTTTTTCAAGAAGAGTGATGTTCCCTATAACATAGTTTTATTAGACAAAATACACAACACTGATATGGTATTTTTCATACACAGGGATCACTTCAGGATGCTGCTAAAATGTAGATTCTAATATAGTCCATTTGGAGTGGGGTGACAAAATCTTCCAATCTTCCATACTGTTGGTTCAAAAAACACTTTTATAGCAAGGCAAAGACACAACTAGGCCAGGAGGCTTCAAGAGAATTAGGCCTAGGCAATGGCAAAATGATGCCCAATGAAAGCAGACAAGATAACAATTAACAGAGAAACAAAAGGTCCATTTTTCTAATTAGACAGAGAAGAGTAACAGATTTTAACAGTAGAAGTTCTAATTGATAACCAAGTTTAATTATGGCTTATTTCAGGCCCCTAAACTGTTGTGTGCATAGAAATAACAACCAATCAGATTTTAATCTTTTTAGTGTAATATATGTGAATTAAAGCACCTTGCCCAGGTAACTGCATGTGACAATCTTTTTCTTTCAAGTGTACTAGATATTGGAAAATAGGAATTCTTCCTTCCTAGAGAGAAAGACTAGATCTTCAGATATAAAGCACCTGAAGTCTTTTTTTTCCCCACACCAAGTATAAAGGCAGTTTGGGAGTACCTCTGTTCATTATGCACCAAACCTGTTTTAATATGAAGTCAGTCCCCTAAAATTGTTTGATGGTCTCATTTCTTATCACTGGTACCAAAATGACCTATTAATATTTAGTGCTATGGCCAGAGAATAAATAGCTTCTCTAAATGCACCAGAGAAATTGACAAAGAATATCTGAGGTAACTTCAAGATTGGAGCTATTAAAACTGGATGGTAGAAAGACACCAGCCAGGTTTTGTCTCTAACTACATATTACCCTTCAAAGGGCTATCCAAATGTGTGTGTGTGTGTGTGTGTTGGTTTTTTTTTTAACATCTCACTGTGTCAGACACTTCCCTCACAATACCTCTGCAAAGATCTTATTAAACCCATTTTAGAGAAAACTGAAGGTCAAAAATATAGTGTAACTAATCCAAATCACATGCTGGGATTTAATCTCAGACCAGCATGTCTCTAAAAGTAAGGCTTCTCTAACAATCTCAAGATGCTTCTAGGGCAATGCCAAGTTCAACTAGCTTTTATAGAACCACTGAAGGATACTGATATAAAATTCAGTCTGAAGGTCCACATGAAAAATACTGAACTCAATATTTCCCAAGACAGTTTTAAATGGTACAATTCAGGATTCAAGAGTGTGAGAGACATATTTCACTGAATTAAAAGAAGTGCTATCCACCCATGTATCACAAAAAGCAAACAGTAAAAAGCAAGGTGATGGACTGATTTTGGTTTTCATGTAGTATTTGGACTATTTTAAAATAATGTAATTGTTACCTGGCAGCAAAATCTGTATATTTAATCAATGAATCAGGTCCTTTTAGGGAACTAAAAAGTATAGTCTTAAACAAAGAAACAATCTTCTTCCCTTCTGAGACAAATTAAATTTTCTTATTTTTCTTTGAGTTCATGAACTTTCTATGGTAAAACTCTCCTTCAATAAGAGCACTTTAAATATCTTCATTTAATCACCTATAAGCATTTTATGTATTGCAAAGAAGTCTATAGAAATAAGGCATTATTGATACCATTTCCCTTAAATCATAAACTGCAATAAATTAGAAGCCATTTTCTCAAGGAAATACTGTTATACATTTGAGAATCTATATTACTAAGCAAACATTTCGTAAGAACCCATTAGGTACTACTATGCTTTCCCATCACACCATGAGAAAGCAAACAGTTCTAGGCAGTCTGAAAGCAAGGAATCACTATTCTTGTATAATGAAAACTCACTGTTTCCTTTAACTTTATATTATCAAGAAGGCAGTTTCAACTTACAATAACAAACCACATCTTTGAAAATGAAATACACCTAATGTTTTTATATAACTTCTTAAATAGGATTACACACAAGATATATATTGATAAATGCACTGATAAACTGGTATATGCTTCACTTTTACAAAACCATTCATAATACTTGCTGTTTTTGTTCAGTCTCTAAGTCATGTCCGACTCTTTGTGACCCCATGAACTGTATGTAGCATGCCAGGCTCGTCTGTCCTCTATTATCACCTGAAGTATGCTCAAATTCATGTCCATTGACCAGGTGACTCAGTGGTAAAGAATCTGCTTGCCAATGCAGGAGACACAGATTCGATCGCTGGATCAGGAAGATCCTCTGAAGAAGGAAATGGCAACTCACTCCAGGATTCTTGCCCAGGAAATCCCATGGCCAGAGGAGCTTGGTGGGCTACAGTCCATGGGGTTGCACAAGAGTTGGACCCAACCTAGCAACTAAACAACAATCATAATATTTACAAACAGCGCAATGATACAGAAGAAAAATTTTAATGAACAGATATAGTTTTGCCCTTGCCCAGATTTACAAAACTGTATTGAGAGATAAGAGTTAAACAATGTTAGGAAGATATTATAGTGCCATAGCAAATCTGAAGACCCTGAATTTGGAAAACAGTCTTAATGCTAGATATGAGTTAGCTGAGCTTCATATTATAGGACTGAGAGATAGGAATTTTATTGCCATAGAAACATTACTCTCATTTTTCTCATGTTTTATATCTGATGTACCTTTGGTAGCAGGTCTATGTGAGAAGAGAAATGTGGGTGTAAGAAAGTTTATCTTTTATAGTCTGGGATAAATAACAGTCAAGAACATTCTCTTTCCAATATAAACACTTCTCTATCTAAAAATACATTTCAAGAGCCCTATCACTATACTGTAGCTATTAAAGCAGTTTTTAGAGCTCTCTTTTCCAAGTTCAAACACCGAAATCATCGTTCCACAAAATATTTACCACTTCTCCCCACACTGAAAAATATTATATCCATAAGCATCAGTGCTCTTAAAAAAGAGAAAGTATTCGTTTTCAGATTCCTATTTCAGATGAGTTTCAACTCTATTATGCTGTAACAATTTAACCCTAAATCTGAAGATTTTATGTTCATTTGCATAACTAAGAATATGCAAAATAAAACTAGAGAAGTTTCTATAATCAGATATGTTGAAGGAGTCTGGGTTTGATAGATGCAAACTATCACATTTAGAATGGATAAACAAGGTCCTACTGTACAGTACACAGAACCATACTGAATATCCTGTGATAAACCATAATGGAAAAGAACATTTAAAAAAATAAAGTATATATGTATGTATAACTGAGTCACTTTGCTGTATAGCAGAGATTGGCACAACATTGTAAATCAACTATACTTCAATTTAAAAAAAAAATGTCAATCTCTTGTCTTTCAAAAAAATTCTAGAAAGCCCCCTAAAAAGTTGTCATCTAACTCAAGAATCAGCTGAGACATTCATCCGGACTGTGCTGCAAGTCTTGAAGGGAACATACTCAATATAACAAATATTCACAAAGTTACAAGTCTATTACAGCGGTTTCAACTCCTTCTACATACTAGAGTCACTTCGGTAATACGAAACAATTACAGACACTGGGCTCTGGTCCCAGAGGTTATGATTTAATTCATATTGTAATGGGGTATGGGCATTAGCATTATTTAAATACTTCCCAGATGATTCTAATGTGCAGCTAGGATTGAGGACTACTGATTTATACTTTATTTAATTAATGCTGATCAATTTATAAGAGCAAGCAACTAACTCTCAAAATATTCAATACTGTTTCAGAAAATATTGCTTGAAATGCAGACTGTTACTGTATATTCTAAAACATTTGGACCTGGTACTTCATGTTAGACATGTATTATAGTATTTGGATTAGTTTTACTTCTTTTTGGGTTACCGTTGAAATTATAAGGGTTGGGGACAAGGGTGCTGGGAAGAGAAATCCTCAACAACACATTAGTTTGAGAAGCAACAGTGTGAAATTCATATGGAACAATGTTGTGGATATACAAAACAACTTGTCACATGGTCTCAATTATTGGGTTGGTCATAAGATGTTATGCAAAAACCTGAATGAACTCTTTGGCCAAGCCCATAGTTATGGATCATCTGAATAGAGTATAGGATATAGCCAATTTGACTAACAAGTTTATTTAACCCTCAATAAAAAAATATCTTCCCAACCCCTGGTCAATCTCCAATGTGACATCCCAAGCCTCTCTATTAAAAGAGCATGCTCCCTAAAGCTTTGTGCCAAAAAAGAGAAGGAAAGAAAGGAAGAGAGAGAAAGAAGGAAGAAAGCAAGAAGGAAAAAAAAAGATAGAGGGGAGGAAGGAAGGAAAAGGAAAGGAAAAAGAAAGAAAAAGCCTTCTGATTGCATTTTAAAAGTTCCATTTCTAGAGTTAGACAGCCTCTAGAAACCAGACCTCCTAATCTAGCCTCGTATCCCACTAAAAGAAAAAAAAAAAAAATCACAAGATGCTTTGGTAATAAACAGAACCCCCAAGATGTGATAGGTCTATCTTTGGGTCATAAGATTTCATCTGAAATTATTTTGCTCCAACTAAAATCATAAAGCATTGAGCAATCTATTTGTATCACTACAGCTCTTCCCCAGTAGAAACAGAATCATATGACTGAGCTTGACTCATGCTGTTGAACAAAGATCACAAGCAAGTCTAAAGACACCATGAATGTTTAATATTTCATACCTCTCAAAACCTCAAAATTTAGCAGCTGAAAGGAAAACACCATCACAGAGATAAATCAAAATAAGAAAATTCTACATCCACATACTGTGAAGCAAAAGAATGTGAAGGAATTTTTAAAGCGTCTTCCATAAAGCCAAAACCTGAGATCAATCATCATTAAGCGCTTGAAAGTTGTTTGATTTAAATGGTAACCTGTTGTTTCTTCATCCTACACTTAAGAATTATCTAAGCTTTTCCCACCAATGCCAAGCATCTGACACCAGGCTCCGCTCCCTGCTGTTCCGTGAAGTTTGAGAAGCAGCAAATCAAATTTCCTCAAGCAGCTCCCCAAATGGGTTCTTCCCTGCAGAGTTCAGCAAATCAAGTCTCAGGGGTATCCTTTAGTCTACTGAGTAACTTGGAAGACATATCTCAAGGTATTTGTATGAGACACAATTGAAGACATCTTTTTACTTAAATAAAGGACACTGAGATTTACTTTCAGCTTAGAAAAACATCAAATTTTGATTGCTTTTCTTACTTGAATTGGATCAGTAAAGTAACCCTTAGCAAGAGCCTGGGTACATCTTTCATAAATCTTTTTCTATTCCTTAAATTACCATTATAAATGCTTGTGAATTCTGCTGTCAGCTAGCGACGAGTTCCGTGCTGTGTNTTTTGATTGCTTTTCTTACTTGAATTGGATCAGTAAAGTAACCCTTAGCAAGAGCCTGGGTACATCTTTCATAAATCTTTTTCTATTCCTTAAATTACCATTATAAATGCTTGTGAATTCTGCTGTTTTCTTTCCTGTATGTATTAGGTGAACTGAAATTCCATTTACATTGTTCAAGTGGGAATTTCATTTGCTCACAAAGGTAATTAAATTGTATTTTTCAGTTCAATAGGTGAGTGTCCTTATTTAGCAAGCATATAATAAGTACCTACCATGTTCCCTGTGAATAGTGTTTTTGGAATCTAATACGTGAGCATGAAATAAGTGAGTGAATAGTGATTAAAATGATAAAAGAACAGAAATTAAGGGAGAGAGAACAAAGGGCCACCCTGTTCCCCAAGTCTTGCTTTACTCATATTATTTAGCTCTTTTGCTTTATATTTTTCCACAAGGCAGAGAGGTTAAGCAGTTCATTTGTCTTGATCCTAAACACTCAGTTTTCTTTCCCGTGTTAGGATGTGATAAGGAAAATCGGAAATCTTCACATAGTCAGTGTGTCAAGGCTTCCGTCACCCATACTGAGCTGTAAGAGTTGTACTGCTGAGGGTGGCTCTGATGCAATCCCAGAAATCAAAGTAGCTAGAATGAAAGGTAAAGAGCTGATGCACAGCAAACACTGAAAGGCAGATCCCCTGTTACCAAGAAAGGGTTGAGTGGTTTAATACACACTAAAAAGACAACTGGAACTAGACTAAAACTTTGGACGAATCCATGTTATAATACATATCATTTCCCAGACTGAGGCAAGGTTAATATGTATTTTACTACCTTGCTTTGTAGGTCAGTCATTTCAGACTCTTAAACATTACACACCTTTCATAATCAATGCAAATAGCTCATGCTCATACTTCTATAATCCATGTCTAAGATGCAAGCTATATGAAACAGAAGACACATAAAAAAATACTGTCTTATCTTTGTATACTAAAACAAAAACTGACAAATGAAGTATAATCAACCAATAAAATATTCAAGATTTGGCAATGAAAGCATAAGATAGTTTATTAAGAGATGTAATTTTTAAAGTACAATAAGTTTTTAATGATATTTTAAAAATAATGATATTTTAAAAAGTAGAAATGTGTCAGCAGACATTAAAACCATGGGAAGTGGTAAAGCCACTGTCTACCAGTAGAACATTCTAGAGTTTATTTACACAGTTTAGTGACTTCCTAGCCATCAAAGGGAACTGGAGTTTTCTTAAGTATAAATACTATTATCTAAGATAACCCTATTGTGGGTAAATAGGACATATTCACTCTTTTCCTTTCAACAGGAATACCTATTACAGAAGATTTCAGCAAACTGTAAAGTATGCTGTCCATTTTTTACATTATCCCTGAAAAAATCATTTATGTTCTGTCCATGATTTGCATGATATACTCCAGTTTCTGCAAATATTTTACACACTTGGTTTAGAAAATTTTCACATTTTGCTACAAAACATAAAAATATTTCATAAGTTAATCTAGTTTGAAATTTTCTACCAGTCACATATAAAGCATCCACTTTAATTTTAAGCAAAAGTAAACATGGCAAATACATTCTGCTTTCTACTATGGGTAATAAATCCAATTATAATGTAGCTATTATTGCCACCATTAAAATGAACATAATACACGAAACATTTAATCATCTCAAAAACAACTTGAGAGTGTAGAGCAAGCTCTGTGTTTAAAACGAACATTGATAAAAATTAAACTTGCTATGGAAGCTTGGCTCCCAAGCTTAGTTCCCAACTTCTCTTTTTAAAAGCTGGAAGATGTTAACATTTTACTATTTTCTTACAACATTTAATTCACAAAAAGTGATTAAAGCACTTCCTACAATTCTACATCTATTTTTTGACCAACTGGCAATGAGAGAAGCATTTATTTTCTGACTTTTCTGATTAGAAAGTGATTTTAAAAGAACCTCAAAACATTAAATAGCTAAACAACTTGACATCTGAGGTTTCTTCCCAACTTCGTAAAGAAAGCACATTAGAATAAACCTTAAGAAACAGCTTACCTTACCCTACTGTGCTAGACTAACATTCAAAACACTTCATGAGGCATTTTAATGCATTCAGATGCCGTTCAAAGCTTACACTGAAAGAAAACTGAACTAGAATTTTAAATTTAATCTGAGAAGCACGCAGCAAAGTTCAGCTTTAAAAGAAATTCTCCCCAAATACATTCACAGAAGCATGAATAAATGTATTACCTTTCTGTTAAGAGAAGCAGCGTTCCTGGGTCGGTTTGGTCTGCAAGTGACTGCAGCAGCAGCAGCCGAAAGTGGCCGCAGCAGCACAGCACAGCAGAGGGCGACCACAGAGTCGCAGGAGCAGCTCCTCGGAGCGGCAGGACAGACCGAATGACAAGCACATGCAGATTGCTTTGAATTAGGCATGTTAGGGGCTGGAACTTTCCGAGTTTGCTCTCCTATAGGACAGGAGAGGTTCTCTCCTACTTAACCCCTGGGGGCAAAGTCTCAGTAATGGTAACAGCTGGCATACAGAGGGGCTTGATCTGAGCACAAGGTCAGCAAGCCAGGATATGAAGCTGACATGTAATTTCTAGCCTTTTCCTGCTTCTACAGGGAAATTGCACGAAGGACTGTTTTTAGTTATAACTTCCTTTGATCTTTTGGACTTAAAGTTACTTAGTAGATTAAAGCCATGTTAGCTGACATTATTTGCGTGCTTAGCCTAACTTAAGTGTTGCAGATTCAGTTTTCTGACACATAGGGCTACTGCATTCAAACTAACACAAATAAACACCAATCGTGTTTATTTCCAAGTTCCGGGGATTCTTGTGTTCTTTCACAAATGGCTCTTGAGACTCTGCTTTTAAGGCAGAAAGTTCATAGTTTTTCAAAGAAGGCAGCCTTCTTTATTAAAAAAGAAAGTATTATTTAAAGCAGTTTTAAGTGTTTCTCTTCAATTGTCCTTAACAAAAACAGTTAAATGAATTTGACACTGCTTTTTATAAATTTGTGGTCCTGTTGATGCCAGTATTTAAAATTCCAGTCACAACCACATAAAAAGCTTACAAATACCTGCAAATAAATGCTTTAAAATTATCTATGACAGCTATTGGCAAATAAGAAATAATTTACTGAATCCATGAAATCTAACTTTTTATGACTTTAATAAAAATGTGTAAACAACTCTTACAACAGGTTGTATTGATAGCAATTTTAGAGTTAAAAAAGGTAATACAAGCAGGCAAAGAAAAAAATAGATGAAATTGGGCTTCATCAAAATAAAAAACTTTTAGATATCGGAGAACGTTATCAAGAAAGTGAAAAAACCTTTTGAATGGGAGAAAATATTTGCAAACCGCATATCTACGGGGCTGCTGCTGCTGCTGCTAAGTCGCTTCAGTCGTGTCCGACTCTGTGCGACCCCACAGACGGCAGCCCATTGGGCTCTGTCATCCCTGGGATTCCCCAGGCAAGAACACTGGAGTGGGTTGCCATTTCCTTCTCCAATGCGTGAAACTGAAGTCGCTCAGTCGTGTCTGACTCAGCGACCCCATGGACTGCAGCCTACCAGGCTCCTCCATCCATAGGAGTTTCCAGGCAAGAGTACTGGAGTGGGATGCCATTGCCTTCTCCGATCTATGGGGCTAGTAATTATAATATGTAAAACTTACAACTCAACAATAAAAAGACAAATAATCCAATTTAAAAACAAGCAAAGTTTTAGAATAGAGACTTTTCTAAAGAAAATATACAGATGGCCAATATGCACATAAAAGGATGCTCAGCATCACTAGTTATTAAGGAAATGCAAATTAAAACCACAATGAGAGACCACTTGACAGCCACAAGGATACCTAGGGCTTCCCTGGTGGCTCAGAGGTAAAGAATCTGCCTGCAATGGAAGAGCTACAGGAGACTCGGGTTTGATCCCTGGATCGGGAAGATCCCCTGGCGGAGGGCATGGCAACCCACTCCAGTATCCTTGCCTGGAGAATCTCAAGGGTAGAGGAAGCTGAGTTGCAAAGAGTTGGACACGAAGTGACTTACCACAAGATAGATATAGTCAAAAAAAGAGAGGAAGGAATAAGAGAGGGAGGGAAGGAAGGAAGGGGAGAGGAAAGGAAGGAAGGGAGAAGGGAAGGAGGGAGAGAAGAAGAGTTGGCAAGGAAAAACTGGAACATACAACATTGGTGGGAATGTAAAACAGTATAGCCACTATGGAAAACAGTCCAGCAGTTTCTCAAAAAATAAACATAGAGTTACCATAGGACACAGCAATTTCACTCCCAGGTACAGTTGAACCTTATTATTTGTGGATTCCGTATTTGCAAATATGCCTACATGCTAAAATTTGTTTGTAATCCCCAAATAATCTTCATGGTGTTTCTTAGTCCTTCAATGTCAACATACACAGAATAGGGGGAAATCTGAGTCCTCTAACACAAGTTCCTAGGTGAGGTTCAGCAAGCTGACATACTGCCTTCTTGTTTCAGCTCTCACCCTGAAACAAGTGTTCCTTTTGCAGTCTATTCTGGTGCCACGTTTTTCACATTTTCATGCTTTTTGTTGGCAATTTAACTGTTTAAAATGGTCCTCAAGTGTCATGTACAGTGTTGTCTGGAGTTTCAAAGCTCAAGAAGGCTGTGATGTGCCTTATAGAGAAAATACAAGTGCTCAATAAGCTTTATTCAGGAGTGAGAAGGAAATGGCAACCCACTCCAGTACTCTTGCCTGGAGAATCCCATGGAGGGAGGAGCCTGGTAGGCTACAGTCCATGGGGTCGCAAAGAGTCTGACATGACTGACTTCACTTTCACTTTATAATGCTGCTGGATATGAGTTCAGTGTTAATGAGTCAACAATAGATATTAGACACATGCTCAGTCATGTTCAACTCTTTGCACCCCATAGACTGTTGCCCACCAGGCTCTTCAGCCATGGAATTTTCCAGGCAAGAAACACTGGAGTGGGTTGCCATTTTCTGCTCTAGGGGATCCTCCTGACCCAGGGATCGAAGCCATGTCTCTTGTGTCTCCTGCATTGCCAGGCAGATTCTTTACCAACTGCACCACTGAGGAAGCCCCATATATTTGGTAAGATATCTTTAAACAGAAACACACAAAAACAAGGGCATGTACTGACTGGATGTCACAAATGTGACCAGAAGCTTGAAGGAACCTAAGCCTGTATTTACCTGCAGAGCAGTGACTTAGTATGCATTAACACAGTGTTTGCAGAGACTTTAAAGAATTTAACTACCACAAATAAGGTGAATCAACTGTATATACCCAGGAGAACTGAAAATGTTATGTTCATGAAAGAACTCATAACTAATGTTCACAGTAGCATTATTCACAACAACTAAGGCATCAACTCAATTCAGATGTCCATCAAGTGTTGCATGGATAAACAAAATGTAGCACATGTATACAATGGAATATTATTAGACATAAGGAGGAATAAAAGCACTGATATATATTACAACATGGATGAATCTTACAAACACTATGCGAAGTGAAAGCCACACACAAAAGGTCACATATCATATGACTCATTTGCATGAAATATCCAGAATAGTCAAATCCATAGAGATAAAATGTATCTATAGATTAGTGGTTGCCAGGGGCTGGGGGGCAGAGACATAGGACAGAGAGAGTGACTGCTAACAGGTATTGAGTTTCTTTTGGGGTGATAGAAATGTTCTAGAATTAGGCAGTGCTGATGGTTTCATAACTTTGTAAATACACTAAAACTCACTGAATTGTACACTTTAAAATGGTGAATTTTATGATATGTGAATTTTACCTTGATAGAGAAATGCTTGTG
This sequence comes from Neotragus pygmaeus, assembly GCA_006410875.1. Taxonomy (NCBI): domain Eukaryota; kingdom Metazoa; phylum Chordata; class Mammalia; order Artiodactyla; family Bovidae; genus Neotragus; species Neotragus pygmaeus. The sequence goes on along the minus strand of SJYV01017243.1, from coordinate 329,603 downwards.
TACATGCTAAGTTGTTTCAGTCATGACCAACTCTTTGTGACCCCATGGACTACAGCCCACCGGGCTCCTTTGTTCATAACATTCTCCAGGCAAGCATTCTGGAATCCGTTGCCATTTCCTCCTCCAGGGGATCTTCCTGACCCAGGAATCGAACCCGCATTTCTTATGTCTCCTGCATTGATTGGCTAGTTCTTTACCACTAGCGCCACCTGGGAAGTTCCTGACAGAGAAATAAAAAAGGTATAAAATTCTAGTCATTAGACTAGTGGTTCTCAAACCTGAGTGTGCACCAGAATCTTATATAAAGTCTGGAAGAAGGCAGATGGCTACAGCTCATTCCCAAAGATTCTGATTTTGAGGATCTGGGATGGGGCCTGAGAATTTGCTTTTCAGAAAGACCACTGTGATGCTGACTCTGCTGGTCTGTAATCCACATTTTGAAAACCAGTGTGTTAAAGACAACGTATAAGCTTCTGGAGGGCAGGAAAGGTAACTTTCACCTCTGTATCGTCTAAATTTCCCTTAAAAAGAGCCAATCTTGGGGAAGAAAAAGAGGGAGGGAGGGATAAGAAATATTTAATCAAGTAAATATATTGAAATAGTCAGTCCTTGCAAACTTATGGTATGCTGCTGCTGCTGCTGTTGCTAAGTCGCTTCAGTCGTGTCCAACTCTGTACGACCCGAGATGGCAGCCCACCAGGCTTCCCCGTCCCTGAGATTCTCCAGGCAAGAACACTGGAGTGGGTTGCCATTTCCTTCTCCAATGCATGAAAAGTGAAAAGTGAAAGTGAAGTCGCTCAGTTGTGTCCAACTCTTAGCGACCACATGGACTGCAGCCTACCAGGCTCTTCCATCCATGGGATTTTCCAGGCAAGAGTATTGGAGTGGGGTGCCATTGCCTTCTCTGATGGTATGCTGACTTCATGCCTTATGTATTGCAAAGGCTGTAACACCTAAAAATCTACTCCAGAGAATTAAAGAATTAAAATCCAAATCAAAACTACAATGAAGTATCACCTCACACTGGTCAGAATAGCCATCATAAAAACATCTACAAACAATATATGCCAGAGAGGATATGGAAAAAAGGGAACCCTCTTGCACAGTTGGTAGGAATGTAAATTGATATAGCCACCGTGGAGATTTCTTTAAAAACTAGGAATAAAATTACCATATGACTCAGCAATCCCACTACTGGGCATATACCCTGAGAAAACCATAATTCAAAAAGATACATGTACCCCAATATTGACTGCAGCACTATTGGTAATAGCTAGGGCATGGAGGCAACCTAGATGTCCACTGACAGATAAATGGATAAAGAAACTGTGGTACCTATATACAAAAAAATATTACTCAGCCACAAAAATGAATGAATTTGAGTAAGTTCTAGTGAGGTGGATGAACTCACAGCCTGCTATAGAGTGAAGTAAATCAGAATGAGAAAAAACAAATATTGTATATAATGCACAAATATGGAATCTAGAAAAGTGATACTGATGAGCCTCTTTGTAGGGCAGAAATAGAGATGCAGACATAAACAACAGACTTGTGGACATAGCTGGGCAAGGAGAGGGTGGGACAAATTGAGAAAGTATCATTGAAATGTACACATTACCATGTGTAAAACAGATAGCTAGCGGGCAGCTGCTGTTTAACACAAGGAGCTCAATCTCGTGACAGCCTAGAGGGCAGACTGGGCTGGGCGATGGGACGGGGGTCCAAGAGGGAGGGAATATATATATACTTATGGCTGATTCACAGTGTTGTATGGCAAAAACCAACACAACATTGTAAAGCAATTATCCTCTAATTAAAAATTTAAAAATTGAAATGAAGGTATTTAATCATTCTTTGGTCATCTGAAAAGTACTTTATTTTAGTTTAGTAAAAAAGCTAACCCCACTTCACTATGCTCATCGTTCCAAGAGATGTAAACAAAGGTTCTAGAGTGTGGATCCCATAAATTACTCCAGGAAACCTCTTAAATTAGTTAAGATGTCACAGAAACCAAAGACTTGAACTCCCAACTCATAAATATGTAAACTCTTATTTCTGCTTTTACCAAAGGCACTAATTTGTACATTTAATCACTTTATTTTAAAATGGTCTATGTTATAATTGGATGATATCCCTTATATGTGAATTTAAAAAGAAATGATGCAAATAAGCTTACAAAACAGAAACAGATTCACAGTCTTAGAGAATGAACTTATGGTTGTCAGAGGTGGTTAGGGAGGTTGGGATAGACATATATACACTGCTATATTTAAAATGGATAACCAACAAGGACCTACTGTATAGCACAAGAACTCTGCTCCATGTTATGTGCCAGCTTGGATGGGAGAGGAGTTTGGAGGATTATGGATATAGGTATATGTATGGCTGGGTCCCTTTGCTGTTTACCTGAAACTATTACAGCACTGTTACCTGGCTATTCCCCAATTCAAAGTAAAAAGTTTTTAAAAAAATGGGTCTGTGTTGAAGGAAACCCAAAAAAGAGAGCATCTATGTATATGTATAGCTGATTCACTTTGCTGTACAGTAGAAACTAGCTGAACACTGTAAAGCAACTATACTTCAGTAAAAGTTAATTTTAAAAAATGGGTCTACATTAAAATACAGTTACAATTTAAAGTACACTTTTTGTATTGTCATGTGAAATCCATTATTTTATAGATAATAATCAGGATTATTTCCAATTGGTTTGTATGTTTCTCAACATATTAGACTATTGCCTGGAAAATCCCATGGATGGAGGAGCCTGGTAGGCTGCAGTCTATGGGGTTGCTAAGGGTCGGACACGACTGAGCGACTTCACTTTCACTTTTCACTTTCATGCATTGGAGAAGGAAATGGCAGCCCACTCCAGTGTTCTTGCCTAGAGAATACCAGGGATGGGGGAGCTTGGTGGGCTGCCATCTATTGGGTCGCACAGAGTCGGACACGATTGAAGTGACTTAGCAGCAGCAGCAGCAACATATTAAAATGAAAAAGAAAACACTAGTAACCTTACCAAGTTCTGAGGTTTTCTGAAAACAAAATCCTAGTTGTTCTCAGATCACATTACTTAGGCATCTTTCTTCATTACTAGGAAGACAGAACAGCACAGGAGAGGGACAGAGAGACAAGAACTGGCCGGAGAGGCACAACAGGTGGTACTTTTTAAAAAGTGAAAAAAAAACACCCACTGGGTAACAAACTCTTTCACATCTGAACTCAGTCCAAAATGTGATTCCAGATGTTTTTATATTTATTGACATTTAAAAGTCCCACCTATTAATCTTTGTGTGTGTGTTAAACTTCAAAATAGCTGGCTGTGAATAAACTGCAGTCTAAGGTAGATGGGAGGGTTCTGCTTCAGCCAGATTTCTATTTCAGTATGGTCAAGTCAATAGCTTTGTAACTGGAAAGTACAAGTTCAGAAAAAGTAACGACAAGAAGGTTCTTCAGATAACATCCTATCTTGTGTTTTAGCGTTTTTAGAGAATGGACTGTTAGGTACACGACAGACTTCAGCCCGGAACATTATGCTGCTCAAGTCAGAGTCAGAACTGGGAACTCAATGGAGTCCTGAGGTGCAGGGTCAGCTCTGCCACTCACCAGCTCTGTGCCCATGAACTAGTCACTTGATCCAGAGCTTAGGACCTCCTGTTTATAAAGTCAATGGGGGCTTCCCCAGTGGCTCAGAAGGGAAAGAACCTGCCTGCAATGCAGGAGACTTAGGTTCGATCCCTGGGTGGGGAAGATCCCCTGGAGAAGGGAAAGCAACCCACTCCAGTGTTTTTGCCTGGAGAAAATCTATGGACAGAGGAGCCTGTGGGCAACAGTCCATGGGGCCGCAAAGAGTCAGACATGACTGAGCAACCAACATGTTCACTTTCATACCTTAGATGAAATAATCTCACAGGTCCCTCCTGACCATGAATTCAGTTTTTATGAATTTGCATATCACTCAAATGGATAAAATGAACCACAGTTTTACTATTCAAATTTGGATTAAGAAAAAAACCTATACCATCACAGTTGAATCAGTGACTTTGGAGTAAAGACCATAAAGTAAGCAAACTGGAGCAGAAACAAAATAACTGTGATGCTAAAATTCCTTTCCATCAAGATGGAAATATGTGCATCAGTCTTACACATTCCTCTCACCTGATGATTCACATTTAAATATCTTACACCTTCTTTTCACATCTTATTTCCTGTTGAAAACACTATCTTCAGAAACTACGATGCTTACAAATGAAAATGTGATGACCCTGCTTATATTCCACGGTGTGACCGTGTGACCGCTAAGGAACTTGAGGGTGAACCTCTTCACCCTTCTTTTGCTCTTCACTCCAGCCCTGGAGTCCTTACCAAGGCTTCTTCTAGTTTTCCTTGCTTTGCACTTCCTTGATTCAGATTTTATGGTCAGCATTTATTTACTTTATAAGCCTTCTACCGTGCTGGCCCTTCGAAGGTCTCCCCTCAACTTGCTTTCCCACTATCTTTTCTTCCTTCCAGGTTTGGGAATGCTACTGAAAAAAGTCATTAGACTGGAAGGCAGAGACCTAAACCAAATGCAGACTCTCACCTCTGGATGTTTCCCCGAGCTGCTGAGATTCATCTCATCTATCATAGATTCTTCACTAAAATCCCCACAGGGACTGCTGGAAATCTTTCCCATGCTCCCTATCTTTTAACCTTCTCCATGAAAAATGCTATCTATTTTATGAAAAATAAATGACCATGAGTGCTTGCAAGTATTATCATCTCTACCTCATACTTCTTCTGGAACTCATCCCTTATCTCTCACAATGTCCATGCCTCTTTCCTAAATTAATTACTTACATACTAGGTCTGTGCTACCCCAATGTGGTAGCCAGTAGCCACATGTGCTACTTATATTTAAAGTAATTAAAATCCAATGCAATTGCCACATTTTCACGTGCTCAGGGCTACACACGGCTCATGGCTTTTGCACTGGACAGAGCAGAAAGAGAAGATACCCATGACTGTGAAGGCTCACTGAACAGCTCTCCTCTAGATCCACATGTTCCAGATTGCTATGTTTCTTTAACCTGTCTCACCCTCCCTCCCCAAGTCCACCTACAATTTTTTTTCCCCCAGAAACTTCTTTATTTCCTTAGAAAAAAAATATATAGTTTTTCCCACAGCCTAACCAAGTCATTCTTTGTCTCAGCCTGCTGGTGTTCAGGTCTCTCTCTTCCTTTCCTTTCACTGCCAGTCAATACTCAAGCCTCACTTCCTCTCATTCCTTAACTTCTAACAATCTTGCGTGAGTGCATGCTCAGTCACTTCAGTTGTGTCTGACTCTTTGTGACCCCATGGACTGTAGCCCACCAGGCTCCTCTGTCCTGGGATTCTCCAGAATACTGAAGTGGGTTGCCACGCCCTCCTCCAGGGATCAAACCCAGGTCGCCTGCATTGCAGCTGATTCTTTCTCCACTGAACCACCTGGGAGGCCCAAGTGAAAGTAGCTCAGCAGGGTCTGACTCTTTGAGACCCCATGGACTGTAGCCCACCAGGCTCCTCTGTCCACGTAATTCTCTAGGCGAGAATACTGGAGTGGGTTGCCATTCCCTTCTCCAGGGGATCTTCCTGACCCAGGGATGGAACCATGTTTCTTGCATCTGCTGCACTGCAGATTCTTTACCGTGTGAGCCACTAGGGAAGCCCCTAACAATCTTACTCGCCATCTAATAGAACTGTTTCTTCAGAAACAAAATTCCTTTCTCAGTACTCATTTTTTTTACATGTCTTCATTTCCCAACCCCACTGGCAATCTCCTTTTCTCCTTGCTCAGTTCCCATCATTCTAACACTCACGACTTCTTTAACTTCTATTCCATTTTCTTAGCAGATCCTCTGAACTCTCTTATCTTAAATCTCAGGCACTGTCCAAGCCTTCTGTCACTTGTCCTTTCTGTGCTATGCTTCCTGCCTACGTCATTCCGTTCAACTTCGTTTCTAAGTTCCATTTTTGCTACGTTTGCTATCTAAGGACATTTCAATACATATGTCCTGCCAACAGTTCAAACTCAGTAATGTCCACTACAAATTATCTTATCATCTTCAAACAGCTTCTTGATTTTCCTATTTCTATTTACTCAGTCACTTAAGCCCCCAATTTTAACTTAAATATTTATTCATTGAACACCTGACCTGTACCTTTGACCACTATCTACCCTTATTTATTTGTTCTCAAGATCTAGCCATTGTCACATAAGCCCTCCTTTCCTCTCTCTTTCCTCTCCTACCTTCTATGTACTGTGCCCTGGAATTATTGCAACAGCCCACTTGTTTAGGCGCTCAGTCATGTCCAACTCTTTGTGACCCCGTGGACTGTAGCCTGCCAAGCTCCTCTCTCCACGGGATTTCCCAGGCAAGAATATTGGAGTGGGCTGCCATCTTCTTTTCCAGGGAATCTTCCTGGATCAGGGACCGAAACCTCATCTCCTACACCGCAGGTGGATTCTTTACAACTGAGCCAGCAGAGAAACCTGCAACAGCCTACCAGACGTGATCTAATCTATGGTACCTAAAATTCCAATCAAAGCAACACAGAACTTTTAGATTTCTCACTGTAACAGATAGATCTGATCAAGATACGCCTCAGTACAGAAAACACTAATGGCTCCTGCATGCCACTAAGTAAAGTTTAAACATGTTACTTAGCTGGCATGCAAGACCCTACAATATCTGGGTCCTTTCCCTTCCTATTCAGTGCCCTTGTCAAACAGAATGTGCTTTAGCCCAAAGAAACTGGCACACAACCGCTCAGTGCTTGTGCTCCTGCTTCTGTTCGCAGTGCTCTTTGTTCACATTCCCAACTTCCACCATCCCATCCATTCTTTGCAACACATGGCAAATAACGTATCTTCCATGAAGCCTTCTCTGCTTGCCTAAGACAGGAGTTCTTTCACCCTCTTCTAAGTTACATGACCCTGAGAGCGCTCTTGTGGCACTCAGCACATGTTAACTTTTTATCATGGTCATTTGTATACATCTCTTACCCTCTTAATCTACACATTAACAGCACAAGCTCTATTATTATAATTTTTACATCCTTCAAGAAGATCTAGTAGCTGGCGACTACTTGACAGATACTTACTGAAGAAGTGATTTTTTTGGTTTGTTTTTACGATGTGTTACTATTACCTCTATCATTGATTAAACAGAATAAATGTACCTTTGGAATGTAGTCTGCAAAGTAAAATTCAGTACACAAAATCCTATTTTTCCTGCTGATTTATATGAGCCCCAAGGACCATGTCCACTGTGGTTGTAGGAAAGAAACAACAGCCAAGATTCAATATATTTCAATATGACTGAGACATGCTGCACTGTTCTCTACTTTTAAACTCTGAGTACTAAACTTCTGCTAAATACTCAGAGATGTCAGTAACTGGCTTCTCAGCCTGTTCTCCAAACCAGTAGAGGTCACTCCAGAAGCTAAGATGCAAGCTTATTCCTGGACAGATTTTAAATTTATTTTTGTCTTGTTTCTAAAGTAAGATTCTCCTTGGCATTAGCAAAAAATATTTTTAAGGAATGAAAATACATGAGTTTTCCCCCAGAGCGAGCCATTCAATTTAATGAACAGTAGACTTTCTGTTTAACTGCCGACTGATCTTACTGTAGCAAATACGACTTCTGTGATAAAATGCCTTGGAAACAAGCATTAATTAATCTGAGAAATTTTTGTATTCATTACGTCCTTTGCTTAACTGGATTAGAAACTAGGTAATCATATGCATTTTCTCAACCATCCAGAAAGCATTTTGGTCTTCCAGAATGAAATTTACTTATCAATCCATACACTACCAAAATTTTTAATGAAGATCAGAAGCTGGAAAATTTATCTTAAGCAAAAAGCACAGAGATAAGTAACTTTCAGAGAAAATGTAGGCCTTTGTTCTGTGAAGAAAAAATATCTTACTATGCAATACAAAAAAAAAAAAAAAAATAGGCAAACATTTCAGCTCTCCTAAGATAAAAATAATTACTATTAAAAAGAACTTTTTAAATGTGAAAAATAACTCAAGCAGGTTAGTTTATTGTAGGTTTCACCTTGGTATTCTGGTGAATATCTTGTCTTGACATGAGCAGCATAAACAGCATGCTGCCTGAGAGCCTTTCTCCCACACAAGGCATAAAGAATGTTTCATATTTTAGAGGAGAAGAGGAGGCTCAGATTTGATAGTTTTATATAAAAAAACAAGCTGGATCATTTCAGCCATAACAAAATAACTAGACTGTAGATCATCTGAGAATATAATCTTGTGATGTGTGATGATTTAGAAGCAAAGCACAGAGCAGTCACGGGCTCTGGAGAGGTTCCAAAATATTTTTGGTTTGAAATACAGGATTTCAAAATAAGATATTTTACCATAGATGCCCCTAACATGAAATATACTCCTAGAATGAAGGTTAGTGTGTCTAAACTCTAATCTAACTAGAACATTATTATAATGGTGACAGCTGTATTGTTAATAAACCTGAAGTGAATCTAAAAATGAATGCAGTATGCATATGTTAGGAAGAATTATGACCAATAAATTGAAATTTTTCTGTAAGTTAGGCTTCTAATATTGATGGAGAACATGATACTAACTTTCCTTATGTCATGAAATAAAAATACAGGCAAGTTAATTTTCCAAAAGTCAGAGTTTGTTGGAAAATATGTGTCACTTGCATACAAATACCTATCGTCATTACTAAAGCCTTTGATCAAGTAACACTATGACACACTGCATTCTCTGATATAAAATGAAATTGTATGGGAGAAAGTAAATGAAAATTCTAATCCCATTTTATTTACTTATACTTTTTGTAACATGTGGCAATATTATTTTTGGCAAGGAAAGAACCCTAAACTACCCAAACTCTAAGACAGAAGATATTTATTAGGGTTAGATATTTCAAAAAAGTAGCAGGAGTTGTTTTATATGATGAAAGCACACACATGAGTTATTCAGCTCAAGCAATTCAAAATTATGAAACTAAGGCTATGTGTGGCTTCAAAAAGTCGTCTACATGAAATAAAATTCTGTGAGATGACTAAAAAAATTAGAAATAATGTAATAACAAGTGGGAGAGGAGTAAGAATTCTTATTTCTATAAGACTGTAAGAATATAAGACATATACTATACTACTAAAATACTCCATAAAGCAGTGCAGTCAGATTCAAAATATAGATCTGGCTGAAAGAACTCATTTGTAAGTGAGTTATATTAGAATCTAGAATTAGTTACTATGGACAATAAAAGGTTATGTCTTTTTCCCATGTTATTTTTTATTTCTAGTGTTATTAACCTGTATAACATCTACAGTGTTTTGTAACATATACAGCAACACTGATGTAAGTACTGAAAGGTAATTCATCTTGTAAACAGACAATGTAAATTTACAGTATCAATAAATATAGTACTGTAGGAAAATGTATTTTCCTCATGATTTTTCTAAATAACGTTTTCTTTTCTCTAGCTGACTTTATTGTAAGAATATGAATACAAATACAAATAACATACCAAATGAGTGTTAACTGACTCTTCATGTTATTCGTAAAGCTTCAGGTCAACTATAGGCTGTCACTGGTTAAGTCTGGGGGAAGTCAAAAGTTATACATGATTTTCCACTCACAGGGTTTTGGGGCTCCTAAAGCCCATGTTGTTCAAGGGTCCACTCTAATCCTCTACATTATTGGATTTAACTTGCTAATAATTCATTGATTTTTTTTTCATCTATGTCAAGAGATACTGATCTGTAGTTTTCTTTTTGTAATGTCTTTGGCAGGTTTCAGTATTAAGATAACACTTGCCTCATAGAATGAGTTAGGAAATATTTCCTCTGTTTCTATCCTAGTAAAAGGTATCTTAATGTATTTAACATAGTAACTTATTAATAGCATGACAAATGCCACTTTAAAAACACTAAAACAAAAATCATTACCATGACTGGCACTCCTCAAGAACAAGGCATCTTTGGCACATTCATATAACCTCAAGTGAAGAAAGTATAAGCACGCTCTAGATGGTCATTACCATCCCTGAATGGTAGACCTTTCTGGGCTGTCAGCCAGAATGGACCTCCTGGGTATGTACTGGTAAATTCTCCAGCTCCGGTGTTAGGAAGTGTGGAGACAAGACAACTGTCCAATGCCCATACCAAACCACCATGTGTGGGCCGTGACATGTATCATTAGATTCTGGCATCCCCCAGAACTTAAGATACTATAACTGGGGATGGATGAAACAAGCCAGTTGAGGCATCATTAACCTTAAACATCTTGAGAGACAAGCTCACAACTTTTTCTTTGCTAACTTGTTCCAGGTACTCATATAATCCAAGATCACAAAACTTCTGACAAAAACATAGGGAGAAAATATTTTAAGCAAATTTAAATATTTCTATTCCTTTATAATCAAACTCAAAACCTAATTATATATTAAAAATTACCATAACAGATACTTAACAAGCATAGATTCAAGTACTGCCTTTGCAAAGAAACACCAAAGGAGATAGGAATTCCGTTACTCTAAATACAAAGCAACAGGAGCAATGAAATAAACTTACACAACTACTGACATCAAGAAACTACATTATTTATTAAGCAGATCACAGTATCTGAGTTCCACGTTATGTTAACAACAGAATACCACCAAGACAACCTCTGCCTCAAAACAGAGAAGTGATATTTATCAATATTTACCAATTTATCAATGTTATCATTCGGTATTTAGAGTTCACAAAGAACTGTCAACGAAAGTGTCATACTACAGGAGAATGAAGGGTGAAAAAAACTGAGGAGCCAGAGAAACTGAACTAAATAGTCCTTTGTTTTATTTCTAAATTATGGCATATACCTTGTTAGTCACCAAACAAACTGTTTTCCTGGATATCTCAGTCAATGACCAAGAATTTCTAAGTATGCGTTTTACTTAATAGCCTCAAGTCACATTTCCTTACATAGTAAACTGTCAACACAGCCGTCAGTCACAGTGAAGGAACATTACACACTCCCCATCACCATCCCTTTGGGATATTAGGCCATGCCGTGTTCATTCCTCTCTTTGCCAAGTGGAATGCCGTAGTAATATGCATCCACACCCTGTTGGCTTTGCAACAAGTCAAACCCAGCATCAAGGAGCCAACTCAGATCCTCTATAGAGCAACAAGTATAACAGTCACAAACTTCTAAAATGATCCCTAATCTTGCATAAAGCTAAGATACATCTTTTGCTTACATCAAAAAAGCCCAACTTTTGGAAATAACTGCTTTTCTTAATCTCTGATTATTTGCAATGATGGTTACTATTGATACACATTTGACAACTAGTACTCAAACAGTATCCAGGACAGCTAGAGCTAAACTCAGATTTTATATATCCAGGAGTATATGAAAGATACTCAGTCTTTGCTACCATGATCTAAACTTCCTTATATATTTTTTGACACTGTCAGAGATTAAATTTTACAAGCTCTGTCATTATACCTCCTAAGAGGGGAACAATATTGGCAGTGCTTATTCTCACAGTGATAAATAACTGTATCCTTGCCAAGAGGGTGAGTGAAAAAAAGAGAGGGGAGGTGAGAAGATTGAAAAAGGAGGTAAGATCCTGGTGTTCATGTAATCTTATCTTTGAGGGCAAAGCCCTTTGAACTAGTCCAAAGGAAACTCAAATCCAAATTAATAGTAATGCACAGATTTCACCAGGTCACAAGAAAAATACTTTTTTTTTCTGATCCCAACTTCAGAGCATAAAACTAATATCTCATTGGTATAATACATTTTGAAATCAATTAAGTTTGTATATAGAAATACACATTTATTTCTGTTTTCTGGTACTAGTATACATGAAAGTTTTCACTGTGGATATGCACAAGTCTCCCTAGAAGAGTTTTTATTTTTCAAAAGTTCCTTTAAAAAAATTAAATACTGGTCCCTTTGATCAAAACTAACTTCAAATAGAAGAGCAAGGAATTTTATAACAGCCCAAAGATTTTAATGATTTTCTCTGGATCAGCTGGCATCAGAGTAAGCCTATACTGATGTGGGTAAGAGAAACATGTAACAGTATTAGTTATACGAGCAGACCATATCCATTTTTTGTTTGTTTAGAATTTTTTAAAAATAAACTACTTCCATTTCAAGTATGAATTTGGGAATATAACAAGTTATCTCTCTTTGGCTCTGGAGTGTTGAATTTCAAATTTCATAAAAGTTATCTCTAAGATGAATGCTAAGAAAAGATTCCTATTTTACTTTTCATCTACTTTTATACTAAATGTTTAATGCTAACATCTTGTGGTCACTTTTTTTTTAAGACAAGTGTTTTTTTTGTTTGTTTGTTTTTTTTACTAAAAGTGGAGGAAAAGAGGCAAAGGAGGACTAGCTAGGGTAAAATCTTGTGCTAAGCAAATAAAAAGAATATAGCTCAGGTAGTTTTAATATGCTATTAACCAACTTCTTTTTCAAATAAACTCTCTAACACAGAAGTTCATATTTTAGATAATATGGATATAAGAGTAACATCTCTGCTCTCTCTGCTCTTTACAGATACATACAAGCTAACATGAGAAAGCAAATTATCTCATCCATGAAAAACAAATTTAATCCATTAATGTATTTGCTTGATTCTTAATGTTTTTTATAAAATGATTCAGTCTTAATTTTATACTTCAAACTATTTCACAGCTAAGTTTTTAAAGAGAATAAAAATGATCAAGAATCAAGGAGAAAGGGTGGAGGGCAGTATTTCTTACACCAAAATAAATCTTAACATTCTAAGTTCCAGTCAATGTTTTTTACTTTATTCTAAAACTCTGAAGTATAGTTCGAAGTTTTTTAAAGTACAGTTGTGTTTCTGTTTTTAGCATTCCTGCTATGAAAATCTAGTTCTGTGGGCTGAGTCCTGCACACTGTCTCGTATCCCAAGATCACGTCACTGCATATGGCGACGATACTTCATTCTTGCTCCCACTACCTCATATGTCAATACTCAGACATGAAAGCACTTTCCTATCACTCTGCTATTTTTCTAGCTCACATTCTTTAGTGAAACCTCAAATAACCAAATAAGTTCAACAAAAGTTTACTGAAGCTTAGGAATATAGTATGATTGTCTTTTATTTTCTACTGCCTCATCAGTTCTGAGAATAAAATTAAAAGGAACAATTTGATTAATACATGAGTCAACCCCCTATAATTAACTTTAAGAAATCTCTTGTACAGAAAGAGAGTTCAACATGTGAGGAAACTAAAGCCAATGGATAGTAAAGAGAGGCAAATAGTAAAAGGAGCATGGGAAATGGAAAATGGCCATAGTATTGGGGTGATAAATTCAAGACACACACAAGTAATGGGAATGAAAAGAAGCAAGGCAGAAATGGAGGCAGTGAGAGAGGAAAATTGAATACTGAAGGAAAAAGAGAAAATACAACATCGAAAATAGATAGAGCAGAAGAAAAGTTAGGTGTTTCATGCTGTAATCTAACACAGGGTGGTAATCTTTGCTTTTATAAATAAAAACAACCTATTTGCTTTGCTTAATAAATGAAAACAATTTATTAGGAGAAAAAAATGCAAATGAAGAAACTACAACATTCCACACAGCTAATTAAGCACTAATTAAGAGGTCTAATTAAGCACTCCTGTACACTATGGTTCCTCTTGAAACTCCAGCCGACTTTTTGTATAACCCTATAACATTCATTGTAATTGTGAAAACACAGGAACTTGATTAAAGCATATTAGTAAGAGCTTACGAAAAACAGAGGACTACTGGACTACCAGAGATGGGAGTCAGCCTCCTCTGACCTATGGACAAGGGTCATATTGAGTGCTAACTCTTGTCTACCACCATGCACCTACTCCTGGCTGCTTCTTGAGGTGGCAATCACCACCTCACTTCTTCATTAAAATAATCTCTTCCATCTGCCAAAGAAATAAAAAGGCACCAGATAATGGCATCCTTCCTTTTAAAGAGTTCCTTAGCTTTGCTCTATACAGTTTCGTAACACTTGAAACAGAGTAAATCCACATTTTCCCAATCCTTTTGTTGCAGGTTCCTTTATCTCCTAAACAATTCAAACTGGAAACAGCAAGAGATTTTGGTTTAGAGATACTATGATAACCTTATGATACCTATACAGCATTTATTCAGTCTAAAGATCAACTTTGGGACAAAATGAAAAATAGGTTTAACTGTACGTTAAAATAACATAAGAGAGATGGAGGCTTTCAAATAACCTAATCATCAGGAAAAAAGAAAACACAGCTTGAGAAAAAAGAATTGACCAGAAAAAAAAAAAAAAAAAGAAAACCCACTATATCAATGACTATTAAATCTTAAAAGAAATGTATATTGATCATTTATAGACTACAAATAGATTTTTGACTAGACAAAGTCAACTTTTTAAAAACGATGCCATCCCATTACTCTCGATACAATGAATCCCGCTTGTCTACCAGAAGGGTTCCAAAAGGTTAAAAAGAACCTTTCCAATCATGCTCTTACATAAATTCTCAAGCCCAGCCAAACTATTCTCAAAATAAGTCTTGAACTTTATCACCTACATACAATTTGGTCATATTGTTCCTTCTCTCTCCCTACTCACCTCCACAACATTAACAAAGCTGAATTCTACCTATTTCTTCAAGGTACACAGGTAAATTTCCTTTTTTCTTTTTAGACTGCTCTGCCTCACAGAGATCATTGTCTCTTCTGTCTACTAAACAACTGGTTTCTATAACATGTATTGGATATTTACAGTGTTATAATAGCACACTTTTTTGTAGTGAGAATAATTAATATTCTTGTTTAATATGTACACACATTCTCAAAGACAGGATTCCTACACCTTGCTGACCTATTTAATCAACTTCAGTATTGTTTTGTATTTGTGCCCACACCTTTCCTCTGGGATAACTTTTCTTATTGTTGAGTGAACCTTTAATTTAGTATTTCTTCTGGGGAGGTTAGGTGAATAGTCAACACTCTTATACACTTGAAATTTTCTTAATTTTGCTATCATTCGGGAATAATACTGTAGCAGAATACAAGAGTCTATATATTCTAACAGAACTTTGAAGCTGTTAATTCTCTGTCTTCTGGCATCTATGTTGCCAATGAGAAATCTAGTATCGGTCTAACTAAGTCCCTTTAGGTAAAGCCTTTTTCTCCCAACTGTTTTCATATTTTCTCCTTTGTTTGCTGCAGTTCTACTATATTGTTTCCTGATGTGGATTTAGCTTTGTTTACCCTGTTTAGGTTTAGTGTAAAGGGAAGGGGTGCATCCCTGGTGGCTTAGGGGTAAAGAATCCAGCTGCAGTGCAGGAGGCTCGGGTTTGATTCCTGGGTCGGGAAGATCCCCTGGAGAAGGAGATGGCAACCCACCCCAGTATTCTTGCCTGGGAAATCCCATGAACTTTCCAGAAATCCCATGAACAGGAGAAGCCTGGAGGGCTACAGTCCATGGGGTCACAAAGAGTAGGACATGACTAAGTGACTCAACAACAACCCTGTTTAGTACCCGGGTGCACTTTTGATGTGATGACTCATGGCTTTCATCAATTTTGGAAAACCTGAGGTATTACCTCCTCTGCTCTTTGAACATACTTATTTTACAACCTTCGTTTAAATTGCATAGTAGTGAATTCAATTCTAATTTTAAAAAAATTTTGGCAGACGAGGAGTTTTTAAACTTGTATTTTTGGTAACTGCAGGCTCATTTTTTAATGGGAGCATTTTTTTTATTTTGTTTTAACCCAGTTTTTCTTTCTTCCCCTCTCCTGACAATTGTTTTTGCAGTTGCTCACACTTGCTCCCTCTCCTAGCCGGATTTTGTACAATTCTTAGCTCTAAAACAGTCCAGACAGTAACATTTAAAAACTATACCTCTATGGTTATATTAGAGATATATAGAGCCAGCAGACAAAATAACTCAGTTTCTGATCATTAAACTGTGCTTTTATCCTACTTTCTCCATAACTCACAGCTTCTAATAACACTATGGTTTCCCAAAGTTGGCAGTGCTGGCAACTTTTCAGGCTTCAGACACAATAATGGAAATCAGGCTGGGGGAGAAAGAGTTCTCACTCCACTCCTTCCTCTAAACAATAAGCTTGGTTCCCTTCCCATCTTCTGAGGAGCAGCTGAGCAACCTTCTGCCCTCTGGCCAGGAGCTTGGCAGGCTAACAGTTCCGGTCGTACCAACAACTTTCTATTTCTGATCACTTTCAGGTCATCTGAAATGTTTGTTTTGATTTTGAGTCAGCTATGACATTTTTGTTCTCTTGTTATATTCGGCCACTGCCATGTGGAGGATGGTGTTGAAACGAGTCCTTTTGGACCAAGCCTGACCAGAACTCTCCTGTATCTCTTGTCTGAACCTCAGTGTCCAGTATGGTGCCAAACACTGAAGAGATTCTCAATAAGTAACTTTCACACAAAAAGTGCAAGTAAATGTGTACATATGAAAACATGTCAATGGAATCTTGAATCACAATAGAGGAACACTAACACATTCATAAACACTCATAGTAGAATATGTTTTACTTGCTCTGATTAAAAATAACCATACTGTGCATGTCAATCACATGAATGTGATAACTTCCTGTGTAATTCATAATAAGCTTGAAATAGTTATAATTTTAAGAAAATGAGTGAGCTAATTGGCATAAAACACTAACCATAGTGTCTGATTTATCTCTTGCTGAATCCCTTTGTTCTCTACATACAATATACTGATGGTGATATCATTATAAGAAAAGTTTATCTTGAATCAGAAATAGAAATTAACATGCATCAATCCATACTCATTTAGCAAATTCGTTCACATATCATTCCCAGAAGAAAGTCACCCCTAGAAGCTTTTTTGTAAGAGGAGTATACTCTAAGGAAGAAGAAAAGGTATTCCAAAGCACACCAAGAAACAACAGGATACATTTACAAAGTATAGTACAATAACATCACAGAAAGCAGAGCTATTATCCCCAGGTATTCTTTAAAACGAGAAAAAAAAAAAAAAAAAGGAGGGGAAGAAAGAAAGAAAAGAAAAGGTCAAAGAATAAAAAAATCCATCCAGGGTCTTGAGCACTGGCCAAGAGAAAATGGTCTTTGATTTTGGAAATGGTCTTCTGATTTTATTTTTCACTGGTACAGAGAAAGCAAGTTCATTAGATTATTGATTTCAAAAGAAATTATGTTTAAAAATATCCAATTGCCTTTAATTCTCTGTCCATCATAGGACCTCTCTGACTTAGAAGTTTACCTTTTAGGAGAATAAATACAGCAAATGGAAGTGTATTGTTCTTCTCTGAGCTAGTTTTGTTCCCACCATAACATTTAAAAGTTGACATTATACTTCACAAATAAGTCTTCAGTTACTAACTTTAGTTACACTAAACAGATAAGTGTCCTTCCACCAGCAATGCTGAAAGTCTGAGGTTACTGCACCAAAGTACAAACATCTCTACCTCACTTAAAACTCTGTACATTCAGTGATGAGTAATTTTAGCACAGCTACACTAGGTCATCAAATTGTTATATCATTCAGTTTACAGTTGGAAATGACCTTAGTGGTCATCTCTTTTATAGAATTGCTAATCTCATGACTGTTAGCTATTACCTGATGAGCCTACAGATATCAGAATTCTCTAGAAGGTCCATTAAAACACAGATCACTGGGTCTTCCCTTCCCCACTCCCCAACAGATCCTGATTTGTTAGTTTCAAGCTAGGGCCCTGAGATTTACATTTCTAACAAGCTCCTAGAAGATGCTGAAACTGCTAGTCGAGGGATCAACTTTGAGAAGCACTGCTCTGGCTTCTTTCCCTTCTTACTATACACTACAAAGCTAATCAAATGAATTCTCCTCAGACCAGACATTCATGTAATATCTACCACTCTTTTACTAAAGCCCCTCCATTTAATGTTAGCCCCTCTAT
The DNA here is from genome assembly GCA_006410875.1 of Neotragus pygmaeus. Lineage (NCBI taxonomy): Eukaryota > Metazoa > Chordata > Mammalia > Artiodactyla > Bovidae > Neotragus > Neotragus pygmaeus. Next base: position 311,644 of record SJYV01017243.1, on the reverse strand, counting down.
AAATCAGATTCCTCATTCATTCTGACCTCATCTCTTGTCCAACCAAGCAAATCCTTTCACAATTCTGCCACTTCTGTTCACCCTTTGCAAGGAGGTTCTCTTTTTCAGCCAATAAATTTTTACTATTTTCTTAATCAATGGTTATTTATTCACTCACTAGTTCAATAAATATTTGTGAAGTACCACCATAGCGGGTACTATGGGTTAGTCACTATGCTTGGTGCTGTGAAAAAAGCTGAGGTCAAATCTTCCATAATTAACCTTGAATCAACACCAAACACCCCATGACTCTAAATCTCTCTTAGAAATTAGATTGCTTAAACAATCAAAAACTTCTGACCCCCCAAAAGCATTTCAAACTGGTTTTTCCAGAAGTGGAAATGCATATACAATGAACCTACCAGACTCTCTTTCCTGATCCTCTTATAAGGGCTTCCCTGGTAGCTCAGCTGGTAAAGAATCCACCTACAATCAGGAGACCCCTGTTTGATTCCTGGGTCGGGAAGATCCGCTGGAGAAGGAATAGGAGATCCTCTTATAAGTTAGAATCCACCGTAAAAAGAGTTAAGGATTTAATAAAAAGATGCCATTACGTATAAGCTGAATAGATTTGCAATATCTTCTTCTCACGTAATAGGCTTTAAAAAAGTAAGTGCTAGTAATAACAAGTTGATGCTTGGTATTCTCTACAGATAAAAGAAAACTGAAATATTTGAGGGCAGAAAATAAACCTTACATCTTGTTGTCTCTGGAGTTTCACAGATCACACAACAAATGCTCAGAAGTTAGACAAAAGGATGAAACCACTCAATGTCCTTTAAATTTTTCATAGAAAACATTTTTATAGATAACACTATAGCAATACATATTTAATGGTAACATTTTACACACTCTTTTGAATCAAATATTTCTTAAATCCTCAAAGTCCTATGAATACATTTTAAAATTTGCTTTTACTCATGCTTAATTTTTAAATAATATTTATTCATATTCCAGCACAAATCTGAATGAAGTCATACAAGTTATCCAAAACTAATAACCCCATGGAATAAATGGAATTATTAATGCTAAAAGAAGCTTTCACACAGACCCAATTAAATCAATGTTATAATTTTATTAAAGCATGACAGAAGAGTCCATGTAAGTGCAATAAAGTTTAATGGAAACTCAGTCTGGTACTAAGAGTAGGCATTATATTCAATGAAAACATAAATTATAAATAAAACAGTCTTATAGAAGTCTGTAATGTCTCAGAAATTAGCTAACATATACTTATAATCAAACTTATGCATTCAGAGTTTGCAGATAGCTACAGTGATGCTAGATACTGCTTATATAGTCTGCATCTGAAAAATGAAGTTATTCTTTAATTAGCTATTTCTATGCCGAAGTTAATGGTTGTTTGAAAATGAGTCTCATTACATGATTCTGTAAATGTACTCTGTAATAACTAACATTACCACACAGCTGTATAAACATATTTACTATGACATATTCTTCTACCACAGGTGTATATTTTCCATTCTGAGCATTACTAACATGTATTTCATACTAGCCTGATTTGGAATTAACATTGAAGGGAAGAAAGTTTTCTTAAATCATTCAACTAATACTAAAATAAAATGTTAACCCAACAGAACACTTACTATGTCATAATCCATTTTTGCATTTTTATGCTCCAACTTGTTCCTGAAAGGGTTTATGGCAGCTATTTAATTTCTTTATTTTAGAAATATTAACAATTAAATCCTCATCTAAAATGTCAATAAGATCAGCCTCAACATAAATTAGGATTTGCATTTACCAGCATACATCACTCGCAGCACAAGTATACTTTATATTTTTCTAGTAACATAGTAAAATATAGTTTAATAGGTTAATAAACTACTCCAATAATATAATAAGTAGAAATCACTTTATTAGGACACAAGCCCCTGAATAAATTAAAGATAAATTATTCCTTCTAAATTTAATATAAGCATCATAATAAGAGAAAAGACTTCAGAAATGAACTTTTAGTCTCTTTTGAACATCAAGAATGCTAGTACTGGGCTTCCCTGGTGGTCCAGTGGTGAAGAATTGCCTTGCAATGCAGGGGACATTGGTTCAATCCCTGGTCTGGGAAGATCCCAGAGGTCACAGGGCGACTCAGCCCACGGGCCACAACTACTGAGCCCTCCTGCTGCAACTACTGACGCTGGTGCACCTAGAGACTGCGCTCCACAGTAAGAGAAGCCCCCACCATCAGAAGCCTGCACACCTCAACTAGAGAGGAAGCCCCTGCTCACCACAGCTGGAGAAACCCCACACACAGCAACAGAGACCTAGCACAGCCAAAAAGGAAAATCAGTTAGTCAATTAATTGAAAAAGAATGCTAGTGTTAATTGACAATGGAAAAGTCTAAAAATATATAAATAGTATATAAATAACAAATGGCTCAGTAATGACTTACAATGTAACAGACCAAAGACGGAATGATCACTTAAGAGCAGAGGCTTAGGAAAGCACCCCATAAATATATTTTGGAGATAATTTTTTAGCTTTGGAAAGATAGAAGAGATGAAAAACTTCACAATGGCAGGTAATCAAACACCTTCCATGTTTCAAGTGATTTCTAAAGATGTGGGAAAAAACAGTTACATAAAGGACATGAGAATATTTTTCAGCCATGTCCAACAACTATTAGCTTCATCTTCCCTAATTAGGAAAAGGAATAAGCAGACTCTTTTTCCTTTCCAGTCTAAATAACACAAGATCTTTAAAACCAGCTTATGGAGACACAATAACTCAGGTACTTGATAAAATAAAAACCTATGTTCCAAATTTTTCACATTATTGTATTAGTAGATATATTTAAACATACAACTTTACATTTTAAAACTTACTTAAAAAAAAACTTACTTTTTACAATTAATGCTTACTTAGATACAGCAACATATTTACCCATTTTTCTTTGCTCATATTGATTCTTGCATTTCACACTTTCCATCTGGGTTCACTTTCTTTCCAGTTGAAACATATGCTTTTGTAGCTCTTTTGGCAAAAATCTATGAATAGTATATATCTTCAATCTTTCCACATTTCTTTTCACTCATACTCTTAAATATTTTCCTCAGTACTTTGAACACATTCTTCCACAGCCTTTTGGCATCTATTAAGAAGTCTGAAGTGAAGTGAAGTCACTCAGTCGTGTCTGACTCTTTGTGACCCCATGGACTGTAGCCTCCAGGCTCCTCCGTCCATGGGATTTTCCAGGCAAGAGTACTGGAGTGGGGTGCCATTGCCTTCTCCAGGGGATCTTCCTGACCCAGGGATCGAACCCGGGTCTCCCGCATTGTAGGCAGACGCTTTTACCATCTGAACCACCAGAAGTCTGGGATCAATCTTAATTTTCATTCTTGGTACGAAACCAATCTTTCGTCTCTGGTCACTGTTAATATTTTCTCTTAGAGATGACTATTTCACACCTTTTCTTGGCCCTTCATCCCTCTGACAAATCCTTCTCTGTCCTCATGTTGGGTTCATGACCTGGATATCTATTTCACTACACAAACAATCAGAAGATAACTTCCAAGGCTGCCTGTCATCACAGCTACTCACCTACACAAATTCATTTTCTGCCATCTCCTCTGTTTCTGGAGGTAAACTGTTCTCATATCTAGGGCTAACCATGACATATGTGTACGAGATACCATTCCTTTTACCTACTAAAGAACACTGTCAAGCAATTTTCATTTTCCTCATAAAATTTTCTCTTTCTACTGGACTATTCCCATCAGTTTACAAACGTGCTTTTGCTTTTCCCATTTTAAAATAACAAAACAAACCAAAACCTCTCTTGGTCCACATCTCCCTTGAGTTATTGCCCAAATCTCCAAACAAATCACCTAACTTCAGCTCCTCCTCAGTTCTCTGTTCATATAATTAGTTGAGATAATAGCTTATTTACAATAAGATCATAGTTAACCTAATTGGAATCGTATTGTGATCAGTTAAGATCATAGTTCACTAATTTTATCTTGATCTCCTTTCTCTAATTTTTCAGGTGTTATTTTAATGCACTAAAAGTACATTCTGGAAGGAACCAAAATGTCTTTCAGTAGATGAACTAGTGTAACACTAGTGTAACACTACTAGTGTAGTGTTCAGTAAATGAACTAGTGTACATCCAGACATTGGAGTATTATTAAGCCCTAAAAGCTAATGAGCTGCCTGGCCATGAAAATACAGAAAAGGGACCTTAAATTCATATTAGCAAGTAAAAGGAGCCAATCTGACTGATTCCAACTATATGACATTCTGGAAAAAGGCAACTCTTTGGAGATGGTAAAATGTGGTTGCCAGGGGTTGAGGCGAGGAGGGAAAGATGAAAAGGCAAAGCACAGAGGTTTTTAGGGCAGAGAAAATACTCTATATAATACTATTATGATGAATACTTATACATTGATCCAAACCCATGGAAAGTAAACACCAAGAGTGAACTGTAATGTAAGCTCTGGACTTCAGGTGATTATGATGTATCAACGTAGGTTCATCAATTGTAACAACATACTACTCTGGTGGGGGTACTGAAAGTGGAGGAGGCTGTGCATGTGTGGGGAAAGGGGTTGTATGAGAAATCCCTGTATCTGCCTCTCAATTTTGCTGTTAATTTAAAAAACTGCTCTAAAAATAAAGTATGTTGTTTTTTTTTAAAGGTAGGTTCTTGGTTATTTTGGGTGTCACTCTCCAGTTATGTGTCATCCAGTTTGCTAATCTGTTGAGAGACACTACTTTTCCATATTCTGACTAATCCATTACTAGATCTCCAACAGAACAAAGAAAACAGAGAAGAGTGCAGTAAAGTCAAAACCACTCATCACCTAGATTTCCTTTTTAGGTATCTCATATATCATAGATAATAATCCACATTAACTGTATCATGTTGAGTTTGAATGTACGATATAGATTCTTCACATATATTATTTCATTTAATCCTTATTGTTACCTGTAGAGGAAAGTACTATGACTAACCTCATTTCTCAATGAGAAAAATAAAACTTATCTCAAGTTATACAATGAGAAAGTGGCAGGACTGACCCCCAAACCTAGGCAGTTTGAATCTTAAGCTTAAACTCTTAACCATTGTATTATCGATCTCAATCTCAGGATTTATGTTAATAAGGAAATGTATACTACCCAACACAAGAATCCTATTAGTACTTTTAGGAATTAAACCACTTGAATTTTACTTATTTTAATTAATCTTACTAAATTCTTAATTATACAGTATATATTATACTTTTATTAAACTTCATAATAAAATTATTTGAATTCAAAGTCAGAAATCTTTGAGGGTGTTAAATAATTGCTTTTTGAAATTTTTTCTTACAGCAAAAGCCAGCATTATACAGTGCATAACACTGAATTTCCTCTTGCTTTTATTAAATACCCTCATTCCTTCAAGGCAGACAATATAATACAAGGGCCTCACCCTTTGCAGTGAACACATAAAAAAAATGGAGATTTTATTTTGCATATTTGGTCCACATAAAACTTGGAATTAATGCTCATAATTACTCTCAACCATTTTTAAATTACTATTGACCATTTCACAACTTGAAAATCACAGATAATTCCTCAACTTAGAAGACATATTCTAATTTTCTCAGGCAGATGCTGAAAGCAAATCATCTTAAAAAGTATCTTAAACTTTTTCTTAGCATTAGAATCTGAGACACTTTTTTCTTGATTTCCCCCTAAAATCAATAAGTTGAAATTTGGGGGAGAGCACAATGACATAGAAAGACTGTGTTAAACTTAATTTCTGTGAACTTTGGTTTTCTCATGGCCTTATTGTCGGAATCAACTAAAAAAGGCTATATTCATATAAAGTGTTATTTTACATAGAAGCTGCTTTGAAAGGTATTTACAATTTATTTACTAAGAAAACATTTAAGTCTTTTCTCCAGAAACATTAAAGACTAAACAGTACAAGAGTTAAACTAACTCAGCATTAAGTGCGTGCTTAGAAAAACCAGAATAAGGACCCAAGTAAACTAACTGGATAATTTAATTTAAGCTAGTCAAAAGCTGAGCTCAGATATATAGGAGACAGATGTAAGGGAATGAAAGTAATGTAACACAGCCAAACCTGATGCAACCTAACACATTATCTGTTAAAAATGAAAACCACATCTTTCACAGTGAGCTGCTCTGATGTGTAGGTCATATGAGATGACGCATCTAAAAATGTTTTAAGCCATTAGGCATTTTTAATTGAAAAAGATTATTATTGCTATTATTAAACTAAAAATTCAGCAGGAGGAGAGTTACAAATTATGAAGAGTTATAAATTATCTAAGAATTTTCCATTTGTTTTTCAACAGAATCACTTTTACTCTTTAAAGAACACTCTATGCCCATTCTTAAAAATAAAGGTGAAACTTCAATAATTGTGTTTCCTTCTCTGCTGTATGACCTCAATTAAAAAAAAAATTCTCTTTACCACCTCTGAAAAAGAAACTTTGATACTGGTTTAAACTTTTATAATATATCAGCTATTGTGGACTTTTCCCATTCAAAACAAAGTTTATGTCCCTGCAGTTAAATTTCTTCCATCTACTAACAGCTATAATCCCTGAGAAAGTGACCAGAACTTTACAAATAAGATTTAATAAGAAAGCTTATGTTTTTTCTCAAAGAACATGGCTAGTGAAAATCGGATGTCAACAATTCATCTGTAGGACATCAAGACACAAAGCAAAAGAAAAAAATGACAGTAAAAATGCACTATTGACTGAAGATTTAAGGCTTGGATTGAAAAAGACATATTCTTGTGATTCAGATTAGATATAGAATGTTTTTGAAAGTAAATCGAAAATGGTATACTCTTATTTTTAAGGCATGTGTAGTTTGACTAAAACTTTAGCCTCTGAAAATTCAACAGAGTAAATATAATAAAACTGGTACATATTTTAAAGATATAAAAACGTTCAAATCAAAGTGAAAGCTATGGATGTGAAGAAATGTTTCCTCAAGGGAATGGGGTCTACCTCATTATCTCTGGATTTAACTATAGCTATTAGGTGCAAAATTAAATTATTCATGACAGGATCACTGAATTGCCTCTCAGAAAGTTTAATAAAGCATCCTAGAAATACAGACCAACTCCCCATAAATTTAAGTGTCAGATGCTTTTTCAAAAATACACAAAACTAGATGCTAGCAATATTTTAACTATTTTAAAAACAATTTCATCATTTTCTTATTTTTAACAAACTTTACTGAAATATAATTTACACACAATAGAAAGTACAGATTTTAAGTATATAGTAGAATGAATTTTCACAAATGGATAGATACATCCATGTTCCTACAAATCCAGTCAAACTATAGAATATTTCCACCACCACATAAAGTTTTTTTGTACCTTCTTATAGTCAATCTCCCCAGTGTATCCCACTCAAGACTACCAGTGATCTCATTAATGCACTCATACAATTCTTTTGCCTGTTCTAGAACTCTGTAAATGGAACCATATACTATACTTGAGAGCATGCGTGGTCACTCAGTCGTGTCTGACTCTTTGCAACCCCATGGACTATAGCCTGCTAGACTCCTCTGTCCATGGGATTCACAGGCAGGCATACTGTAATGGGTACCCATTTCCTACTCCAGGGGATCTTCCCGACCCAAACCTGTGTCTCTTGCATCTACTGCATTGGCAGGTAGATTCTTTACCACCAGCGCCAGCTGTTAAGTCATACTATATGTTAAGTCATGCTAATTCAGATGACACATCAGATTCTGATTTCATGGTGAAGTATTACATGGCCAGATTCACATTTCTTTGCATTTGTTCTGTTAATGTATTTACAAATAATTGTAGCCTGTGGCAAATACCAAACACTGGAAACTTAAACTTTATTAGACAGTATGGGAAGTACATGATGTTCGGATCTCCTAGCAGTTTAATAACATAACATAGAAACACGTTTGAATCACCAATTTAAGAACTTACTTTGCTATTGAAACTTGTTATTTCTTGGGACAACACTCATTGGAATTATTCAAAGTGGACTATGTGGATAAACTTATTAATATTTATGTTGTTTGCAAGAATGATTCACAATAAGCAGTAGACAGGACTAGGAATACATACTAACACATGGCAAGAGCCACAAGCAAGACTGATTGTGAACACTTTTCTCCTCTGTGCTCCTACCCAGGTTCTCAGAAATGTCCATCTTAACCTGTGACCCGCTGGGTCAATGGCCCCTGCTTTTGCTTTGGACTCAGTATCAGTGAACTCCTTTCAATCCACAATCTCTGCCTTGATTCTTAACCCTTAATTCTAACAGGAGCCTTGTAACTTTCTCCATTTTGCTGATTTCTCCACTATTTGGCGTCTGATGAAAACAAAGCAAACCCCACATGAAAACACTTCTCCTTTGGTTCCCTATCGATAACCCCCAACTCCGACTCCTACCCCTACTCCCACTGATTTTCTGCTCTTGGCTCCCAATCATGTGGTTGATCGTGTGGCCCCCTACGTATCCCCTTCATTTCACTGCCAATTCTTAACAAATACATGATTACAGTGTAAGTATATAAATACAGTGTATAAATATATTTTTTATTTTTACTCCTCTGCTTTCTCATTTGCCTTTCACTACTCAACATACAGACATTACTTTGCCAACAAAGGTCCGTCTAGTCAAGGCTATGGTTTTTCCAGTGGTCATGTATGGATGTGAGAGTTGGACTGTGAAGAAGGCTGAGTGCCGAAGAATTGATGCTTTTGAACTGTGGTGTTGGAGAAGACTCTTGAGAGTCCCTTGGACTGCAAGGAGATCCAACCAGTCCATTCTGAAGGAGATCAGCCCTGGGTGTTCTTTGGAAGGACTGATCCTGAAGCTGAAACTCCAGTACTTTGGCCACCTCATGCGAAGAGTTGACTCATTGGAAAAGACTCTGATGCTGGGAGGGATTGGGGGTTAGGAGGAGAAGGGGATGACAATGATGAGATGACTGGATGGCATCACCAACTCGACGGACCTGAGTTTGAGTGAACTCCGGGAATTGGTGATGGACAGGGAGGCCTGGCGTGCTGCAATTCATGGTGTCGCAAAGAGTTGGACACAACTGAGTGACTGATCTGAACTGAACTGAACTCAACATACAAAGCCCTAGTTTCCACTTTTACCATTCTGCAAGGTCTGGTCTTACTAAAGGTTGCTAATGAATTGGCAAATGAGACCTCTTTTCAGTTCTTATTCTACTTGATTTTTGTATAGAATCTGATGCCAAAACAAGTCTTTCTCAAAACTGTCTTCTAACTTGGTTTTCTAAGTAGTATTTCATCCAGGCTTTTTGTTTTTTTGTTTTTTTTTTACTGCATATTGCCTTTTGCCTTTTTGTTGGCTTTTTGTTCTGGCCTCCCCTTTAAATATGGTTTTTTTTCAAGGTTCTAAGTAAGTCCCAACCCTTTCATCTAGAACACTCTTCCTGAGTCATTTTAGCTAATTCTGACCTCAATGCAATGAGGGAGATCTGGGTTTGATCCCTGGGTGGGGAAGATCCCCTGGAGAAGAGCATGGCAACCCAGTCCAGTATTCTTCCCTGGGAAATTTCATGGACAGAGGAGCCTGGCCGGCTACAGTCCATAGTGTCGCACAGAGTCAGACACCCACTGAAGAGACTTAGCAAGCAACAAGTGAATCACTCAAGCTTCCCTGGTGGCTCAGTGACAAAGAACCCACCTACCAATGCAGGAGATGCGGGTTTGACTCGTGATCCAGGAAGATCCCCTGGAGAAGGAAATGACACCTCACTCCAGTATTTTTGCCAAAAGAATTCCATAGACAGAGGGGCCTGGTGGGCTACAGTCCATGGGGTCACAAAGAGTTGGACACAACTGAGCAACTAACACTAACACTAAGCTCAGTTGACTTCTAAATCCTTTCTGTAGCCTCAGCGCTCTCTTGACCTGCAGATACAAATTTCTGTGTCCTCGGTATCTTTACCTGGAAACGGCAATAGCACTTTAACTCAACAAGACCAGAGATGCAGGAAGTTATCTTTGCTTATCCGTTCCTTCACACCACATTCAGTGGACCATGATATCCTACCTATCTACTCTACCTTCAAAATATTTCTGGAATCATCTCACTCCACCTTTGCTCTGAAGTTTCTATGCTTCAGCTACAGATTGTTCCCTGAATGAGCCATGCTTCTTTCTAACGTAAGACCTTCAAAGAGGCGTTCTCACTTCCTAGAAAGGTGTTTTCCCCTCCCCTCTTCCTCACTTTGCTAACTCCTGCTGCTATGGATTGAGTTGTATTCCCCTCAAATGTATATGTTGAGATCCTAATCCCTAGTACCTCAGAGTGGGACCTCATTTGGAAATAGGGCTGATGCAGAATAATTCATTACAATGAGGTCATATGGAGGAGCATGGGCCTCTAATCCAATATGGCTGGTGTCCTTATGAAAAAAGAGTGTGGACACAGACATGCACACAGGGAGTCTGTTGTGTGAAGATGAAGGGAGAGGTCAAGGTGATGTGTCTACAAGGCAAGGAACACTAAGGGCTGCCAGCAAATCAGCAGAAGCTGGGAGAGAGGCATGGGACCCATTCTCCCTCAAAGCCCTCAGAAGCAACCAACCACGCAGACACCTTGATCTCGGACTTCTAGTCTCCAGAACTGTGAAACAGTTTCTATTGTTCAAGCCATGCAGTCTGTGGCACTTGTTATGGCAGCCCTTGGAAACTAACACATGTAGACATCACTCAGATCTTAGCTCACATGTCACTTCCTCCAGAGAGTTTTCCCTGACTCCCTCAAAATGGACATGGTCTCACAGCGCTCTTTACTCTTCCTTTATGGCATTCATCAGACTTGTCTGCATGACTCACTGTACTGATTTTTATCTCCTCAACTAGTCCATCAAATAGATCAGCACATGTACATGATTAATCTTCCCTGCATTACTGTCTTTGAAGCACTGATCCCCACCTGAAATGATCATAATCATTTATTTACATCCTTATTTATCACGTGTTTCTCCCTCCACAGAGCATAACTCCAGCTTGTAGAACAGTGCCTGGTACATGGTTGGTGTTCAGTAGTTATCTATTAAATGAACTAAGGCATAAATAAACTCTAAGATGAAAACTTGTGACAGTTCTGCTCACTAGTGATTGTCTCCAGTGCTCAACACATAGGAAGATATATGGTCATATGAAAGCACTCAATAATTATATATGTTCAGACAACAATGGTAACCTTTGCTCCAAACGGAAGGAATATGTCCATGAAAAGACATGAACAATTCAAAACTTAACCTATTCCCAGGATGCCCTCCCTGTTCTTGTATTATGAGTTATGTCATTTCCCACTCTGACAGGTTACAGTTCACATAATTCATGATAGATAAGTTTCATCTACCATTCAATTTTAAAATATCCCATTTTCAATCATTCTAGATAATGTATCCTCTTCCTTTTTACATTGGTATAGAGATATTAACTCTAGAAAATAGCTTACCAAGCTATACTAGAATGTCTAAAGTAACAAATATACATAATATTAAACTTATAAGTTACAAATAAAAATAATTATTATATATGTTGAATAAATGAATGAATGAACCTTTTTAATAATGACAAGCATATCAGGAAGTTTAAATATAGTAAAAGTTTGGAGATTGTAACCTTCCATATAATAGAGTAAATCTTTTACAGTAAGAATATTTTATTCATTAATTTGCCTCTGCTTTCNCTTTCTGCCATAAGGGTGGTGTCATCTGCATATCTGAGGTTATTGATATTTCTCCCGGCAATCTTGATTCCAGCTTGTGCTTCTTCCAGTCCAGCGTTTCTCATGATGTACTCTGCATATAAGTCAAATAAGCAAGGTGATAACATACAGCCTTGACGTACCCTTTTTCCTGTTTGAAACCAGTCTGTTGTTCCACGTCCAGTTCTAACTGTTGCTTCCTGATCTGCATACAGATTTCTCAAGAGGCGGGTCAGGTGGTCTGGAATTCCCATCTCTTTCAGAAATTTTCCACAGTTAATTGTGATCCACACAATCAAAGGCTTTGGCATAGTCAATAAAGCAGAAATAGATGTTTTTCTGGAATTCTCTTGATTTTTCCATGATCCAGAGAAATAGTTATTTTACATGAAATATTTATGTAAACATTTAACAGGTTTAGTTTTTAATGACTTACTGAATACTTTTAAATTGTTTTTATTTCTATCATGGCAAAGATTGATAGAAATAACTCACATAAACAAAAGCTCCTTGAGGTCCTCAACCAATTTTAATAGTATAAAGGGTTCTACAGATCAAAACTTTTGACAGCCTCTGGTTTAGAGAGTAGGAAACGACTAGGTAAAGATTGAAAGGACAGTGCTAAGGAAAAGACATAAATCAGAGACTTAGATGAGGGATTAGAATAAATAAAACCTAAGCAACTTGCATTTTCACAGGGTCTGGGTGAGTTAATTCATTTATATTTATAGCCCTAAGAAGTCAATGGCACCCCACTCCAGTACTCTTGCCTGGAAAATCCCATGGACAGAGGAGCCTGGTGGGCTGCAGTCCATGGGATCGCAAACAGTCGGACACAACTGAGCGACTTCACTTTATTGGAGAAGGAAATGGCAACCCACTCCAGGGTTCTTGCCTGGAGAATCCCAGGGATGGGGAAGCCTGGTGGGCTGCCGTCTACGGGATCGCACAGAGTCGGACATGACTGAAGCGACTTAGCAACAGTAGCAGTAGCAATGTCCCTATAATAATTATTTTTTGTTTTGAGGATCCCAGAAGTCTCATTAACTGGGACTAGGACAAATTGATTTAACTAATATAACACACTAATTAATCACTTAAAGCTCCATTATCCTCTGTTGTCAGGGGGATGGGGTTGGGGGGGAGCTGTATGGCGGAAGGGATCTTGTATTGCCATAAATACTTAGTTCTGAATGACAAGCACCAAAATCAATCTAAACTACACGGGCTGGTCATAAAGAACGTCTCAGTATCAGACACCTTGAAAATACCCTAATGAGATTTTTATTTAGTAGAGGTGGCAAGCTATTAACATCTGCCCTCAGTTTGTTTTTTTCCAAAAGAAAGTCATCTTTTCTGTGCTACACAGTGGAAAACTCTAAACTTTTTTCTGCCACCACACCATGAGCTTGTGCACATGTTTAGAATGTAAATTATAGAGGTGAACTTCTATACCAAGAAATTAGATAAACTTAAACACTTACAAATTAGAAAAATTTAAAGGAAAAATGAAGGAAATAACACACTAAAGTAGGCATTCTATTTATTAATGGCTCCAAAACTGTTTCACAAAACATTGTTTTATTATTTATATATTAATACAGTGGTAGAGTGTTACATATGCTTTTTTTAAAGAAAATCTTGATTTAACCCTTTGTGATAGAGATTTGTAAGTCAGCTTCCAATTTCAGTTTCTTAATTACTTCTAGTGGCTGTCACAGTGAGGAATAAAATCTCACAAATGATATACAGATCCAAATGGAAGAAGCACACATCTTTAGCTGCATTGTCAAATGTTGGCACTTATTTTTCAATTCTACCCATTTGTGGTTAGAGGTTTGCCTTCATGTACCAAGTGTTAATTTAAAATCTTAAAACGCCGTAAGTGGTAACTTCAATAGCTAATAACTCAAAGTACAATATGCACATAGAGTGAAATTAATCCTTAATAAATGCATGTATCTAAGAAGCTGAACAACTGAGTTTCAAGGCCAGAAAGTATATGATTTCAAAGCCAGTGCAATAAACTCTTGTTATTCAAAGTGTAACCCACATCACTGAATCTGCAGCTTGTTGTAAATCCATATTCTCAGTCCCTCTGCCAGATCTACTAACTTGAAATCTTTTAAATTAGACCTTCAGATGATGTGTATGCATATTAAAATTTGGAAGCACTGGGTGTGCAGCCAAAATGGTAGAGCAGGAAGATCCTGAGCAAACTTTCTCCCAGGGGCACATCAAAGTTACAACTGTTTACAGAGAAACTAGCAATGAAAAAGGGAAGACTAACAGAAAAACATCTCCTACAACTGAAGACACGAAGAGCGGTAAGAGAGGTGGAGACAGATAGTCAAGATCCACACCCCCAGGGAGGTGACTCATAAATTGGAGAACTATAGAGGTTCTCCCCTAGAAGCAAGAAGTCCAAGCCTCACATCAGGTTCAAGCTACCTGGCCTGGGGGTCCTGAGACTGGAATGTGAGCCCTGAGAATGTCTGGCTTTGAAGGCCAGAAGGCCTTGCTTTTGGGAAAGGCAGAGGGCTGTGAGAAACATTCCACTTTAATGAGTGCACACAAAATCTCACATGCTCTGACATCAGGGCAGAAGCAATAATTTGAAAGGAGCCTGGATCAGACCTACTTTCAGATCTAGATCCCCTCAGAGAAGCAGCAGGCAACTACTCAGGCTAAGACTCACTCTAAAGGCACAGACACTAGCAACAGCCATTTGGGGAGCTCAGTATACCAGGACGACCTTGGTGCTGGCAAGGGTCATTTTGGAGCACTCCCTCTAGCTTATTAGTGCCAAGACCCAAACTCACCCAGCAGCTGGTCAGCACCAGTCCTAAAGCCCCTTAGGTCAAGCTGCTGGCTGCACAGGAATACAGCCTTAATCACTAGCAAACCAGCAGGAGCAGGAGACACTCAGGAGTCCCTCAGCAGCTGGAATCTAGTCTTGCCCATTTGCAGGCTGACACTAGCTTTCGGAACCCCAGGCCTGCAGCCAGAGACCCTGAGACTCAGCTCTGTCCACCAGTGGGCTGGCACTCGGATCAGAACTCCCCAGGCTGTGCAGGCAGGCACACTGGAACACGACCCCACCTCCCAAGAGCCTGGACCAGGATCAGTACTCCCCAGAACCCAGCCCTGCCCACCAGTGGGCGGCACCAGCCCTCGGACAATTCCAACCAGAGACCCATCCACCAGCTGGCCAGCGCCAGCTTTGGGACCCCAACTCATAGCCAGTCATCGCAGACTGGCTCCACTCATGAGCAGACCAGCCCCAAGACCCAGCTCTGCCCTCCAGTAGTCAGCAGCCTTCACACTAGGCAGGGCCTAAACAACACATGGGTTGGGAGCCAGTCACAACTACCAGCATTCCCACAGTAGTCAACCCTGCCACAACAGAAGAACCCACACAGCCACACAGTGGGCACCCCTGGAAAACACAGCTCTGGTGAACAGAAGGCAGTGTGCTGCAGGAGGCCACAGGACATCACCTACGTAAGTCCACTTCTCCAGGATGGGGAATATAACCAACCTACCTAATATATTCAAATAAAAACAGAAAATTGGGGGAAAAAATAAGGCAATACAGGAACACTTTTTAAAAGAAGGAACAAGAATAAAACCTCAAAAGAAAAACTAGCAAAGGTGAGATAAGCAATCTACCTGATAAAGATTTCCAGGTAATGATCATAAAAAAGTTCAATGAACCTGGGAGAAGAATGGAAGAATACAGTGAAAACTTTAACAAAGAATTCAAAAATACAAAGAATAACTAAAGAACACACTAACTGAAATACAAAATACAGTGGAAGGAATCAACAGTAGATTAGATGATACAGAGGAACAGATGATTAAACTGGAAGACACAGCAGGGGAAATCACTCAAGCTGAGAGAAAAGAAAAAAGAGTGGAAAACCTTGAGGACAGTTTCAGAGACCTCTGGAACAACAGAGAGCATATTAATGTTTGCATTATAGGGGTCCCAGAAGGAGGAGAGGGACAGAGAAAAGGGCAGAGTACATATCTGAAGACATAATGGCTAATAGCTTTCCTAACCTGGTAAAGAAAACAGATATCCAGGTCAGGAAGCAAAGAGAATCATACACAAGATCAAATTATAAGATAAATAAGTATCAGGGATGTAATGTACAACATGATAAATATAATTAACACTGTTCTATGATATATATGAAACTTGTTAAGAAAGTAAATCCTGAATTTTCATAACAAGGAAAAAAATTTTTTAATTTTCTTTTCTTTTTTTTTCTTTTATCTTGTATCTATGTGAGATAATGGAAATTCACTAAACTTACTGTGGTAATCACTTTGTGATGTATGTATATCAAATCATTATGCTGTACACCTTAAATTTATACAATGTGTTATGTGTGTGTGTGTGTGTGCTCAGTTGTGTCCAACTCTTTGTGACCCCATGGACTATAGCCCGCCAGGCTCCTTTGTCCATGTAATTTTCCAGAATACTGAAGCAGGTTGCATTTCCTACTCCAGGGATCTTCTCAACTCACGGATCAAACCTGTGTCTCTTGCATCTCCTGCATTGGCAAGTGGATGCTTTAGCACTGCCTGGGAAGCCTATGTATGTCAATTATATCTCAATATAAAATTGGAAGTTAAGAAAAAAAGTTTGGAAAAAAAAGTCATAGGAGAAATGTTGTTCAAAAATAATAAAAACACTGCTCTAAAACAAGTGATGTATTTATCACTTGAAAGTCTAGTACCTAGGAACGTTTATCACCTGTCTACAGGCACTCACTAGAAAATTCAACTTCAAATGGTCTGATATCTATACTTTTTAAAACCCTAAAAGGATTTGCATTTGAGAGTCAGAGATGTATAATTATGTTTCTCTAGACATTTTTGAACCATGATCCTTAGTCTTTCTAGAGAAAAGCTTCCATAAAATCATGACTTAATTATTACCTTAGCCTCTTACACTGCACATCAGTGTAACAGTCACTGTATTTTCTGAAAAACTGCTATGAGCCCCCTAAAATGTGAACTAATCAAGGATCATGAGCCATGGCTTAGGTATTTTGTATCACTGGGAAATAGTATAGTGCCTCAGTACTTAGCAACATTGCAATTAATATTTGCTAAGGGAAATATATGGGGAAATAGTGGAAAACAGTGTCAGACTTTATTTTTTGAGCTCCAAAATCACTGCAGATGGTGACTGCAGCCATGAAGTTAAAAGACGCTTACTCCTTGGAAGAAAAGTTATGAGCAACCTAGATAGCATATTCAAAAGCAGAGACATTACTTTGCTGTCAAAGGTCCGTCTAGTCAAGGCTATGGTTTTTCCAGTGATCATGTATGCATGTGAGAGTTGGACTGTGAAGAAGGCTGAGCACCGAAGAATTGATGCTTTGGAACTATGGAGTTGGAAAAGACTCTTGAGAGTCCCTTGGACTGCAAAGGCGATCCAACCAATCCATTCTGAAGGAGATCAGCCCTGGGATTTCTTTGGAAGGAATGATGCTAAAGCTGAAACTCCAGTACTTTGGCCACCTCATGCGAAGAGTTGACTCATTGGAAAAGACTCTGATGCTGGGAGATNCAGCCCTGGGATTTCTTTGGAAGGAATGATGCTAAAGCTGAAACTCCAGTACTTTGGCCACCTCATGCGAAGAGTTGACTCATTGGAAAAGACTCTGATGCTGGGAGGGATTGGGGGCAGGAGGAGAAGGGGACGACAGAGGGTGAGATGGCTGGATGGCATCACTGACTCGATGGACGTGAGTCTGAGTGAACTCTGGGAGTTGGTGATGGACAGGGAGGCCTGGTGTGCTGCGATTCATGGGGTCGCAGAGTCGGACACGACTGAGCGACTGAACTGAACATATGAGAGAATAAATACAACTATTATGTGGGTTTCCACTCTCTGCTGGCATTGTCATAAACATTTCATGTATATTTCTATATCCTCACAACAACCCATAGAAGTAGGAATCAGAAGCTCAGAGAGGGAAAGTAACTTATCCCCATTACCTATCTGAGAAAAAGTGCATTTAAATTCAGGTCTGACTTCAAAGCCTATGGGCTAAACCAGTGAGTGGTTCTGAAAACAGCTGAATATCAGAATCATCTGGGGGACTTTTAAAAAAAAAGACTCACACTTCTGAGTGTACTGTTCTGTACTGCTCTGACTCTTAGGATGTCCAAGATGTTTCACCATAATCACAAAACAAAAAACAAAAACCCCAAACTGAATACAAATAGTAACAAATGATCCTGAGTGAAAGGTCAGTGGAAACTGTAAAGTCTCTGAAGGTTTTAAATTATTTTAAAAATGAAAGGTTAAAAAAAAAAAAAAGCCTCTGGGCTTAGGTGAATGAGTAAGAATTCCAGAGGCGGGAGACCTAAGAAACTGTATCTTTAAATAACCCATGTGACTGTAACACAATCACCCAGTAGGGCTTTGGGAACCTAATTAGGGACCAGGGTTTTGAGAAAAAAAAAAAAAGACAGATCCAAATAGTAATCATTTACTGCTAGTCAACTAACTACTCTCCAGGTGAGTAGTCTTACTCCAGATAAGTAAGACAAGATGAGTTCTTGTCATCAAAGTGCTGTCAGACTGGTAGCTTTTCCTACAGTCAGAGGACCTCTCAGCTTTTACTGTGATAGCCCTCCATTTGAATACAGAGGATGTATTTAGCATTTTGTCTACTTGTAAGCAAATGTAGCATACTGTCCAGTCCCCTTAAGGACAGAAATGTATCATGACACATTGTGCATTTCCAGTCTCATATATATTTATGAGACACAATAAACCTTTTACAAGCACATTTATAATTACATATGTATAATTAACTAACTGGTGTATGCTTATATCTATGCAACTAATTCTTGTAACTCTTGCATAGTTTGTCTCTAAATACAATGTATGACCTTTATCATGAAAAATGTGGAAACTAAAAAAAGTAATGTTTCTGTAAAAAGCTTTGTACATATGTACATCCTTGGTTGTTGCTTCTTTCCTCTTTGTCATCTTTTAAATTATTTTCTTAGCATAAATTTTCATGCTTAGAATCATTGGGTCAGAGGATATGAACATATTTATAGAGCTTAAATTGCACTGTCAAATTGCACTCGGCATCCAACAATCTGATCGATACCGGGCCTTATCACCTTTAAAGAACAAAAAAAATTTAGTTTAAAAGATATGAAATTATTCTCCTACCTTATTTTAACCGGCATTTCTTTAAGTAATGATGCTATTCCACAAACTTCTTTGCTATGTGGAGATATTTTTTTTTCTATATTTACCTATATTCAGCATTTTTTTCTGTTAATATATATACATATGTGTTCTAAAGCCTTGGCCAATTATAGTCTTACCTATTTCACTGAAGTTTTACATGTGACAGACTTCAGCGTCCATCTTGAAAATTTTCTTGACAAAAATTTACCTTTTTTGTTTCTACAATATCCAATTTTTTCACTAGTTTCTTCACATAGATGTACTGTTCTGATGTTTAAAGATATTCTTAATTATCATCATCATTATTTATTTCCAGTAGGTTTAGCCCATCATAAGAAGATAAGGAATTCGTATAATTCCATCAGAAAATGCTTTCTCTGCTCTGTCAAAGTCTATAGAAAAACCAAGTCAGAGACATGAGAAATAACCTAAAACTCAAACACATAACATAGGGATTTTTGAAACTGGAACAAAAGAAACATACAGAGAATAATTTTCTCCATTCATTCATAAATTACAAAGAGAAAAAATTTAATTCTTTTATATTAACCTGCAAATTTCCAATATTTCTTCTTCTCTCCCTAGACAAAGATGCTTTTAAATGTAGCGCAGCCAAGACAAGATCCCACCACACTTCAATTTCCCTCTCCTCTGCCATTGTATTGGAGTTCTTCTAAATATTTGCCATTCCCAGATTACTAAAATAGAATGAGAATCTGCTCCTTTGTAGTGCAGATGATGGAATAGCCCTCTAGAAGTTAAGCAAAATTCACACGCCTTCAAGGAGGAATTAAATTTAGAGGGTAAATTTTAAAAGAGGAGACAAAATTATTTTTTTAATTATTATTTTTATTTGCAATGTACATTTTAAAATTATTTGCAGTGTACAGTGGTTTATTCTTGATTACCTTATAACACGGAATATATATGGTAAATAAAGCATAATAAAAAGAAAATCTGAAACTTCTTCATGTCAATTTCAGATACAAATTAGATAATTTCTTGGATGTTCATACAACATTTCCCTTAAATATCTGTCAAAATGCCAATTTTATAGAAATGAAAATACCTGTTTTCTCTAAATGTTAAGATTAAAATCCATAACCCTCTTCACCCACCTTAAAATTTCCTTTTGTTGGTTCAATCTTGTTAACTGTCTTCATAAATATTTTAATTTAGTGCAACAGTCTTACTTTATGTACATGTTAGATACATAAACACACATGAATACATATGAAGTACTCAAAAAAGTGTTCCAACCCACTCTCATTAAAGTATCTTTTGTGTCCCTTCCAAAAATCTAGAATTAAAAACTGTCAAAGCAGTATTTTTCCTTTAAACCAAACTAAAGATATAAATGACCTGTAAAAACCTTTGAGCATAACAACTGAAAATAAATGTTGCTAATTTTACAAGTTTGAACGATCCCTAATGTCAGCTGGCTTTTGTCAATAAATCCATTATGAAGCTGCAAACACAGTTCTTACTTCAACATTGTAAAGAGAACTGCAAGAAGGAAGGAAAAATAAAGGCACTTGTGTGACCATCTTGTTCCTTTATTAAAATCCATTAATATGAACTGAAATGTTTCTTTATCAACAACTCAAAGAAACTGACAAATTCTGCTTTAGAAGGATAAAGCATGCCTCTCAAGTCTTCCCAAACAAGTTAAAACCAATATTCCTATATATAACTCTCTTCTAGAACTCTTCTAGACATTACATTTTAGGATGACTATCCACCAAGTTACATGTGGCTTTCTCTCTCCACACTCAACACAGTCAGAATTTCCACAGAAATATATTTATTCTTGAGTGGTTCAATCAAAGAGGAAAATGTTGCCCTCTCTTTAAAAAAAAAAAAAAAATACTACGTTCTCCCTTGTGATAAATAGCCTACCCCATGGAAAAAGAATCTGCTACAAAAGCCTGGACTGACTGAATTCCCTAGCATGGAATGTCAGCACACAAATAAATGATTTTGAGAAAATAATGTCCATTCTCTCTATAATTACAAACGTAGTACACACCAACTGAAGAAAAACTGGACCACAGAGAAAAGCACGAATAGTGAAATAACCATCCATGGTCCTAATGCCTGAATACCTTCTCAACATCTTGGCATCTTTAGTCTTTTTAATATACCCATGTCTTTTTTAAATATAACTAAGATTGTGCTTTACACTTTCTCCCTACTTAATATCACAACAATCACTTTTTCAAGTTAATTTGAATTTTATAAATCTAAACTGCAACAGTTGCATATTTCATCATACAGCACTCCATAATTTATTCAAACATTCCCTGCTATGAATGAACATTAAGATCACTTCTGATTTTCATTACAATAAAAAAAATACCTCAATGAATACTTTATACATGACCTTTTTGCATAATTATTGTTTCCTTAAAACTCCTAGAAGTGGAGTCTTGATACATATTCATTTCAATAAATCTTCAACAATCTGGAGTGTTAAAATATATTTTGTTAATCTTACTAGGTAAAAACAGTATTAAAAATGTACATTTCTTTGATCACTAGGAAAACCAAATCTTTTCCATTATATACGAGTAATATATATGTCCTCTTTTGTGAATTGCCTTTTTGTCTATTGAGATTTTAGTCTTCTTCTCAATCTGTATTTTTAACAATTTATAGTTCATAGATATCAAATATTTTTGATGCAACTATAGCATTACTAGCTAGCTTTCTGTCTTCTCTGTTTATAATTTTATGTCCTAAAAAATGTCTTCAAGTTTAAAATACATTCTTCATAATCTATAGCAGAAAATGTAGACAACTGCATTTTACAGAAACTGAAAATTCTATTATATAGATATTCCTTATATAATTTCAAAAATGTCCTCAGTTCAAGTCATCATGGTATCATATGAGGTTTAAAAAAATAAGTGAACAGAACATAGTTCACTCTCTTCATCATTACCACCTCCTTCACCAACATAGTTATCCCCCACTTCTTAACAACCATGCTAAACATACTCAAGTGTAATAAACAGGCACCAAATTTGCTTGCTCGGGTTTAAAGCACATCAACATATTTTCTATGGCAAAGTAAAAATACTGCACATAGGTCTTAAACATCTAAGCCTGGTGTCTTATCACCAGTGAGGAGACGGTCCCTCAAGATATTAAACAATTCTGTTTTTAAAACAAGTGTTACACCTACAATTACAAATTAAAAACTAAAGTCAAGAGTCCATCCTTGAAAACACAGAGAAGGAAAAGACATACATAAAAATAAACACAAAACAATTAAGAAAATCCTAGTAGGATCATACATATGGATAATTACCTTAAATGTAAATGGATTAAATGCACCAACCAAAAGACATAAACTGGCTGGGGGGATGAAAACACGTGCATGTATGCACCTCCGCTTACCATATCACTCTACTTCACCCCTCAAGTCACATGTAATTATATTGTTAGGTTACTCATGTTTCCACTATGGCTTGCAAATGTCATTATCTTTCATTTTTTTGTCTGGCTATTGATTGTGAAAACTGATAAATATATTTTACTTTTGTGACTATGTTACTATTATTCACTTAATACTATTGTATCATAATTGGTCAAGAGAAATTAACAGAATTCTATATCACTAAAACTACCATTTAATAGAAAAACCTATAATAACTGTTTAAATCCAGATGCATATCAGAATTATCTTGGTATTTTTGAAAAATACAAATACCTAGGTATTGCTCTTTTTCCTCCAGAGCTCCAGATGTGTTTCTAATGAGCAGTCATGTTTCAACAACTGGGCTATATAATGATCTTTTACTTTTATGTAGTTTGTTTCACATTCTCTATTTCATATTTAGTGCTCCCATTTCATTTAGCTTATATTTTCCAATTTCTCCATCTCTTCTTTTTCACTTGATGTTCTTTCTCAAGCCTTTATCAACCATAGTAGAAAAGCTTTTGTGTATATATATATATATATAAATAGTATGTAAAATACATATTTTTTAAAACTTACACATTTCTTACCTAGCTAAAAAATTGATGACATTTTGATTCCACTTGTTTGAATTAGTGTGAAAAGAATGCTAGATTTCTAATTAAAAAAAAATAAGGTACACAACAAGCAACAACGGTTTACTGTATAGCACAGGGAACAATAGTATCACATAATAACCTAAAATGGAAAATAATATGAAAAATAATATGTGTATATGTATAGCTGAATCATCTTACTGTGTGCCTGAAACACTGTAAATCAACTATACTTCAATAAAATATATATTTTTTTCTTAAAAAGTCCTTTTTTGAGAGAGTCAATTTCAGTATAAAGTAAAACTACTAGAGCCCCTTGCCTATTACAGGGCAGAGTCTTTAACTTTTCAGAAGAAGAGAAGAAAAAAATCAAAAGACCAAGCTGCCACACAAGCAGACATCAATTATTAATAAAATGCTGCTTTTAGTTATAACCCCAAAGCAGGTAGTAACATTTAGTCTCCTTACACATAATGTCTTAGTGTATAAAAGTCACTTCATTCGTGTCCGACTCTTGGTGACCCCATGGACTGTAACCCGTCAGGCTCCTCTGTCCATGGGATTCTCCAAGCAAGAATAATGGAGTGGATTGCCATTTCCTCCTCCAGGGGATCTTCCCAATGCAGGGATCAAACCTGGATCTCTTTGTCTCTCGCATTGGCAGGTAGGTTCTTTACCGGCTAGCACCACCTAGGAAGCCCCGTATTGAAGGACAGATCTCTGCTTTCCTGAAATTAACTTTTTAACATTACAGAAGCTCCCTTAAAGATCTTTTAAGAATAAAATAGAACATCTGGAGATTTTTATTTTCAAAGTAAATAAACTTAGAAAAAATCTAACACGTCATACTTCCATGTTACGTTGGGGTTTACAAAAATGCATTTGCCATAAGATGCTGTAGTTCATCATTATAATCCCTAACTCTCATAGAGGGCACCTATGCTGACCACAGTACATGATTCCCCATAGAGCTAATCACAGACCGAACCTCCCACCCTCAAGGTCTTTCTGAAACACCCACTGTGCCTGCTTATAAAGTCCAATGTCTGGGAGCATAATGAAAGCTGCTGACCCCTTGGAGCCAAACTTAAACCTAAGGCCTCCTGGTTAGACATGAAAAATTAGAAGCACTACCTAAATAATGTGAACAATTGGCCAAAAATTAACAATAAAGTAAAATTAACTTACTCATAACTACATCACACTCAAATCAAAACATTCAGATGCTATTTTTTCTTGTCACACAGGCTAAATTTAAGTTTGCTGATACCTCACACTGGCAAAGGTGTGGGAAAATGTACACTGTTGTGACTGTGGGAGGTAATGTAAACTAGTGCATCCTTTCTAGAGGACACACAGCAATTGTTACTGACAGTTTAAAAATATATCTTTAAAAATACCCAGAAATCCCATTACCACAGGAGTTTACCCTATGACTAACCTTAAAGTTCATCAAAATAACAGATACAAGATGTCTGTGGTACTATTCTTTATTTAGTAAAGGAGAAAAAGAAGAAAAAAGAAGGAAGAGAAGAGAGAAAAGAAAGAAATTATCCATCAATAGGGAAGTAGTTAAATCAATTAAGGTCCATTCCTGTAAAAGAATTGTATGTAGTCAAGAAAAAAATATCTTCGTATTTCTCTATGTTTAAATTTATACTTTAAAACCTTTATTCACTCTTTTCCTTTATCCACCAGTTTTCAGAATAAGTTGGTTTCTTAGCATCCTCTAAATGTGACAAATGAGGCAAGAGATTTTTTTTTTTCTTTTTTGAAGATAATTTTAAAAACCAACCCACCCACTCCCTCCTTCCTTCTCTCTTCCAATTTCTGATCACCTCTTTATTGCTGGAGGCAACATGGAAATGCTTCAGAAACAAGGGGAGCAGCTCCAAAGCACCAGAAAGGAAGGGAATAGCCTTTCAGAGTGAGAAACAAAAGACCAACAAACTCATTTATTGATCACCTGTATATGTGACACAGATATAATAAATCCTCGGCAAGTATTTATCTAATTCATTAATTTGTGGAAAGCACTTTAAACATTAATGTCCTAAGCACTTCAGCTGATGAAGGGGTAAGCATATCTTTGGTCATTTTGGTAACAGTGGTTCCACACAATAGAATCCATTTTGAATACTGTCAAATTCCTTGGTATTGGTTCACTATTTATTTAAGACTCTAACTTTGTGTTTGTACAATACAGCATAAATTCAGAATCTGTACAACTAAGAACTCTATATTTAAAGAAGATGGCCAATAAGGTGAGCAATTATTGGTTTAAAAAAAAGGAGGGGGGACAATTGGGTGACCAATACCCCTCCGATTCCATAAAAGTTAAAACAAACTACCCATTGGTTTGTATCTGCAACTTCAGCTTCTTAATTCTTGTCTTCTAATAGGCCATCAACACTAGCTCTGATTGTTCTGGACCAGTTCAGCTGACCACTTTCTAGAATCCTCTAAGAATGTCGCATTGTTTAAAGTGGTTTCCAAACTGTCCTCCAAGCATTTCTTCTGTTCGCCTGGATTCATGAAACTCCAGCTTAGTAGTGTCTTTTAATTGTTCTTCTCACAATCTTAATTATCCCACGGGGCCTACAGAGTTCTGCAGACCCCGCCTTCCTACCTCTTCAGCACTCCAGGGCACATCTGTTCTCCCCCTAGAACTCTCTGCTCCATCCCACTTGCCTCCTTTCAGCTCCTTCTAATGGCTCTGCTCCCTCCTACAACATTTCAGGCTGCTCCCTCAGGTTGGACCACGCTACTCTCTCCTCTGCACTGAGGTTCCTGTTCTTCAAGGCCTGGCTCTAAGGCACTTCTCAGGGAGCCCTTTCAAGATTTCCCCTTGTCCCAGTCAGTTGGAGCTGTTATAAGAAGAATACCATCAAAGGGGTGTCATAAACCGCAAGCACTGATTCCTCACAGCTCTGGAGGCTGAAGTCCTGGATAAGGGTGCCAGTATGACTGGGTTCAACTGAGAGCCCCCTTGCTGGTTTCCTCGCATGGCAGCTGGAAGAGAGGAAGCAACCTCTCTAGATTCTCTTCTAAGAGCATTAATCCCATCATGAGGGCTCCACATTCAGACTTAAGTACTTATTTCCCAAAGGCCCCACCTCCAAATATCATCACATTGGGAATGAGAGTTTCAACATATGGATTTGGGCCAGGGGACACAAACACACAATCCATAATACTGCCTATTAGAAGAACTCATAGTACATTGCACTTGTCCTCTAGGAGACAGATCACAGATACCATTTACCTTTATTTGGGTGATCAACTGATCGTTTACTTCCCCATCTAGACTCTAAAGTTATGTAAGGGTAGCATGACAATGCCTATTGTCATTCATACTGTATTCCTAACACTTCTGCATCTCAAGAGCTAAAAAAGGCTCTTTAGATGTGTAATCTATTTCACACAATAAACTGGGATGGAAGTATTATTATATTCATTTTATAGATGAAGTAACAATCTTAGAGAGACATAGCAACTTGCCCAAGGCTACAGAGGCAAACAGGACAAACCTGTGCCTCTCTGACTCCAGAGGTCAGCTACTTTCTCTCTGTACTGCTTGTAGAACATCTTCACATATCCATCTTAATTTGCATGCATGTGAAATACTTCAACAAAGAGAAATAAAAAGCCTAATAAATATCCATGTACTTGTTTCCCAGATTCATAAAAATCTTAAAATTTTTGACTTCTTTGCTTTTGTTTCTTTAAGTAAAATATTACAAGCAAAATAGAGACCTTGTGGATGGTTCTAGAATCCTATTTCCTTTCTTCCTTCCAAAGAGGTAACCACTATCCTAAATTCAGAGTTTTCATTCCATGCCTATTTTATACTAGGCTTCCCAGGTAGTGCTAATGGTAAACAACCCACCTGCCAATGCAAGAGACATAAGAGACGTGGATTCAGTCTCTGGGTTGGGAAGATCCCCTGGAGAAGGTCACAGAAACCCACCCCAGTATTCTTGTCTGGAGAATCCCACGGACAAAGAGGCATGGTGGGCTACAGTCCGTTGGGTCGCAAAGAGATAGACACAACTGAAGCGACTTAGCGTGCACAGAAGCCTATCTTATACTACTATTACTACTACATCTGTATCTATAAGTAATACATGTATTTTGCATGTGTTCAAACTTCATAGAAATACTATCATATGGTATCTATCACTCTGCAACCTTATTACTCAACGCTGGCTTTGAGATTTATGTTCATACAGCTCTATTTCATTCTTTTTAACTGCTTAACAATATAAAGACATCAAAATTTATTTATTCTTTTTTAATGAACATGAAGGAAGTTTTGATATTTTACAAGTACAGACAGCGCTGTAAAAAATCTGTTTATGTATGTCTCCCATATATATGCAGGAATTTCTCCAGTGTATTTCATTAAGAAGTGTAACTGCTGGTAAGAAGGAATAAAAAATGTGCACAGAAAAAGCAAAACTGCTCACCAAAGTGTTGGTACTCTACTTCCATTTTTAACCTACTTATTAAAGATTAAAGACAAATCACATTATATACTCCAGAAGCTGAATCTTACTCTTTTCTCCCCTCACCATGACTGATCAGTCATACCTCTTCACCATACACACACTGCAAGTAATGAATTTTTATGAAATAAAATGAATACCCAAATCAGGTAAGAATAGAAGTTAAAATTTTATTAAACATTTGTACTATGTCAGACACTATTCTGAAAATTTTAAATAAGCAATACCCCATTTAATTTTCATGAAAACCCTAAGAAGCAAATACTGCTGTTATTGCATTTTGTTATCTGATATAGATCAAGTCTCCCTTCATAACTCTCTTTTTCAAAATTTTCCTGGCTGCTTTCATATTTTTTTCTTCCAGGTAAACTTTACAATCATGTGCATATATTAAAATGCAATAGCAAGATCAAGAACATTTAAATTTAATTCATTTTCCGATGTTATTCCCTATCCAAAAATATTCTTTGCCCCTCTACAAGATCAAGAGAGGCTCTGGCCTTTCCACTCATTTTGGGATCCTCATATATGGAAAAGGTGGGGGGGGAAGCCAAAATAGAGTTCACATAATTTATAGTATATTCTACAGTGTAATGTTTTTAAAACAGAGACAAAACACATATAATTATATATCGTGGACCTTATTTGGTGATAATATTAAAAACTTAAATTTAAGGCCCTCCAAGAATATTAACTAAGACCCAAGCTCAATGACCCACCAGCTCCACCCCATTACCAGCCCAGAATTCTCTCTTATTTTCTATTTTCACCTTACCCCTTCCAAAAAATTAGGATATTAAAGTAATGGCTTCCTTTGATCTGACAATTATCTAATTTTCACTTAGAGTTATAAAAATAGTAAGTATAAGAGATGGTCAGAATTCATGAAGGGTTAATTTTAATGTTAGAATAGAAACTATGCAAATTTATAACTTATAAAACTAATCTATGCAAATTTAGATGCCTATAAGTAACATCTCAAAACGTGGAAAAGACCAAGAAGAAGACCAGATCACCCTATTTTTCTTTATAACTGTTTCATCATGTATAATTCATTTTGTTCCTTTGTAGCCTGAATCAACTAATCCTTAAAGCTATCATGAGCTTTTAGATCAGATGCCCATGGTTTCTGCAAGTTTTACTAGCTCCTCAGAGAGAAAGAATTCCCTTGTTAAAAATGTAGTGCTTGAATCAGGTCTGGGTTACAATCTTATGGTCTTTTAAAGATATTTATTTGGAGCTACTTCAGTGAAAAAAAATAAAAGCTTGCTACAAGAGCAACTCATAACACACACCTTAACCAAGAAAAAGGTTGGTATTTTGTTTACTCCATCCCAAATACACTCAAATTGTCACTGGTATTTTTCTTATAGTTTTTAAATTTTATGTGAAGAACTCCTTTGTTAGTGTTACATGAAACCTATGACTAACAGACTCCTAGTAAATATTTACATTCAAAAATACTTTTCTTTTATTAGCACCTGTCATTTAAAACAAACAACCAACCACTTAGGACCTGAGACTTTCTAATGGTGGAAAAGTACAAGGCATTTACACTTATTTAGAGTTACTGAAGGCTCAGAGACTTAGAATTTACGAAAATTCTCAAGATGCAAAGAGTTTATTTTGTCCCCTCTTTAATTAATAAATTTTAATTACACTATATATATATATATATACCTTTCTTGACAAAGGGAAGGTTTGAGTCTTAATTGACTCAAGAGCATTATGAGAATATTTTAGCCTTGATTTCACATGGAAACAATATTCACCTTCATTAGTGAACATACTAATCAGTTCACTGCTAAACACAAAAGATTTCTAAAATAAAATAAGTTGAAAAATACTTAACATTATGTAAATCAAGAATATTACCATTAGAAAAGTTTGATCACAGAAAAAGCATATCTAAAAATTATTTTCAAGATGCTTCTTTCTGTATATACATTATTACTGAAGAACTTAAGTGTATCAGAAACTACCAGGGTTCAGCAATCCCGTGGCCAGATAATCTGTATCTTTTCTCCTGTGGGAAATTCTATTAACTAACTTCACTATTACAAGCTCATTTTAAAAATAACATACACAAAAAGCTATAGATTGTTTTTAACTTTTGTCTATTAGATCTCTTTAATAGCAAAAGATATATTGGACAGAGAACCATAAAACCCGGGCCCTACTTACAGCTTTGCTCTGCATGACTGATGTGACATTGACAAGTAATTTAACTACTTAGAGGTCCATCTCCTCCTCTAAAGAATGAATTGCTTGAACTAGAAAGTTTCCAAAGTCTCTTCATACTAAAATCAATAATAATGGTACAGTAGTTCCCACAAATACAGACTTTATGATAGCCCAGAGAAAGAAGTTTACTAAAGGAACCTCTATATAACTTCCACAAAGGGTTTACTAACAAATTAACAGTACAAACAATACTCAAAAGAAAATAATTTCATAACTAAACAAGAAAGCAAAGTTTAAGAATCTCCATAAGAACATAATTACAGATAATATGCTAATCACAATGGCCAATTCATTGAAACAACAGGCCAAGAAATCTTATGTTATTATATATACTTGGCTTGGTTCCCATTATTACAAACCTTAAAAATAAAATTAATTTCTTTTAAAAATGCAGCCAGTACTGAATGGTCATAAGGAGACTTGGGCTCCACTTTTGCCTCAGCTATTCAGTTTCTAGATTAAGTTTTTTCATCTGTAAAATTAAAAAGTATCTCCAAAGCTTTTAGAATTCATTTATTCATTCAACATCATAGATCTTTACCAAGCATCTATGATGTTCCAGGCAGATATTCTGCTGCTGTACTAAGAATACAGTTGTGGAAAAAAAAAACATGGCCAACAAGATGGTATCATTCTATGATTCTGCACTTCAGACTGTTTTCTGACTCAAACTGGCCCTTGCTTTCAACTTTATTTAAATTTTAATAGATATCTTTAAAAATATTCATGTATCATTTTCTTGCAAACATTCCACTGCACTGTTAAAGAACAACAACAAAAAAATTAGTCATCACTTCAACTAGCAGAAATGTTTAGCAAACTTATAGGAAAGAAGTGGGAATTAGTAATTTAATATCCATAACTATATTTAGCTCATAAGCAATATTACAATATACCTGGATTTTCACTTTGCTTGAGCTTTGACTTAAAAACACATATAGAAGAAGAAAGTATAAAAATATCCTAAGAATACTATGCACTGGTCATATTTCTGAGGCACTATTCTTCTGTGAAAGAAAGAAGTAAAAATAAAAAAGGAGGTAAGAGTAAAGAGAGTGAAGGAGAGAAAATGCTATTTGCTCCAGATAAAATGACTAACAAATGGAGAAAGACAAGAGGGCTCTTATATAAAAATTCAAGGAGAAAACAAAAACATAACTTTGGCTAAAGGTGCAGAAATACTTTTAGAAATAAGCCAAGAATACCACACTCTAATAGTTAGTACTATGTACATGTGTGGTATGAAAATCGTTAATATTAGGTTGTATAAAGTTTATTAACACTTGGCTGATGCTGGAGCTATTTCTATGTATAGAGATAACCAAAACAGGCAACAAGGAATCAATGACATGACAATACCACCCACCCCCAAATACTTCTTAAGC
Organism: Neotragus pygmaeus; assembly: GCA_006410875.1. Classification (NCBI taxonomy): domain Eukaryota; kingdom Metazoa; phylum Chordata; class Mammalia; order Artiodactyla; family Bovidae; genus Neotragus; species Neotragus pygmaeus. Next base: position 280,469 of record SJYV01017243.1, on the reverse strand, counting down.
AACAATTTTAGGATATTAGCTTTATATCCCTATATTTAAAAGACATAAAACCAGAGGAGAAGCCAAGATGGCAGAATAGAAAGCACTGAGCTCACCATCTCCCATGGGCATACCAAAGTTACAACTGTTTACAGAGCAATTATTGGTGAGAAAAACCTGGAGACTAGCAGAAAAGTTCTGCAACTAAAGATATAAAATAGGAACAACAACAAGATTGGTAGGAGGGATACAAACATGGTGCAATATCTGCAAAAATGTGATGAATGGCATTAGCAAATTAAAAGATAAAAATCCTATGAACATCTCAAGAGATATGCAGAAAGAGCTTCTGACAAAATTCAACATCCATTTATGGTAAAAAAAAAAAAACTGCAAAGTGCATGTAGAGAGAATGTTATCTCAACATTATAAAGATCATATATAATAAAACCATAGCTAACATCATACTCAGTGGTGAAAAGCTGAAAGCATGTCCTCTAAGATCAGGAGTAAAACAAAGATAGCCACAGTCATCAGACAAGAAAAAGAAAGAAAATGAATCAAAATCAGAAAAGAAGTAAAATTGTCACTGTTTACAGATAACATGACACTAAACATAGAAAACCATAAAGACGCCATCAAAAGTCTAGAACTCATCAATGTATTCAGTAAGGCTGCAGGATACAAAATTGCCCTATCAAATGCCAATAGCATATTTCACACTATTAAAACAAATAACTCTAAAATTTATATGTAACCACAGAAGATACCAACTGACTCAAACAATTGTGAGAAAGAGGAATAAACCTGGAGGTATTTGGCTCCCAAATTTCAAACTATACTACAAAGCTACAGTACTCAAAACAGTATGGAACTGATATAAAAACAGATACATAGATCAATAAAGATGGAACAGAGAGCCCAAAATTGAACCCACACCTATATGGGCAATTAATCTATGACACAGGAGGCCAAAATATTCAATGCAAAAATGAAAAGTCTCTTAAATAAATGATATTACTAAAACTGGACAGCCACATGCAAATGAATCAAATGAGACTACTTTCTCACACCTTATACAAAAATAAACTCAAAATGGATTAAAAACTTAAATATAAGACCTGAAATCATAAAACTTCTATAAGAAAACATACGTACATTTCTTCATATAGGTCTTAGAAATTTTTTTTTTTTTTTTGGTCTATGCCCCCACCCTCCAGGCAAGAGGGGAAAAAAAAGGCAAAAAATAAACAAATGGGATAATACCAAACTAAAAAGCTTCTACAAAGTGAAGGATGTCAAAAAAAGTCCACCTATTAAATGGGAGAAGATATTTACAAATGATACCTATGACAAGGTATTAATATCCAAAATATACCAAGAATTCATGCATCCAAAAAGCAAACAATCCAATTTTAAAATGTGCAGAAGACCTGAATAGACATTTCTTCAAATGTGACATAAAGATGGCCATGAAAAAATATTCAACACCATGAATCCTCAGGGAAATGCAAATAAAAAGCACAACGAGAAATCACCTTATACCTGTTACAATTATCAAACCAACAACAATAACCAGAGTTGACAAGGATGTGGAGAAAAGGAAACTCTCATGCATCATTAGTGGGAATGTAAATTTGTGTGGTCACTATATAAAACAGTACTGAGAATCCTCAAAAATTAAAAACAAAACTATCATACAATCTAGCAATTCCACTCTTGGGTACTTACCTAAAGAAAATGAAAGCACTCATTTGAAATGATATATGCACCCCTATGTTCATAAAAACAGTATTTAAAATAGCCTAAGTGTCCATCAACAAATGAATGGAGAAAGAAGTTGTGTTTACAATGGAGAAAGAAGTTGTGTGCTGAACTGTAAAAAGAATGAAAGCTTGCCTTTTGCAACAACATAAACTAAAGAATATTACGCTATGTGAAATAAGCCAGAGAAAGACAAATGCCATATAATTTCACTTAGTTGTGGAATATAAAAAACAAAACAAATGAATAACTAAACAGAAACAGTCACAGACACAGAAAACAAACAGGTATATGCCAGAGAAGAGGGGATTAGGGGTGAGAAAGATAGGTGAAGGAGATTAAAACCAGGTAAAAATTTTCAGTTACAAAACAAATGAGGCACAATTATGAACTGCACAGTGTAGGGAACTTGGTGGTGTTCAATCGTTCTGCTGTATCCGGCTCTTTGCAACCCCATGGACTGCAGCACACCAGGCTCTTTTGTCCTTGCTTCTTCCAGAGTTTGATCAAACTCACATCAATTGAGTCGATGATGCCACCCAACTATCTCATCCTCTGTTTCCCCCTCTCCTCCCGCTCTCAATCTTTCCCAGCATCAGGGTCTTTCCCAGCGAATTGGCTCTTTCAATCAGTGGCCAAAATATTGGAGCTTCAGGCTTCAATTTAAGTCCTTCCAATCGAATATCCAGGACTGATTTCCTTTCAGACTGACTACTAGCTTGATCTCCTTGATGTCCAAGGGACTCTCAAGAATCTCCTCCAGCCTCACAGTTCGAAAGCATCAATTCTTTGGCACTCAGCCTTCTCTGTGGTCCAACTCTCACATCCATACATGATTACTGGAAAAACCATAGTTTTGACTAGACAGACCTTTGTAGGCAAAGTGATGTCACTGCTTTTTAATATGCTGTCTAGATTTGTCATAGCTTTTCTTCCATGGAGCAAGCATCTTTGAATTTCATGGCTGCAGTCACCATCTGCAGTAATTTGGGAGCCCAAGAAAAGAAAAGTCTGTCACTGTTTCCATTTTTTCCCCATCTATTTTCCATGAAGTGATGGAACCAGATGCCATGATCTTCATTTTCTGAATGTCAAGTTTAAAGCCAGCTTTTTCACTCTCCTCTTTCACCTTCTTCAAGAGGCTGTTCTGTTCCTCTTTACTTTCTGTCATAAGGGTAGTAGTCATCTGCATAACTGATATTGTTGATATTTCTCCTGGCAATCTTGATTCCAGCTTGAGCTTCATCCAGCCCGACATTTCACATGATGTACTCTGCATATAAGTTCAATAAGCAGGGTGACAATATACAGCCTTGATGTACTCCTTTTCCAATTTGGAACTGTTCATTGTTCCATGTCCAGTTCTAACTGTCGCTTCTTGACCTGCATACAGGTTTCTCAGGAGGCAGGTAAGGTGGTCTGGTATTCCCACTGCTTTAAGAATTTTCCACAGTTTGTTTTGATCCACACAAACGTTTTGTCATAGTCAATGAAGCAGAAGTAGATGTTTTTCTGAAATTCTCTTGCTTTTTCTATGATCCAACGGATGTAGATCATAGGCCATTTGATCTCTGGTTTCTCTGCCTTGTCTAAACCCAGTTTGAACATCTGGATATTCTCAGTTCATATACTATTGAGGCCTAGGTTGGAGAATTTTGAGCACTACCGTGCTAGCATGTGAAAGGAGTTCAGTTGTGCAGTAGTTTGAGCATTCTTTGGCATTGCCTTTCTTTGGGATTGGAACGAAAACTGACCTTTTCCAGTCCTGTGGCCACTGCTGAGTTTTTCAAATTTGCTGGTATATTGAGTACAGCACTTTAACAGCATCATATTTTAGGATTTCAAATAGCTCAGCTGGAATTCCATCACCTCTTCTAGCACTGTTTGTAATAACGCTTCCTAAGGCCCACTAGACTTCACACTCCATGATGTCTGGCTCTGGGTGGTTGTCCAGGTCATTAAAGCCTTTTTTGTATAGTTCTTCTGTGCATTCTTGCAACCTCTTAATATCTTCTGCTTCTGTAAAGTCCATACCGTTTCTGTTCTTTATTGTGCCTATCTTTGCATGAAAATGTTCCCTTGGTATCTCTAACTTTCTTGAAGACATCTTTAGTCTTTCCCATTCTATAGTTTTCCTCTATTTCTTTCCATTGATCACTTAGGAAGGTTTTCTCATCTCTCCTTGCTATTCTGTGGAACTCTGCATTCAGATGGGTGTACCTTTCCTTTTCTCCTTTGCCTTTTGCTTCTCTTCTCTTTTTCTCTTGGGGATGGTTTTGATCACCGCCTCCTGTACAGTGTTACAAACCTCCATCCATAGTTCTTCAGGCATTCTGTCTATCAGATCTAATCCCTTGAATCTGTTGGTCATTTCCACTCTATAATCATAATGTAGGGAATACAAGTCAATAATAACGTAGTATCTTTGCATGGTGAGAAATAATAATGAGACTTCTTGAGATGATCAGTCTGTAATGTATAGAAATATTAAATCACTATGTTGTATACCAGGAGCTAACATAATGATGTATATCAATTATACTTCCAAAACAAACTCATAGTAAAAAGAGATCAGATATGTGGTTAACAGTGGTGGGAGGTAGAGACAGGTAGGGAGAACAATCAAAAGGTACAAACTTCCAGTTATAAGATAAATAAGTACTAGGGATGTAAAATATAACATAATAAATATAATTAACCCTACTTTATGTTATATATAAAAGTTACGAGAGTAAATCTTAAGAGTTCTTATCAGGAGGGAAAAATGTCTTTTCATTTTCTTTTTTTGTTTCTATATGATAATAGGTGTTTACTAAACTTTCTGTGGTAATCATTTTGTGATTTATATAAGTCAAAACACTATGCTCTACCTTAAACTTATACAATGCTGCATGTCAGTTATATCTCAATAAAACTGGATGGGAAAAAAAAAAGCCTGAAACAACAACAAAGAAGATAACCTTTGGACTGCAACAAAACACTATCACAAATTTTAAAAAAGAAAAGACGAATCCATAGAAACTTTAAAACCCTGCCTTCAACAATTCAGTCTTGGGAAAGAAGAGTTTATATAAACTGCTATAGTTTTTCTTTAGAAGGCTTTCAAGACTGAAGTGCTTTAAATGTCATGATTTTTCTATTTAATTTAAAGGAAACTTGATATTTCCCCTTGTATGCATGGGGGAAATTTTTTAAAATAAATGTTTCCATAAAGGGTTAAAGAAGCTACGTTGGAGAAAAACGTCTTTAAAACAAAAATAATCAATTCCAAGTCAATCTGATAGAAAAGTCATTCTTAACATAAATCTAACTCTCTTTTTTCTTTCCTACTTTTCTGGTAGTATGACATGAGAAATTATACATTATGAGTTCTACAGTATAGACTACCTTGCATATGCTATATCTAACATACTTTAGTTAAATAGAAAAATTAAATATAGAGTAATTTTAAAGCAACTTTTTAGGGATAAACTGAGTTTATGTGCAAAGAGTTGTTAGTTTTAACTACATCAGAGAGAGAAATAGACCACATTTCCTGAGGTTTAAGGGAGGGAAAAATCCACTTCAGGAGGTACCATCACTAACGGCTGTCCTAACTTGTAAATCTATAAGCTTTGAGGGCAGAGGTGAATGAAACCCTACTGTTTTCCCCAGATTATTCACAGAGTTAGTAATATAATTTGGCAATGAGTCTTAAGGTTATCAGAAATTTCAAGTCCCTTGCTCATAAGTTATCGTCAGGCATTCTTGTTTATAGCAGCCTAATGACAAGCAGCAGTGAAATGTAAATTCTTTTTGTCTGACGGCAGGGGGTATAGGAAGAGAATTCAGATGAAGAACATATTTTACATCACCAGAGCGGACAAATATGAAAAATGTGCCAGACGGACTCCGCAAGCTACAATATTTGCAACTGAAAATGCTGAAACTTTTCAATGGCGAAGGCCACATTTGAGCTTTTTTAAACAAAACAAAGGAACTAATTTTTTTATAGAGCAATTTTATTTTTATTTATGACTTTTTCATATTGGAAAAAGGACTGACTTTATATTCATTGAGTAATCTATCTAGATTCACGCTGTATACAGAAGAAAACAAGAATATTCTTATGGAGTCATATCTCACCTTATTTGAAAGTTACAAATGAAGATACTGGAGAGTAAAGAACCCTTTGTTCAACAAGGTTTTAATCAACATCTACCTCATGCCAAGCATCAGTCACAGCCATGAGGATATACAGAGTTAACAGCAGGTCTATTTTATTTACTGATTCATTTATTCAAATATTTAAAATGTATCAGTTCAGTTCAGTTGCATCAGACTCTGCAACCCCATGAATCGCAGCACACCAGGCTTCCCTGTCCATCACCAGCTCCCGAAGTTCACCCAAACTCATGTCCATTGAGTCGGTGATGCCATCCAACCATCTCATCCTCTGGCATCCCCTTCTCCTCCTGCCCCCAATCCCTCCCAGCCTCAAGGTCTTTTACAATGAGTCAACTCTTCACATGAGGTGGCCAAAGTATTGGAGTTTCAACTTCAGCATCAGTCCTTCCAATGAACACCCAGGACTGATCTCCTTTAGGATGGACTGGTTGGATCCCCTTGCAGTCCAAGGGACTCTCAAGAGTCTTCTCCAAAACCACAGTTCAAAAGCATCAATTCTTCAGTGCTCAACTTTCTTCACAATCCAACTCTCACATCCATATATGACCACTGGAAAAACCATAGCCTTGACTAGACGGACCTTTGTTGGCAAAGTAATGTCTCTGCTTTTTAATATGATGTCTAGGTTGAGCTATTTAAAATCCTAAAAGGTGATGCTGTAAAAGTGCTGCACTCAATATGTCAGCAAATTTGGAAAACTCAGCAGTGGCCACAGGACTGGAAAAGGTCAGTTTTCATTCCAGTCCGAAAGAAAGCTCAAACTACCACACGATTGCACTCATCTCACACGCTAGTAAAGTAATGTTCAAAATTCTACAAACCAGGTTTCAGCAATACAT
>SJYV01017243.1:254629-273628 GCA_006410875.1 Neotragus pygmaeus | reverse complement strand
TCCTCTTCACTTTCTGCCAAAAGGGTGGTGTCATCTGCATATCTGAGGTTATTGATATTTCTCCCGGCAATCTTGATTCCAGCTTGTGTTTCTTCCAGTTCAGCGTTTCTCATGATGTACTCTGTGTATAAGTTAAATAATCAGGGTGATAATATACAGCCTTGACGGACTCCTTTTCCTATTTGGAACCAGTCTGTTGTTCCATGTCCAGTTCTAACTGTTGCTTCCTGACCTGCATACAGATTTCTCAAGAGGCAGGTCAAGTGGTCTGGTATTCCCATCTCCTTGAAGAATTTTCCACAGTTCATTGTGATCCACACAGTCAAAGGCTTTGGCATAGTCAATAAAGCAGAAATCGATGTTTTTTCTGGAACTCTCTTGCTTTTTCCATGATCCAGCGGATGTTGGCAATTTGATCTGCCTTTTCTACAATCAGCTTGAACACCTCGAAGTTCATAATTCCATATCACCTTAAAGCAAATCCCAGAAATTCTAACATTTCTTCCATGGATATTATTGCATCTCTAAAAGATAATATAATTATAAAACTATTATCATATCCCCCCAAATTAGTGATACTTTTCATTGTTAGGAAGAGGAATTTCTATTTCAATACCACCACATTTCCAGTTAATCATATTTCCAACTGTCTCAAAGAAGTTATATTTTAAAAGACTATTTCTTTGTTTTCATTAGGAACTCCTCAGAGTCCTAACTGGTTGGTAGGTTTTTTAAGAATTTGGGGAGGCATGCATTTTTTTAAAGACTACTTTTTAAGAGCCACTGTAGGTTATGTAACAAAATTGAGGGAAGGTGCGTACAGACATTTCCTATGAAGCTTTCCTAAGAATTTTTAATCTATAGGTTTCCTCCTTCATCTCTGTTCTTTCTCCTGACAAGTTATTTATTGAACAAAGTGGGTTATTTGTCCTGTAGAGTGTCCCACAGTCTCATTGCATTCCCAAGTTCAATTTTAACATGATCCAGTTCACTGTGAAAATTCAAGTTGGTTAATTTTTTCCTGCCCTTTGTTGATAATTAGGTAGATACAGGTATCACATGGTACAATGAAGAAAACCAGCATGAAGTGGACAGGGGCTGGGGTTGCACGGCTCTAGAACAGGCTGTTGGGATAAATGCCAGCTCCACCACTCTCCAGCTGTGTGGCCTTTAACCAGCTTACTTCTCTGTGCTTCAGGGTCCTATCTGCAAAATGGAGATAATGCTTTACAACTGGGCTTCCCAGGTGGCTCAGTAGTAAAGAATCTGCCTGCTGACATGGGACATGGGTTTGATCCCTGGGAGGGAAAGACCCCCTGGAGGAGGAAATGGCAATGCACTCCAGTATCCTTGCCTGGAAAAATCCCATGGACAGAGGAGGCTAGTGGGCTGCAGGCCATGGGGTCACTAAAGAGTCAAACACTACTGAGCATGCATGCATGCACAACTTCACAACTATTGTGGGAGATTCTTTGAGTTCATTGAGAAAAAGAAACCAGCACACAGTAAGCTCTCAAACAAACAAACAAAGCTGTCATTATTATCCTTTTTAAATCATGATTACCTCTAATTAAAGTGAAAGTCTCCTCCTCAAAATTAAAGTTCAACCTTAAAGTGTCCCCTCTTTTCTTCCCCAACTAAGTGACTACTCTAAATTGTTGAGTTCTTGCCAATTTCTGTTTAAACAGCACTTCTGAACAAAAACTACCCCTGCTGTGTGATAAAGTATCTTCCATATTTTGCAAACTGTAGGCAGAATCAGCTCTCCTTGAACTAATCTACTTGCCAGTCTAGGAAGCATTCAAGTGAGGCACAGCAACTTCTGTTTACTTTCACAAAGAGCCTATCATGTGTCAAGCATGATGTTTATTTAGCACAGACACTTCACGAATTATTTGCTGAATTTCAGTGGGGAGGGGGGCATTTGATGGTCTATGTTTTAATTAGTAATAACCCCAAAGTTCTCATTCAAAATATATATTCAGTACCTACCACTGGGCTATGTGCTGCAGGGAGTAAAACCTTAAAAGCACAGTCTTTAAAAGAAGTTTATAGTCCATCAGGAGGGAAGCGGAGAAGGCAATGGCACCCCACTCCATTGTTGTCCGGAAAATCCCATGGATGGAGGAGCGGTAGGCTGCAGTCCACAATGTCACTAAGAGTCAGACACAACTGAACCGACTCAGCAGCAGCAGCAAGAGGGAAGAGAGGTATACTAATTATCCATAATGTAATATAACATGAGAGGGGCAGATAAAATGCTGGGGAAAAAATTAGGTGGGGCAAGTATCTTAGAGTTAAGGGTAGTTATGGGGACACTTTTTAAAAAAGAGATGATGGGTAGGAGGAAAGTTTACACAATGTGTAGAAGTTTAATAGACCACAGGAAGGAGTAGAAGAAACAGAGACCGAATTTCAGAGAAAACAAGAGCATGGCGGGGGTCAGAGAATGGCAGTGTTCCGAATGGATGGAGTGAAAGGGCAGTGAGAGAGGTGGCTAGATTCTAAAAGCCTTTGACAAGTGGTAGTCAAAAGACTGGACTAGACTGGCAAAAAACAGAGGTTTCCTCAGCCAGTGAGTGGCATGGTCAGAGTTTCATTTTATATAAATTAACACAGATGTGCCAAGGCAGAAGACCACCTCTATCCTAATTCAGTCAAGTAAAAGGAAAGAAGACACAAGTATCAGTTATATTATGTATGGAGAAAATATTAACATAACATGAGAGAAGAGATGGAGGAGAACTCAAATATAGCAGCAAAGTTTTGAACCTAAATGTCTGGGGAAAATAGTGGTGCCATTAATACTGATAGAAATCAGTTCAAAGAGCTAGGGGTGGGAGAGAAGTGATATAACAAATCCTATTGGAATGTGTTGAATCTGATGGACTGGCACATTACAAACTGTGGGCTACCAGAACCAACAGGAGAAGTGTCGAGAGTGAGCCAGTGAGAAAACCTCAGAGAGGTAATATGTTTACGGCATAGCAAGGTGGGCTAGTGAAAACAGATGAAGAAGTATTGTTTAGAGAAGAATACTCAGGTTACTACAGATGGTTGAATTCAAAGAATGAAAGAGCTTCAGAGGAGTCGTGGACAGATGGGAGAGGTTAAAGAGGTGAGAGAGGAGGCAAAAGCAATGAATGTTACCACTTGTTCAACAAACTCAAAAAGAAGAAAGAAAAGAAGGGATACAGACAAGAACATTGAGGAAGTATTTGTTCTTCCAGAAGGGGGACCTTCTGAAGGTCCTTATGCAGATCAGAGGTGATATGGAGTTATACATGGGATCAAAAAAGAAATGACACAAATGCACGGACAAAACAAAAACAGACTCAGACTTGGAGAATGAACTTACAGCTGCCAGGGGGAAGGATAGGGGAAAGGGATAGTCAGGGAGTTGGGGATGATCATGTGCACACGGCTATCTTTAAAATAGATAACCAACAAAGACAGACTACAGCACAGGGAACTCTGCTCAATGTTATGTGCCAGCCTGGACGGGAGGGGAGCTCGGGGGAGAATGGATACGTGTATATATCTGGCTGAGTCCCTTTGGATGTCCACTCGAAACTATCACAACATTGTTAATCGGCTATATTCTAATATAATATAAAAAGCTTTTATTTTGGGGGGGAAAAAAAGGTGATGGTGAGCAAACGACTGAATACTCAAGAAAGAAAACAAGTGACCCTGGAGACAAAAAAAAAAAGAGAGAGAGAGAGAGAGGCAAATGAAAAGACAGAAATATGTTAAGGCAGAGAAAGAAAATGAAGCTCGAAAGTAAAGATGACCAGCTGTCAGATGTGCTTTGTCATCCTCCAAAGAGTTTCAAAAAACTATGACTTAAATTGTAGAGATTTCACCTAGAAAATCAGACTCTTGACTTTTCTAGAAAAAAAGAGAAAGATGGGCAACACCAGCCCAGGCTTCCACAGGAAAACTAATGTGGCTATCACCTGCCTATCTCCTCTTTCATTTCAGTAATTCAGAAGGCCTCTCTGGGCAGTTGAGTCTGTGATCCCTGACCTACATCCTTTCAATTAAAAAAAGGAGATGATGTCATCCTTAGAGAGTGAGGACGCTAGACTGAGACTTGAAAACTGTGAAAAGCCATTGTAATAGTCATCGAAGGAAATGGGTTAGGAAGTCAAACAGGAGATGAATAACCAAAGAGTTGTTGTCTATTGGTCCGCTGAAGAGATCAGGGATTCATCACATTGCCTGGCAGTGCCCTACAGCCTGAAAGCAGAGACCTTAGGAGAGTTGTGGCAGAAGACAGGAGTACAAAGGGTCCTGGGGTGATGGGGGACCTCAGTGAGAAGACCTGCCCCTGATGGAGAGTCCAAAGGGGTTGGTGTCCTGGAAAAGTGAAGAGGACACAGTGTGGGAACAAAGAGTGGATTGGGGGTGGGGGGGATGAAGGAGACCTGGAAGGCAATAGAGTATTGTAAAGTAAAATAAAGTAAAAAATAAATAAATAAATAAAATTTTAACCACAGTGTGGTGTTGCCTATTAAAAAAAAAAAAGAGTCTTCTTGGGATTTTTCTGGCAAGAACTTGAAAGTTATCATCTGTATGGATTCATGTCGATGTATGGCAAACCCAATAGAGTATTGTAAAGTTAAATTAAAAAATAAATAAATTAATTAAAAATATATAAAAAATAAAAATAAAAATATTAGAGGACAGACCACACATCAAAGGTTAAGTGGAAGAACTGGGAGACTTTGGAAGAAAAGTAAAAGCTAGTATGATAAGTACAAAGGGGAAAAGTTAGTTCTGCAAAAATTTATTAGTGTATCTTCTCCCTACTATTCAACTCCTATAAAAAGTGAAAATATAACCAAGCTTGCTAACCAATGATAAATTAAGTTCAAAAAATTATGTTTTTGTGAAATGAGCCATGTGAATGTCAAAGCCTTTTCAACTACACACTTGACTTCCTTTCAAATATGATTTTGGAGATAAAAATACACTCATTCTTTGTTCGTATATGCAGAGGACTGTATACATCATCTCAAGTTTTTGAGAAGAAAGAAGATCAAAAGTTTGAAGTTCAGGAAGTTCTCGGTGTCCCTCACAGCACATGCACGTATAGAGGGAAGGGACCCAGTGCTCACACCTGTTGGCCCGGTGCCTCAGCTTGTGGAGTCTAAATATTCCCTAAGTGCCTTTATGTTGAAAAGAAACACACACAAAACAAGATGACATATTAAATGCAGAGACTAATCCTACAAAGTTACACCCCAACTGGCAGGCTAGAGCTCTGCCGGGAACAGCAAGCATGGCAGCACCACGAAGGGGCAGGGATGGGCGAGCAAGGCTTTATCTTCAATGTTTGGGTTATTTGCTCTTGTGATGAGAATGTATTCCTTACTTGAAATTTTAATTAAAATTCAGTAAAATGAAACTAAATCAACCTTTCTAATCATCAAAGAAATATACATTTAAATGAGATCTTTTATTTCAAATATTACTAAAGAGACTGGTGAGGCAGAATACCTGTAAGGTGTGGGACCAGAGGAAATGCAACGGTGCGGCCACTACTGTTTTTCTCTGAAGAGATAATGCATGCCCAAAGCACAACATTTAAAAGGTACGAAAGAACCTGTTCTAAAAATTAAGTCTCAGGATTTCCCTGGTGACCAATGGTTAAGAATCTACCTTCCAGTATAGAGGGTGTGAGTTCAGTTCCTGGTTGGTGAACCTAAGATCCCACATGCTGTGGAGCAACTAAGCCTGTGTGCTGCAACCAAGACCCAACACAGCCAAAAATAAATAAAACTTTTTTTTTTAAATGAAGTTTTCATCCCTCTCCTATATCCCAGACACCAGTTCCTCCTCTTAAAATCTACTATTACCAAGTTTCTTAGGTGTCCTTCAAAGAGTCTACTAAATCATGGGTAGGACTGTAAATCAATATACCTTATTGAAAGAAAGCTTAGCAGTATCTATCAACACTTTAAATACACATAACTTACTAGCTTTCAACTCTATCCATAAGACTATACAAAAAAAATGATCTATGTACCTAAATGCCCATGGCAACATTTCAGAGGTAATGAATAATTAGAAATCACATAAATATAAAAAATACAGCATATATGTCCAATAACTGAAGAATCCCATGGACAGAGGAGCCTGGCGGGCTACAGTCCATTGGGTTGCAAAGAGTCGGACATGACTGAGTGACTCACACACACACACACACACACATTCACATGTCCAACAGAACACTGTGTGTGTGCACACTCAATTATGTCTGACTCTGCGACCCTACATTCTGTAGCCCACAAGGCTCCTCTGTCCCTGGGATTCCCTAGGGAAGAATACTGGAGTGGGTTGTCATTTCCTTCTCCAATACGATACTGTACAGTCATTATCAGACCTGAGAGAGCTCTATATACAGTTGACTCTTCAGCAACATGGAGGTGGGAAGGTTAGGGGCACCAATTCCCTGCACATTTAAAAATCTGCATAGAACTCACATTCAGCCCTTGGGATCTGTGGTTCTGCATCCAAGGATTCTGTCAACAGGGGATTATGTAAACAGTGTGGTATATATTTAGTGAAAAAAGTTCCTGTGGTTCCTGTGTAAGTGGACCTGTACAATTCAAACCCATGTTGTTCAACAGTCAACTGTATATAAACATGGAAAGATGTTTCATGACACACTGGAGAAGGGAAAAAGGGAGCTTCCAAGAAAACCAACAGTATGACAGTGTTTCTGTAAGTTAATAAAAAATTCTGGATTTGCATTATCTGTGTATATGAATGTTGCATGTATCTAGGAGGATATTCAAACAATCTTTAATTGTGTTAATTACAGAGGATTTGGAAGGGGGAAAGAGTGGAAAAAAAGAATAGGGAATGGTTTCAATTTTTTAATACTATGATATTATTTGCATTACAATGAGCGCATAATACTTTTGTAACTTAAGAGATTTAAGAATTAAGGTAAAAAAATAAAGCTGACAGAAATCAGTATTACATGGATGAAAGTAATCATCTGTAAAAATATTTTTGCATGCATGTTATTAAAAAGACTAAGATATGACAGGTAAGGATTTAACTGCCAAGAGCTGCCCCTAAGGCCCAGGCATGAACTAACACATGATTATATTGAAGGATGAATAAGAATCACGAATTCTAAGGGCTGCCAGACACAGAGTCCCAAAGCTGCGGAGCGAAGTCAGAAGGGCCCAGTCATCCACAAAATGCAAATTCTTTTCTCTTCTTATAGACTCAAATTCAGTAACTTTCAAAAAGTGATTGCAAATATTGAGAGTGGACAAAGAAAGGTAATGGACATGGAAAAAAGGAGAGCTAAGTAAATAAAGGTATTACAAAATCCAGGAATTTCAGATGATCTCCAGGAATAATCCTAAGGTCCATTTTCTAAATTTCAGCCAGAAGCCAAAACTTTCTTTCTGAAAAGGTGGGCATCAACTGTAGAATTTAAACTTTAATCCAAGAACACACAGTACACTGGTCATGAGAAAGTAACACGATGAAAAAGCTGACAAAAAAAGGACAGATGATTAGAACGCATGGCGTGTCCTTCTATCTTCAGCATTGATCATGAGGAAAAGATGCACTCACTGATTCCATGAAGTTTCCCAGGCTTTCCAGCAGATAAACCTCTGGAAAGAGAAAACGCTGAGGCAATGTTCATTTAGAAATGCTACAGCTAAAGATTATAGCAGCTGTGGCCAAACCTCCTTCCAATACTGGCCTTATTTCTCAAACTCACAATGCTAGTTTTCTACTGCTGCCACAACAAATGACCACAAATTCAGCAGCCTGAAACACCACCTATCTGTGATCCCACAGTTTCTGTGGATCAGAAGTCGGGGCACAGTGTGGCTCACCTGGGTGTCCACCCCAGGGTTCACAGGCAGAATCATGATAGCGGCAAGGCTGTGCTCCTCTCTGGAATCTCTGTGGATGAGCTCATTCAGATTGTGGGTAGAATTCATTCTGTGGTTGTAGGAGTGAGATCCCCATTTCCTTCCTGGCTATGGGCCAGGGATTGTTCTCAACTTCTAGAGACCACTTGGCTCCGTGCCTCATACAAAGTCAGCAATGGCGGGTCAAGTCCCTCTCAGCTGCCTTCCTGCCTCGCCTCTCCTCCTGCCTCCTTCTGCCCCACCTCTCTGCTGCCCCTGCTAAGTCACTTCAGTCGTGTCTGATTCTGTGCGACGCCATAGACGGCAGCCCACCAGGCTTTCCCGACCCTGGGATTCTCCAGGCAAGAACACTGGAGTGGGTTGCCATTTCCTTCTCCAATGCATGAAACTGAAAAGTGAAAGCGAAGTCGCTCAGTCATATCTGACTCTTTGCGACCCCATGGACTGCAGGCTACAAGGCTCCTCCATCCATAGGATTTTCCAGGCAAGAGTACTGGAGTGGGGTGCCATTGCCTTCTCCCATCTCTCTGAGTCTTCTGTTTTTAGAGGCTTAAGTAATTACTTAAAGTTTGCCCACCTGGAATGTAAACTGCTGTTAACTACTATGTAGAACAGTATGAAGATTTTACAAAAAACTAAAAACAGAGCTACCATATGATCCAGCAATCCCACTCCTGAGTATATATTCAGAAAAGACAAAAACTCTAATTCAAAAAGATACATACACCCCATGTTCACAGCTGCACTAGTTAAAGTCAAGACATGGAAGCAACAAAAATGTCCACTGACAGATGATGGATAAAGAAGACATGGGACATTTACAAACGGAATACTACTGAGCCATAAAAAAGAATGACATAATGTTATTTGCAACATGTATGGACCTAGAGATTACCACATAAGTGAAGTCAGTCAGAGAAAGATAAACTATCGTGTGATAGCACTTGTAAGTGGAACCTTTAAAAGATGAAACAAAGAACTTCTTTACAAAAAGAAATAGCAGAGGTAACTACATTCAATATCTTATAATAATCTATTATGGAAAAGAATCTGAAGAAGAATATATATTAACATATGTATAACTGCATCACTTTGCTATATACCTGAAACTAACACAACATTGTAAAATAAATATACTTCAACAAAAAATTATTTAATGCTGACTTCCGCCACCTGGACAATTGAGGCTACTCTCCCTACTTACAGCATGCTATTCCTTCACAGTTGTACTTGGATTAGTGCTGACTGAACAACCAAATGACAGGAATCCTGGGAGGACATCTTTAGGATTATGCCTACCATACTCATTTATATTCTGAGGTTAAAAAAAAAGATGATGACACATGTAATCCAATCTACCTGGATTTATCAGTGTATAATAATAAACTGGCACTGCTCTTGAGTTATTTCAATTAAACCTGAAAATAACTCTGCTAAATAAATTATCATCATAACCATCTTCATAATCAACAAAACTATGCAAGCCAGAATCAAGACTGCCAGGAGAAATATCAATAACCTCAGATATGCAGATGACACCACCCTTATGGTAGAAAGTGAAGAGGAACTAAAGAGCCTCTTGACGAAAGTGAAAGAAGAGAGTGAAAAAGCTGGCTTAAAGCTCAACATTCAGAAAACGAAGATCATGGCATCTGGTCCCATCACTTCATGGGAAATAGATGGGGAAACAGTGGAAACAGTGGCTGACTTTATTTTGGGGGCTCCAAAATCACTGCAGATGGTGACTGCAGCCATGAAATTAAAAGACGCTTACTCCTTGGAAGGAAAGTTATGACCAACCTAGATAGCATATTCAAAAGCAGAGACATTACTTTGCCNGAAATAGATGGGGAAACAGTGGAAACAGTGGCTGACTTTATTTTGGGGGCTCCAAAATCACTGCAGATGGTGATTGCAGCCATGAAATTAAAAGACACTTACTCCTTGGAAGGAAAGTTATGACCAACCTAGATAGCATATTCAAAAGCAGAGATATTACTTTGCCAACAAAGTTCCGTCTAGTCAAGGTTATGGTTTTTCCAGTACTCATGAATAGATGTGAGAGTTGGACTGTGAAGAAAGCTGAGTTCAGAAGAATTGATGCTTTTGAACTGTGGTGTTGGAGAAGACTCTGGATAGTCCATTGGACTGCAAGGAGATCCAACCAGTCCATCCTAAAGGAAATCAACCCTGGGTGTTCATTGGAAGGACTGATGCTGAAGCTGAAACTCCAATTCTTTGCCTACCTGATGCAAAGAGTTGACTCATTTGAAAAGGCTCTGATGCTGGGAAAGGTTGAGGGCAGAAGGAGAAGGGGATGCCAGAGGATGAGATGGTTGGATGGCATCACCGACTCAATGGACATGAGTTTGGGTAGACTCCAAACTTCGGGAGTTTGTGATGGACAGGGAGACCTGTTGTGCTGCAGCTCATGGGGTCGCAGAGAGTAGGACATGACTGAGTGACCGAACTGAACTGAACTGAACTAGGTTGGTCATAACTTTCAAGGAGTAAGCGTCTTTTAATTTCACGGCTGCAATCACCATCTGCAGTGATTTTGGAGCCCAAAAAAATAAAGTCAGCCACTGTTTCCACTGTTTCCCTATCTATTTGCCATGAAGTGATGGGACTGGATGCCATGATCTTCGTTTTCTGAATGTTGAGCTTTAAGCCAACTTTTTCCACTCTCCTCTTTCACTTTCATCAAGAGGCTCTTTAGTTCTTCTTCACTTTCTATCAATAACCTCATATATGCAAATGACAAACTTAGACAGCATATTATAAAGCAAAGACTTCACTCTGCCTACAAAGGTCCATATAGCCAAAGCTATGGTCTTTGCAGTAGTTATGTACAGATGTGAGAGTTGGACCATAAAGAAGGCTAAGTACCAAAGAACTGATGCTTTCAAACCATGCTACTGTAGAAGACTCTAGAGCCCCTTGGACAGAAAGGAGATCAAACAAGTCAATCCTAAAGGAAATCAACCCTGAATATTCATCGGAAGGACTGCTGCTGAAGCTCTAATACTTTGGCCACCTAATGTGAAGAACCAACTCATTGGAAAAGACCCTTAGGCTGGGAAAGATTGAAGGCAGGAGGAGAAGGGGAAGCCAGAGGATGAGACAGTTGGATGGCATCACTGACTCAATGGACATGAGTTTGAGCAAACTCTGGGAAACAGTGAAGGACAGAGTAGTCTGGTGTGCTGTAGTCAATGGGGTCACAAAGAGTTGGACACAACTTAGTGACTGAACAACAACAAAAAAGAACTAGAAGATAAATATAAGTAAATAGGCACATGGGTGGACATGTGAACAGACTAGACAGGTAATTTATAATAAATATACAATATACAATATACCATGTGCTGAGTACCAAATATGCCATAGGCCTTATATAGGGCATATTTTTATATCTACAATATTATTAATCCTCATACTAACTCTATAATCTATTATTCCATTTTATAAATGAAAAATCAGACTCAGACATCTACTATCACTGACCTAAGGTTACAGAGCCAGCCGAGATAAAGCCAGAACTGTCCAATTTCAAATTCTATGATCTTTATTTTGTACAAACTGTTTTTTCAGCATCAATTTGCTGTTGTTGTTAGTTAAGCACTCAGTTGTGCCTGATTCTTTTGCATCCTCGTGAACTGTAGCCCACCAGGCTCCTCTGTCCATGGGATTTTTCTGGGCAAGATTACTGGTGTAGGTTGCCATTTCTTCCTTCAGGGAATCTTTCCAACTCAAAGAGGGGACCAGAATCTCTAATCTATTATCCCATTTTACAAATGAAAAAACTGAGACTCAAAGACTTTATCTAATTGACCTAAGGACAGAGCCAGCTGAGATAAAGTCAGAAATATCCAATTTCAAATTCTATGAGCTTTATTTTGTACACACTATTTTTCAGTATCAATTAAAACAGGTTAAAATGCAGTATGACTCTGATTTTAACAATATGGTAATGGTGATAACATTTCGAATGTTTCTGAAAGTTGTACTAATTTTATAACAAGAATTCTAAAAAAACATGAAAATATATTGTCTATCCCAATTCAACATTCTGTCCCCAAATGGCAAGTGGCATCAAAGGATAACTTGTGGTGGCAAACAGCTGCTTTCCATGACACCAACTTCCAAAACTTGGGGCAAATCCCTAATACATCCTTATTTTTCCTTAAAACCCTACTGTAAACCTGTCTTCCATTGTATTATGTCTATCATCAAGTTCTTATCTATACTAGCTCTAAAACAAAGCCTAGTTATGTCGGTGTGGAAAAAGACCCACTATCTCCAGTTGCTGGAATTTCAGGCACATTATCACCGGCTTCTCATGGGAAAAAGGCAAACACTGCCTTTAAGTTCAGAAAAAGAAAATTAAAAACAGTAAAGCAGCCATACCTGGATTAGTAATGAATGACAGCAACACAGCTTGGAACTATTAGTTTCATCTGGGCCGGAAGGAATCTCAGTGGAGGAATTTTTGGCTGCAGCTCTGCTATTTGCTGAGAATTTTGAAAATTAAACACTGATCCACTAAAAATGGAATGTGCCTATGCAGATCACAGTAACATGTAGGCAGCTGCAGCCAAAGCTTTATATGAGACCTAATAAAGGGCTCCATGTCAGAACAGTTTTCAATTTTTCCAATTGAATGCAATAAAAAAAATAAATGACAGTGATGGGGCTCAAAATATTCACACCCTGGAGCTGCCAAGCTAAATAATTTAATATCTTTTTGAACAGAAAAGCCTTTTCCCCCAGGACATATTTTTCAAAATATTAAATGTTCTGTTAGTTTAGCTTTCCCCTTGCAAGCAGCTGCATTCTTTTGTTTGAAACTGGAGAATGATGGTCTCGCCTCTCCTCTAATTGGAGGAAAATTCCAAGCATATTAGATAGAAAGCATTCAAATCACATACTATTACAGCTTATAAATTATGGTACTCTAATACTATGCAAATTTTGAATAAGTCAAAATATCTTCAAAAGGTAGGGAGAAAAACATGTTTTGAAAACAAAAAGGAGGAAGCATTTTACACTGCAAAATTAAGTTAGTTATCTCAGTTTTGTTTCATTAAGCATGGAAAGCACTTAGCAACCAACCAAGATTCACGGCAAAAAGCAGAAAGCCCTGACATAATGAGGACTTCATCCTTGACAAGTATGGTGACATGGAGCTATCTACTGGTACATAAAAATTTTTCCATGTGCTAATCATGTGAAGGTTAAGACTCGTTAAATATGTTGCTAAAATATGTTGCTTTCTAAGTAGTTCAGTATGTTAGTTACTTCTACATATATTCTTAATGAAGATAATACATTTTCCCATTTAATTAGGTAATTTAAAAACACAACTTTCAGGGCTTTCAAATATCAATTGTTTACATCTATCATCTCTAACCGATATTATACAGCTCCCACCGTGTGGAAAGTTCAATTGTTGTATTTCTTTTTCTTATTTCCCTTTGCACAAAAGGGCTGCGTGAGGAGAGGGGCAGAGGAGGAATGGCAGAAAGAGAAAATAAGATGGGAGTCCAGTTGAAAGGTCTTAATGAGGCTCCTTTTCATTTGGAATCCTCAAGAGTTGGTAAACAAACCCTCTATCTCAGGAAGGTTCTATGACAAAGAATTCGTTTACTGTTTTCAAGTTCTTTGTTTTGCTTTGCATCTGCCCCCTAGCTAAGGGTGGAGGGATACAGGCAAAGACTTCTCCCTTCTCAACAAACTTCCACTGAGAGCCCCAAGGGTTCTCTAAGGGGTCCCTAAGCTACAAAGCCAAGTTTGAAAATGATTTTGACTAAACTGCCTCAGTTTCCCCAGGTAACAAATAGAATTGTTGGCGTTCTAGAGAAGCTACTCTCCTATTGCCTCAAATCTTGATTATCTCAAGAAGTTGGGATTATCTCACCTCCTTAACACTCGGGTTTCAAAGCAGTCTTCTGGGTAGCCATTTACAATGGAAAAAAAAAAAGGAACAAAACACTGGATCAGAATATTTAGGCTCTGCAGTAAGATCCCCCTCTAACTAATACAAAAGGAGGGAAATAAAGCACTTCACTTTACACTGGAAAAGTGAAAGGGTCAGACTAATTTTGGTGATGTTAAAATTATTCCTTAGAGCCCAGGGTTCATAGCTACTTCCAAAACAGGAACTCTAGGTCCTCAACTTCTATGATTCAGCCTTGTTTAAAGGATCTACTAGTTAGGGAAACACAGTGATGAAAAATAATAAAGCTCTTCCAGCCTTACTCCCCGCTATAGGCTGTGGCCAACATCTCTTGAATGCGTATCTACATTTTTTCATTTCAGAGCAAATTTTATGTTTCAAGGTACACAAATTTTTTGGATGACCAGAGTGCCTTCTTTGTGGAACAGTCAAAAATCATGGGCTGCCATCAACTTTATTAAGACACAGAAAACAGATTAATCAAGACTAAGGGAGGAGCCCTACTTTTCTATCAAATAAGTAGGTGGCTTTATAAAGCCAAACTGACTCCTTCTCAGGCCCTATTCATTTCTTCACTGCACTTTTCACTGTTTGTATATGAAGACATACATATATATATTTACATATGCATAAATATATATCCATATACATGTGTGTGCATATATCATATACATATACATGCATTTGTTCTTCGCAACGGCCATGTTCAGTATTGCACACCAATACCCTAGCTCCTACTAGGCACTCAGTTTATTGTTGTTATGTATGTATACGGCACTGTGTTAGCTAAGTTCTACACAATTATGACACTTAGGTATCAGCTAAGCCAGGATTTGTCACCAGTAATTTTTTAAAGAGACATGGTGGGTGGGATAGGACATGGGGTTTATGCTTGTTAATTTGGTTTGATTACTCCCCAGTAGAATCAAAGCCCTTGAAAATGGGTGTTTTATTTTTGAGGTTAGAATAATCACGAGAGAGATGAAAGAAGCACTGTTTCCAAAGGAATATTTTTCTTCTCTAGACTTTTACACACATGATAAGATATATGAAGAATGTGATACTTGGGTATCTCCTTTTCCTAGAGGAGTTCTAAAATTTTCAAGCTGTCATGATGATTCATGTGAATGCCAGTTTTAGTTAAGGAAACAATTTTGGCTCTTTGACCAACTAGAAAAAAATACTAAAACTCTACATTACTGTTTTGTCATAGCTGACATGCCTTCCTTCAAAGGCTTAAAAGAAACCCCAAATGCTTGTCAATATGGAATATTTTTCCTAATGATTTTATAACTGATTCCAAATATACTTTTTCACTGTAAAATTGGCTTCAAAATATTGAGTATGCAGAATATTGAGCTTTGATTCCAGAAATAGAAAATAAGAATAAATTGAGAAATATCTACTTTGTTTTACATTAAGCTGGCCATTTGTTATGAATATTTGAAACAGGGAAAATAATTTTATGGAATACATAATGTTGTATTTCTAAAACCACTAACATTTTTAAAAATGAAGCTGATACATATAAATATGATATCACAACATAGTAATACAACAATCGATGAATCATCTGGGAATTAAGTTCCTTTATAATAATTACTATGGTACAAATCTCAGGTGCTCTCTGAGCACAGAAAACAGAGTAGTGAGCACTTTTCCATGTGTAGAAACATGCCTCAATACCAGTGGGGCAAACGGTCAAAGGTCCAAGATACCATCTGGAAGGGAGGGTAGCTGCTATATTCCATGAAGCAATGGTTCTCAACCTCGGAGAATTTGTGAAACTCTCTAAAACCCTGGTAATGAACTATGGAAAAGTGGAAGTGAAGTCACTCAGTCATGTCAGACTCTGCGACCCCACGGACTGTAGCCTAACAGGCTAGAGTAGGTTCCCTTTTCCCTCTTCAGGGGATCTTCCTGACTCAGGGATCGAACCCAGGTCTCCCATATTGCAGGCAGACGCTTTACCCTCTGAGCAAGCAGGGGCTGTGGAAACTGCCCCTTAAAAGTTGCTTCTTCATAAGATTTTATATACAATTTCAGAAGTTCTTTAGGCCCTCTGAAGGGCATTCAAAGATCTCAGGTTTAAGAGCCCCCAAGGCAGAGATACAGGAAGACCCATGAAGGGTAAAAAGTACAGCCACCAGGTCTGTCACACAAAGGAATAGGAGCTGGGAAATTTCCAAAGATAAAATCTTGGGGTAAAGTGGGGGAAAGCAGAGTTAAAAGAAAGAGAAAAAGTGAACAACAAAGGAGGGAGTGGAGTAAAAAGAGAAGTGGGAAAATTAGAAAACTAAGAGAAAAGGGAAAAAGAAAATAAGAGTAAGCAGAGAGAAGAAAGTTGGAGCGAAAATGCATGAGGGGAGAATGTGTGTTTACACTGAACTTTATTGCCAGCACTGACCAAGTGCTGCTCGAGTGCCAATAACACACTGAGCATTTTTCACGTATTCACTTATGTAAATCTCACAACCACTTTAAGGGATCTATTTTATAAATTTCACAGCTCAAGAAACTGAAGCACAGAAAGGTTAACTATACTGTTCAACAGACTAAAGGCAGAGCTAGGATTTAAACAACCTGTTGTCTCCTCCCAAAGCCAGCCTCTACATTTTTTAGCAATACTCACAATACGACCTATTTTTCTGCCACTTGAAAGGCACTCCTAGACCTCTCATATCTGTATTCCTCTTGAAGAAATTTTCTAATAATGAAAGTGACTCTTTGTTACATTATCTTTCTTAATAGACTGTTCGTGTGCTCTGTGCTTACATTCAGTTGTATCCCACTCTCTGCGACCCCATGGACTACAACCCACCGGGCTCCTCTGTCCATGGGGATTCTCCAGGCAAGAATACTCTAGTGGGTGCCATGCCCTCCCCCAGGGGATCTTCCCAACCCAGGGATCAAACCCAGGTATGATGATGCACTGCAGGCAGACTCTTTACTGTCTGAGCCACCAGGGAAGCCCAAGAATACTGGAGTGGGTAGCCTATCCCTTCTCCAGGGGAATCTTCCCTACCCAGAAATCAAACCAGAGTTTCCCATATACCAAAACCTAAATTACACCCTCATCAAAGTCTGAAACTGTCATGATTTTCTTTTTTACCCCAGCTTTATTAAGAAACAATTGCCATGTAACATTGTGTGTCATGATTTTCATTTCAATTGAAATGGAACTTTTATTTAGGTTTTTAATCTTAGAAAATTACATAATTCCACTTGTCAAAACACTTCCAATGCATTAAAAGGTTATCAAAAATGTACAGAAAGATGGCCTGTTAATGGCCCACTAATATCCACCTGAGTACTTACTTCAGTGGTTTGAGCCCCCAGCTTCCTGGCACGGTCCATGTCTGTCAGATTGGCTGCCAGCTGTTTCACTTTAGTTATTTTTCACAATATTGTTTTGTTAAAGCTGCCTTCCCAAATCATGGATTTTGTTTTAAGCTACATTGATCCTGAAAGTTTTATGTTATACAGATTTGGTCTATTGCATCTTGGTATGGTTTTGATTTAGAGGGCCCTTTTTGTATGAATACTAGGTTTACAAGTAACTTCATTCTTCTCAGAGTTTCAGTAATTGGTATTTTTCACATAGTTACCAAGCAAAAAATAGAACGTAGGCATCAAAGCTGGGGGACTCTTTCCTAAAAATGTGTTTCTCTTTTATAAGTGAATGGTGAAAATCATCTTGTCACAGGTGTGGAACATATATAGAACAGATGCTTGGATTTTAAAATTCATTAACTTGATCTTATAAAAACAGAAATCAATTACATGATTTTAGTCACAGAACTGGAGGAAGCATTCATAGAAAATAATATTAGAAAGAGTACTGAAATCACCATCATTTTGTTAATATGTAGTATAGAATATACATTCACTATTCAGGATTAAACATGCAGTAAATAGAGTTAAGATCTTTAAAAGCAGAAAATATACAAAAGAAAACATTCCAAAAATGTGACTTTTTGTCTTCTTTGTGACATATTATATTAGGTTGAGGGGGTAGGGGCTGCTGCTTCTAAGTCGCTTCAGTCGTGTCTGACTCTGTGCGACCCCATAGACGGCAGCCCACCAGGCGCTTCCGTCCCTGGGATTCTCCAGGCAAGAATACTGGAGTGGGTTGCCATTGCCTTCTCCAGTGCATGAAAGTGAAAAGTGAAAGTGAAGTCACTCAGCTGTGCCCGACTCTTAGCGACCCCACAGACTGCAGCCTACCAGGCTCCTGCATCCATTGGATTTTCCAGGCAAGAGTACTGGAGTGGGGTGCCATTGCCTTCTCCAGGAAGGTCAAATAAGCACTTTGAGAAACAGTTCACAGGAAGACACCATAACAAAATCGTTTAAATATTCTCATTATCGCATTCTTACATTTGGGAAAATGTGTGACTGAATGTGTACAGTTCTGATATAAATATTTTCACATTGGTGGAAGGCAACTAAAAACATCCGTGTATGTGTGTGTTTGTATTTATTTGTTTACGTGTCTGTTTCCCCAACTAGATTGTGAGCTGCTCAAGACTGATGGATGTTATATCTTGTTTTATGCTCAGGCCCTGGCACACTGAGGTGCTCAATAAACATCTGTTAAATGAATTAAGACATAGTCTCTGCCCTCAAAGAGCTTGTAATCTACAACACCTATCATTTAATCTCGGTTGCACTTTTTAAAGTATAAGTTACCTGTATAAAAAGAATATGAGTTCTTGACATTCCTATGAGCATAGTATAAAAAATTAGGAGCTCTAAGCTTTTATGAAAAAAAAAAAAAGAGAGAGAGAGATGTCTGTATCTCTTACTATACTTTTTCCTTTTGCAATTTACTCCCCTATCTTTTAAAAAATTAATTCCTTTTCCAATCTAGAATGATGGTCCTGATGAAATTATTTGCAGGACACCAATGAAGACACAGACATAGAAAAGAGACTTGTGGACATGGGGGAGAGGGGTAGGAAGGAGGGAGGGGGCGATGTATGGAGAGAGCAACATGGAAACAGACATTACCATCTGCAAAAGAGACAGCCAATGGGAATTTGCTGTATGCCTCCAGGAACTCAAACCAGGGCCTGGTAACAACCTAGAGGAGTGGGAGGGGGCGGGAGGAGGGAGGGAGGTTCA
>SJYV01017243.1:236951-253096 GCA_006410875.1 Neotragus pygmaeus | reverse complement strand
AGCATCAATTCTTCGGCACTCAGCTTTCTTCACAGTCCAACTCTCACATCCATACATGACCACTGGAAAAACCATAGCCTTGACTAGACGGACCTTAGTCGCCAAAGTAATGTCTCTGCTTTTGAATATGCTATCTAGGGTGGTCATAACTTTCCTTCCAAGGAGTAAGCGTCTTAATTTCATGGCTGCAGTCACCATCTGCAGTGATTTTGGAGCCCAAAAAAATGAAGTCTGACACTGTTTCCACTGTTTCCCCAGCTATTTCCCATGAAGTGATGGGACCAGATGCCATGATCTTCATTTTCTGAATGTTGAGCTTTAAGCCAACTTTCTGACTCTCCTCTTTCTCTTTCATCAAGAGGCTTTTTTAGTTCCTCTTCACCTTCTGCCATAAGGGTGGTGTCATCTACATATCTGTGTTATTGATATTTCTCCCACAATCTTGATTCCAGCTTGTGCTTCTTCCATAACCGCCCCAAAATTGATTTATTTTCTATTGCGATGATAATAATAATGGCTAATATGTGTTGACTATTGTCTACTATATCACTGGTATCTATTCATTTTACGTGCAATGCTCATCTATTGCTCACAGTCACCCTACAAGGTATTATTACACTATCCCACTAGCAGGCATGCAATGGATGAAACAAACATGTAAACAGAACATAAAAGTATAGAAACAGAACAACGTAAAACAGGATCCAATGGAGAGAGCATTTCACCTCACTGGGGAAAAGACAGATTAGTTAATATTAATGTTAGAATAACTATACATTTGGAAAAACAAAATACAATTAGATCCTAAAATATCCCTCTAAAATCTTAGGTCTATTAAAGATTAAAGTGTTAAAAAGAGAAGAAAAAAAGTGAGATGGGAGAAAAAATATATTTTAAAAGACAGATTTACTATTTTTAAGTTTAAAATTCTATAAGGTCCCTTTCTTTAGCTCTCTTAATTCAGTGGAGTAATTGAGCCAAATTTCATGAGGAAGACCTCCCCACTCCCCACCTTCTCTTTCATCTTTTTCCTCATTCCCTTGGGCTGGACACAGCTGCTGGAGAAAGAAGAGTTGGCATGTCCTGCAGGAAAAATTTGGCCATCTGTACCCAATGATTTGTGATGTACAAGGTAACTGAGCAAATAAGCAAATATACTGCAGTCAATGAAAGACAGGCTTCCTTACAAGGAAAGAGGAAAACCAAGGGAAAAAGCCCATGGCATTGGAGTACAATTAAAGGTATAGGTATGAACTCATGATTATTTATATAAATAGGCAGATATAAAAGTAAGTATATATATGTACATTCTATATATGTCTGTGTGTATATACACCTGTATGTATATACACACATTTATATATAATTTCCAAGTTCTGTATGCTGATAGGACCGAAAAACAATGAGGCCTTAGCAGCAATGAGTATAGTTAATATCTCGATCTTTGTTTCTAAGTACCATTCTCCATTAAGAAGAACCAGAGATGCTTGGAGAAATGACTGAGTGCAGGGCTGAGGCAGGGAAAGTGCAAAATGAGCTGAGAATACATCATTATGAAAGATTATAAGAAAGTGTTCAATCACAAAGTGAAAGTGAAAGTGAAGTTGTGTCTGACTCTTTGTGACCCCATGGACTGCAGCTCACCAGGCTCCTCAGTCCATGGAATTTTCCAGGCAAGAGTACTGGAGTGGGTTGCCATTTCCTTCTCTAGGGTATCTTCCCAACCCAGGGATCGAACCCAGGTCTCCCGCTCTGCAGGCAGACACTTTACTGTCTGAGTCACCAGGGACATGTCAAAAGGACACGAGTCAGATTGAAGTAACCCATTTTCACAGGCCATTTCTAGGATAATTTGGAGAATCAAAATAAAAATAACACAATCTTACGTATATGAAAAGCATATGTCTGCATAACTAGACAAAAACTGAAAGAATAATTTTATTAGCAGTTATGCTGTGATGGATGGAGAGAAACACAGTGGAAACAATTTTTAACATCATTCTTTTATACTGCAAATATAGTAGCTTCATTGCTGCTGCTGCTGCTGCTAAGTCACTTCAGTCGTGTCTAACTCTGTGTGACCCCATAGATGGCAGCCCACCAGGCTCCCCCGTCCCTGGGATTCTCCCAGCAAGCACATTTAAGTGGGTTGCCATTTCCTTCTCCAATGCATAAAAGTGAAAAGTGAAAGTGAAGTCGCTCAGTCATGTCCGACTCTTCGTGACCCCATGGACTGCAGCTTACCAGGCTCCTCCATCCATGGGATTTTCCAGGCAAGAGTACTGGAGTGGGTTGCCATTTCCCTCTCTGAGTAGCTTCACTATAAAACTTAAAAATTG
This sequence comes from Neotragus pygmaeus, assembly GCA_006410875.1. Classification (NCBI taxonomy): domain Eukaryota; kingdom Metazoa; phylum Chordata; class Mammalia; order Artiodactyla; family Bovidae; genus Neotragus; species Neotragus pygmaeus. The sequence goes on along the minus strand of SJYV01017243.1, from coordinate 250,757 downwards.
TAAAGCCATAAAAATTAACATAATGGAGACTATGTAACAACATAGAAAACTGGTTATAGTGTGTTAAAGAAGGAAATGTTCTAAGAATCTGGCTATGCCCCAACATGTGTGCATGTGAACATGGACTAAAGATCCAGCTATCACATAATTCAATAAGGTGAAAGCAGGACCCTTCTCCATTCATCATAAATCTTTTCCTTATGCTATATTCCAGTCCTGGTTACAGGCCATACTATTTCCTGGAACCGTAAGCTTAGCCTCATCTTTCCTCCCTATCCAATGTTATCTCTAAAATGCCACGTGCATGACTGGTGTTCTGGTTCAGGTCATTATTAACTCACACCATTCACCTTTTCACCCTTTCACTGCAACCTTTACACTGTCACTAAAGTTGTCTCTGTATACAACCATTTTCAACAGGTTCCTACGGACTACACACACACACAAATTCATATTCAAGCTACACAAAAATCAACTCAAAGTGGACTACAGACCTAAAAATAAAAGCTAAAAACTTTAATAACACTTCCAAAAGAAAATCCGAGAGGCAATCTTCAAAACCCTATGCTGAACAAAGATCTCTTAAACAAGGTAAGAGACAGTACAAAGAGTATAAACCATGTAAGAATAATAGGTAAACTAAAATTCATCAAAATAAAAATGAATACCTCAAAAACCACCATCAAGAAAATGAAAAGGCAGGGCACAGACTGAAGAAAATATTCACAATACAAATATTCAACAAACTACTTGTATCCAGAATATATAAAGAACTCTTAAAAGTTCAATAACAAGAAGAAAACCCAAGTCAAAAGCAGGCAAAAGACTGGAAAAGACCTTTCACAGAAGAAGCAACATGGATGGAAAATAAACACATGAAAAATACAGATTCAGACCAAAGACAGACACACTACTACACAACCACCAAAATGGCTAAAATTAAAGACGAACACTATCATCAGCTGATAAGGATGTGAAGCCTCTAGAACTTTCATATATAATTAGTGGGAATGTAAACCAGTACAACTCTGAAAACGATTTGGTAGTTTCTCTTCAAGCTAAACATAAGCTCACCATGTGACCCAACAATTCTACTTCTGAATATTAACTCAAGAGACGTGAAAACACATTTCTACACAAAGAGTTATACACAAACGTTCACAGAAGCTTTGTCCATAACGGCCAAAAAGACTAGAAATAACCCCAATGTCCATCAACAAACAAATGAATAAACGCATTGTGATATATCCATAAAATGGAAACTACTCAGCAATAAACAGGAACAAACTACTCACACATACAACATGGACGACTCTCAAGAATATTACGCTCAGCAAAACAAGCCATACACAAAAGCGGACATGTTGTATAGTGCCATTTGTTTCAAATTTGTGACAAAAGCAGATCAGTGGTTGCCCGGGGCCAGCAGCAGGAGGGGAAACTGAAGGGTCCAAGTGTGCAACGGAACTTTTTAGGGGATGAAATATTCCATATCTTGAATGCAGTGGTAGTTACATGGCTGTCAAACACCTAAAGCTATACACTTAACATTTTATACACAAATTACATCTCAATAAAGTTAATTTTAAAAGAAAATAAAATTGAGAGACTCAAAAATGTTCATTCCATACTGATTACTGAGGTCCTGTAGTGTTTCTGGTACTTTCCTGGCCCCCACACTGTTCAGAGTAGAAGTATTTGGCCACCTGCAAAACTTTATTTGGTAGTACAAAGTTTAGATGCATATTATTAGTCTTCTCTTATAAAAATCATCCTGTTTCAACACTGTTCCAAATTATTTTTAAATTTTTCGAATAAGATTTGTACATTAAAAATGTACAAACAAACTATATTGTTCATATAAAAAAATCCAAGAATGAAAACAACTTAAAGGTCCATTAAAGGAGACTAAGTAAATACATTCCATCCATCTGTACAATGGAAACCAAGCAGCTCTGCACACACCCATATCTTGTAATTCTCATTGCAGTCAGACTTACCTTCTAAAAACTTAAAGCAGATATCATAGTCTTGACAAAAACAAATGAGCAAATAAACAAACCTGTTAATGCCTTCTCATCACACTTAAAAATGAAATCCTGTACCTTGGCCCTATTCTACCTAGCTCTTGCCCATCTAATCCCTTTCACCTCCCATGCTCCATCTACACTAGCCTTCCTAAAGTCCCTGGAGCCTCTTTCCTCTGATCTTCATCCAGCCAGTCCCTTTGTGTCATTCCGGTCTCCATCTTGGAGGTGGAAGGAAGGTTCAGGAGGGAGGGGATATATGTATACGTATGGCTGATTCATGTTGATGTATGGTGGAAAACAAAACCATCTTATAAAGCAATTATCTTTCAATTTAAAAAAAAAATAAAAATTTTTGCTTGTTTTTTTACATTTACTATTTACACAATTTTTTACTGAGAAAAAATTAATGGAACATAAATTTTGCCAACTTGACCATTGCACAATTCAGTAATTTTTAGTACATTTTGCAACCATCACCACTATTAGAACATTTTCAACATTTAGAAAACAAACCCCAGATCCATTAAGGAATTTTTAATGGGCATGCCTCACGGTGGGGTGCATATCTCTTCAAGCTGCTAAAACTGGAAGACCTCAGGCTCTGAAATCCATCAGGCTCTTCCAAGTGCCCTTCTCTTATACCTCATGATACAAGTACTACTTCACTCACCACCTGTTTTTCATAAATACAAGAAAGATTAACAATAATATGAACTTCAGAAGTATTCTGAATATTAGAACAGTTAATATACATTAAATTAAATAGAATAAAATTTTTTTTTAAGTCACCTCTTCGGAGACCTTTCCTAAGCATCTAATCTAGTCATTTTTTTTCACCACATAACCCTACCTTAGTATTCTCTCTCTCTCCCCTTCTATTTTCCTTACTTGAACCTGAGCACCAGAGGAGCAGAGACCTTGTCTGTTTTGTTCACTGCTGTATTCCCAGGATGGAGACTAGGCACTCAATTAACACCTCTCAAATAAATTATCTCCCAGATATGTTTGTTAAATGGGGGAAAAGGAGAAAAAGGATATCACACTGTTCTTAGTTTACTATAATTTGAATAATAAACTGTAAAATAAAATATATGCACACATTACATATATGATTGTACTCACATAAAATCTCTGGAAAGATATTTAAGAAACTGGTATTACTGTTGCCCTTAAGGAGAAGAACAGGTGGGTTGAAGGGCAAGGTTAGAGAGATTGATACTCAACCTTTATTCTTTTTTAATTTTGTATCATATGCATATGGTATCTACTTTTAAAAGTAATCTAAAATATATATAAGCCATTACTCATAAAACAGTGATATTTACCATAATTAGAAAATGGGAGATGATCTCCTCTTACAGCTTTACAGATTTCCAGCTTTACTGCACCTTTGAACAGAAAGAGTGTCAGAAATTGACACCAGTTCTTAAACTCTCTCATATTTGTTACCTATACTTATTTATCATCATAAAAATGACACTTTTATTTAATTAGTCAGAATGTCAGTGTTTACATCACTGAAAATGCTTTCCAACAAACTGACCTATCTTCTATTTTTTTTCTCCCTGATGAACACACATAGCTCTTACTCTGCATACAAATCATACTGGGTAACACAGCAAAGGTCAGAAGGTAACAGTCACTCAAAAGAACAGGCTCAAAAAAAACAGAAAATTGCTGAAACATCATAAGGGTGATTTTAAAAATTACTCAAGCCTATTTGAATCTAATGACATTTTATGGTAACAGCAAAGTTCTACCATGTGAACTGAGAACAAAATAAATAATAAGCCAACACAAAAAACCATTAATAAGCCAAAAACTAAAACTTAATTTTTAACTGAGTTGAATTTTTTTGAAATTAAAGATAGAAAATCAATATTTTTTCAAGTATCCTTAAATTCAACCTGACGAATTTGCAGTTTACTTGAGTAAAAGTATCAAATAAAGGATACTGATTAGCCACTGAAAATTCAGCTTCACTATAAATTATTCTAAATATTGAAGCTCACCAAGTGATGCACACACTCCAAATACTACATCCTCAAATGTATTTCCAACCAAAAAGCTGTATATCAGAGAGAGGGAAAAAAGTGAATAGTAAGGCTTCAAAATTATCTCCTGACAGAACTGGCATTAAACTATCTGAGATCTAGATAAAGCCAAAATACACAAATACACATATGAAAACAAATCAGTCATAATAAAAATAATTCAAAACAACCTAAATATGTTAAAATAACCAGAAACTCATAAAGGACTGTGTTAGGAAATGTTTATTGTGGTAATGTGAATAACACTACAAATCGACATATGCTTCAAAAACATTTGTTGAAAACAGATCTAATAGTCATGTGAATTTTAAACCTTTTATCTTCATTGAAAAATTACACTAATGAAGACAACTCTGAATAAAAAAATACGCTGGGTTTTGTTTTTTTTAAAAAAGAGCTCTTGCAAGTAATAATGTCTATGGTTAAATGTCAAAACACACATGTAACTATTAGACTGTATTTACTATCAATCCAATTACCCTCTCTTCAGTTTCTTGTTTGCATTAGGATGGCAAATGAAGTACAAATTTTCAATTTCAAATGTGCATATAAGAGTAACTGTGCCCTTTTTTGGGGGGAGGGGCATTTACCACAAGTAAATTATTTGAGTATTCTTTAAAAGAAGAACTATTTTTGTCAAGAATAAGCAGTGAGCTACCTTCAGTGAAAATTTTACCTTTTTAATCACTAGACTACAGAAAGTCATTATTTTAACTTGCTAGATAAATGATAATCAGCAGTTTTTTACAGCCAGGTCAATTAAATATAAATCCTAAACGTTGAGCCTGAAGTCTTAACCATTTATCAAACAATTCTCATTCTTTTTATTCAAAACACCTCTTTCAAACAAATAAAGTGACTGTTGAACAGGATGGGGAGTTAGTTATTCTAAACTCACAGTATCTTAAACTACTTACTCAGAAACACAATTATCGATACAAATCCCACTGTAATTGTTTCATTCTGTCTCCTTGCCACATGGCACAGTGCCACATAATGTACTTTTTGCAGTCTGACATACTCAATGTCTTAGAAACAGCTTTGAAAACTGGCTCATGGCCTATTTGCAACTGATACAGAGCTTAAATATCTTTCCAGCAAAGTTAACTTCAAAATACTCTGGGATCAACCATTAAAATGTTTTTGTTTCGGTCACAACACTAATGAACACCAAATGTTAGAATTTGTTTTAACGATCTAATACATCAAGGATTTTCTTAAAAGGAAAGGCTGGATCAGCTATCCATTATATAATGAAAGGCAGATTAGTTAGTACTGATACAGATAATACTTGAAAGATTTAATACTTAAGTGTAGAATCAAGCATTAAAAAGTTAAATTCATAAAGTCTGCTCAATTAGCCATAATATTCTTTCCCTATATAAGTACCAAATTCCTGTGCTTTCTTTAGCAGCACATATATTTAAAAAAAAAAAAAGAAAAAAAAAAAACTCCTGGCTTCTGAGTGACATTTGAAAGCCTCCTTCCCCCCATTCCTAAAAGAGCCAATTAACCTTTGCCTTGATTTCCCCATTTCTACAAAATGGGTGATACTACACCATGCTTTGCTTACCACAAAGGAATATACAATATCAAAGGAAGTAGAAAGGAGTTGGAGGAAATCTGAACACATCAGGTCTATTAAAGCCTGGTAAGAATACTGGGTTGACAAGATTTTAGCAAACAAATACATAAATGCTATTTTTAAAATACAAAAATAAAGAGTAGAAGAATGTTGCTTTCAAATTGTGATGCTAGAGAAGACTCTTGAGAGTCCCTTGGACAGAAAGGAGATCAAACCAATCAATCCTAAAGGAAATCAACCCTGAATATTCATTGGAAGGACTGAAGCTGAAGCTCCAATTCTTTGACCACCTGATGCAAAGAAACAACTCATCAGGAAAGACCCTGATGCTGGGAAAAATTGAAGGCAAAAGCAGAGGGGACCACAGAGGACGAGATGGTTGGATGGCATCACTGACTCAATGTACATGAGTCTGAGCAAGCTCTGGAAGATGGTGAAGAACAGGGAAGCATGGGCGTGCTACAGTCCATGGGGGTCACAAAGAGTCGGACACGACTGAGTGCCTGAGCAACAACGGTAAAGCAGTTTCTGTCAGATACTATATGTGTGAGAGTACTAGTTATCTGGGTGAAAAGGGAAGGTATGAGGTTTACAAAACAGAAATGTAGGTATTATTCTTCTCTAAAACAGCCATACCTGATAAGACAAATAGTGCTCTGTTCATATTTAAGCCTTCTGCTATAGTTATACAGAATTTAATAGATGATTCCTTCTTGTTTAAAAAGATGACAGGTTTTGTTTAATAAATATCACAGTGAATTCAGACTTTTAAAAAATGTAACTATTTAGGGACTTCAAACAACCAAGGTACTAAGAAATATCCCCAAAGGCTTTAAAGAATGGTTGCATACAACCAGTAATATGAATTGAGTGTCTTGATTTTTGAAATAATCGAACTCAAACTCGACTAGAATTTGAATCTTCAGAACTCCTTCTTAGATCACAGAACTGGACAAACTAGGCAAGGAGTTTTCATGACCTACAGAGACCAGTACAAGGCATATGTAAGCACTATACAAATTTTTGTTAAATAAACCTTTAAATACACATTTGCAAATAAAGGTTGTTGTTATAGAATCCTATTACAAAAGAAAATTATTTTAAAGAAAGTGTGGTAAATAAGCTTTCATTTTTATTTATTTATTTACTTATTGAAAGGTAGAGTGGCTTTATTAAAATGAGACAAAGTAGACTTGAGAATAAGGAATACTGCCAGGGGTAGAAACGACAAAGGGGCTAATTCATCAAAAAGACACAGCAATTCTAAATATGCATGCCCACTCAAAAAAGAGATTCAGACTATATGAAGAAAACTGGAGAGAATGAAAAAAGAAACAGACAAATTCACATTTCCAATTGTGACTTCAATACTTCTCTTACAGTAATTGATAGCATAAGCAGACACAGAATCCATAAAGGTGTACAGAGCTGACGAGATCAATCATGGGAAGGCAAATGAAACATTAGATTCATAAAAGAAAGATTTATAGATGAAACTGGCATTTATTCCAATTCACAAATGAGCACACGTTCATTGATTTAGTCATTCATTCATTCAAACATTTACTAATAGCTTCTTATTTTCCTAGCACTGGGCTAGGTATTAAGAGAAAAATATGATAAAATAAGAGAGATAATTAAGATAAAATCTGTGACCCAAGACTAATCAGGCACTCTGCTCACTTTCATTACTAAGATTTTAAAGAAAATGTGACACATACTATTTAACTAAATGGTATAACTGCACAGTAATGTGGTTTTGTTGCTGTCATCATTTTTTAAAGAACCCTTCTAAACATACTGCAAATAAAAGTTGAAGGCTGGTGAAACGGACAGACAAGTGTATTCAAACACATTTTCTCCTTACTCTTCTCTCAGAACGCAGCAGCTAATTAAAGAATGTTGGATATGAAAGCCTGGCTATGGTGGTTAAACTTGAAAGAAACTAATATGGTTTTCTGTTATCAAATAATTTGATCACTCTGAGAAAAATGAACAGTAATTTGAGGCATGCAATTTGCCTCTTTTCTCTGAAGCAGATTTATGGTTGCTCTTACATCCTCACATTTCTGTTGTGGGTAGGCTATACTTTTCAACCCGCATCTTAGCATTATAACACAGAAATCTTCTTAACTTGGCCTTATATCTACTTAGCCTCATAACCTCTAGATTATATTATTTGACTTGGAGACACCATGCACACAAAACAATGGATACAAATAAATATTCAAATAAGTGGTCTTTAAAAGAAAACTCTCAAACATAACCTTTTAAGAACAGACAATACTTACCAAACTCAACCTCTCCCTCTGCACTGTCATAGCAATGGAACCAGCAACATATTCCCAAATATTTAGGAAATGAGATAGTACAACCTTGGGAAAAGTCTCTCAAATGGCTAGACTTCTCTATTCCTTGCTAGACTACTCCACAGGAAAAAAATTAGTTTGTGTCTATCTTGAAATTGATTTAAAAATTTTTTAATTTTAGTAGAATATACATATAAAATTTAACATCTGAACCACTTCAGTGGTGTTAAATACAAGCACACTGTGTACAACCCATGTCCAGAACTTTTCATCCTGTAAAACTGAAACTCTACACTCATTAAACAATAAACGAAATCACCATTTTACTTTCTGTCTCCATGAATCTGACTTCTCTACCTACCTATATGAGTAGAATTATACAGTATTTGCCTTTTGTGATTAGTTCAGTTCAGTTCAGTCGCTCAGTCGTGTCCGACTCTCCGCGACCCCATGAATCGCAGCACACCAGGCCTCCCTGTCCATCACCATCTCCCAGAGTTCACTCAGACTCACGTTCATTGAGTCAGTGATGCCATCCAGCCATCTCATCCTCTGTCGTCCCCTTCTCCACCTGTCCCCAATCCTTCCCAGCATCAGAGTCTTTTCCAGTGAGTCAACTCTTTGCATGAAGTGGCCAAAGTACTGGAGTTTCAGCTTTAGCATCATTCTTTCCAAAGAAATCCCAGGGTTGATCTCCTTCAGAATGGACTGGTTGGATCTCCTTGCAGTCCAAGGGACTCTCATTTAGCATGTCTTCAAGGTTGTACAGCATGTGTCAGAATTTCCTTCCTTCTTAAGGCTGTATAATATTCCACTGTATGTATATACTACATTTTGTTTAACCATTCATTCACTGATGGACACTTGGGTTGCTTCCTTTGTCTATCACGAATAATGCTGCTATGAATGTAAATTAGATGATTCATTTAAAGTATATATTACTAAAATATTCAATGATGAATATGAAAGGTAAGAAAAATACTGAAACAAATTATCATTTGATTTTCTAATAAAGGGTGCTCATTTCCATTCAATAGACTGGTAATGCCTGTCAATTCAAGAGACACAGGTTCAATCCCTGTTCTGGCAAGATCCCATATGCCACACAGCAAACGAGCCCGTGTGCCACAACTACTGAGGCGTGTGGGCTCTAGAGCTCCTGTTCCACGGCAAGAGAAGCCGCCGCAACGAGAAGCCCCTGCACCTCACCAACTAGAGAAAAGCCCATGCAGCAACAAAGACCCAGCATAGCCGAACAACAAATACATAAATAAAATTACTTTTAAAAACTGGTAAACAGAAAATAGCGAAAGGCCCATATATATTTGAATTGTCACTAAGTTCTCTATCTTTCATAATTAGTTTTAAAAGTCTGCCAGGTCAATTGAACAATGCCTAATTTTTATATCTAAAATTAACACATGTCAAGAATTTATCATGCAGGAGTACTCAGAAATCTTTTTTCCACAGCAAATATTCTTATAATTTTATGGGAAAGCTTAAAATGATGACTGATTTTTTTTCCCTGAAATATCCTTACAACCTCGCTGAATGACATTTTTTTCAAATTCCATATTTCAAAGAGAAAACACAATACACTCTTTTGACAAGCGTTTAATCATATAATCAATGAAAGCTATTTAATGGTTTAAAATATCCAGAATGAGGAACTATTATTAAGTCTTGAATAATATTAAGTAAAAGCTTTGCTATTTAGACAAAGGTACTTGGGAAGTGAATGTAATACATCTATGCCTATTTGTCAGAGCACTTCTTCATCTTCCAGTTAATAATACGTTATTATGTGTTCAATAATCCTAAAACCATGCCTCTGTTATAACATTCAATTTTCATACCAAAGTGTCATTACTGTGTAGCATTTAGCGATGGCACCTTACGGTCTCCTTCTAAGAGCACTGCTCAAAGCAAATGCACTGTGGGCTTGGTCCCCACAGTCACGAAAACTTCCTTCAAGAGGGTTCCAGACTGTTTACTTTGCTGCCACTGGAAAATAGGCAGTATCTCCACACACCATATGGAAAGAGGTCCAAAATTCATTGTTTCATTACAAAGTCAAATTGCAAGACAATTCTGAAAATACACGCAAGAAAATATTATCTGTAGTTTTCTTGGAGTCAGACTGGAAAGGTGGGTCGAAAAAAGGACTTCTTATTTTCATTTAACATTCATTTAACATTTTTAAGTCAGTAAAACTATTCTGTATGAAACTACAATGATGTATATATGACATTATGCATTCATCAAAACTCACAGACTTGTACAACACAAAAAGTTAGCAATAGGAGAAACTGGCAGGGTGGGGATGGAAGTGGGAAAAGAATATCAGAATTTTCTGTACTTCCACTCAATTTTTCTATAAATCTAGAAATGCTCTAAAAAATAAGTATGCTAAATAAAAAAGAAATCTGTACTTTTAGTTTCAAATGAGTTCATGCAGGATAATGAAAAACAAATTTTAAAACTTCTAAGAATGCTAAATATTTTAAATCCCATGATCAATGCAGATTTGGGAGATGAAATCAACACATGCCATGTTATTACAGGGCTTTCTATTCAATATTAGATATTTTACTATTTAAAGCAGGCTAGCATCCAGAATATAAAAATGTACATTTTTACATATAAATACATACTAACATCAGAGAAGGCAATGGCACCCCACTCCAGTACTCTTGCCTGGAAAATCCCATGGATGGAGGAGCCTGGTAGGCTGCAGTCCATGGGGTTGCGAAGAGTCAGACATGACTGAGCGACTTCACTTTCACTTTTCACTTTCATGCACTGGAGAAGGAAATGGCAACCCACTCCAGTGTTATTGCCTGAAGAATCCCAGGGACGGGGGAGCTGGTAGGCTGCTGTCTATGGGGTCGCACGGAGTTGGACATGACTGAAGCGACTTAGCATGTACTAACATATAAAATATGCTATATTAAATATAACACAGTACATATTTTATATGTATATAAATTATATATAATACACGTGTATATTTTATATACATATAAAATACATAGTATACAAAATACTACATATTGTACATATAAATATTTACTGCTGCTGCTAAGTCACTTCAGTCATGTCCGACTCCGTGAGACCCCATAGACGGCAGCCCACTAGGCTCCTCTGTCCCTGGGATTCTCCAGGCAAGAATACTGGAGTGGGTTGCCATTTCCTTCTCCAATGCATGAAAGTGAAAAGTGAAAGTGAAATCGCTCAGTCATGCCCGACTGTTAGCTAACATAATATAAAAATGCACTGACATAAAAATGTTAGTATATATGAATCAAGAGATAATAACCACCCTATGTAGGTGTGGGCTTCCCTGGAGAATCAGTGGTAAAGAATCCATCTGCCAATGCAGGATATACGGGTTTGATCCCTGGGTCCGGAAGATCCCCTGGAGAAGCAAATGGCAACCAACTTCATTATTCTTGCCTGGGAAATCCCATGGACAGAGGAGCCTGGAGGGCTACAGTTCCATGGTGTTGCAAAAGAGTCAGACACGACTTAGTGACTGAACAACAATATATAACATGCTACATAAGAACTATCTATACTCTAGATGGTTGTTTCTATCATCTCCCTAAGGTGCCTTTTTAGACATTTTCCCCCAATCATGCTCACCCATGAAATTTTAATGCCACCAATATACTCTCTAATCTTTTATATTATTACAAAGTCATTCTCCCCTCCCACTACTCCCCATACACATGTATACATTGTATTATTAATTTCCTGTTTCTCTATTTTACAGGCAAAAAGGATGCACTCAACTCTAATCAGCCCCTTTAAAATTTTAACTGTGGTACTCCAAATTGCACATAATAAGGTCCAGAGAACAGGTACTAAAAGTTTGGATAAATACTGTCAAATCATTTACCAATGATTCTATTTTAAAACCTAGTCTATTTAAAATATGCTTGAATTACACTAGGAGGAGAAAAAGGAAGAACATGTAAATTATTACAACTTTTTTGATGTTTTTAGCACAAACATTTAGGGTTTGTTTAGCCTAGAAAGTTGCGTGAAAAGAACGAGCATAAGGAAAATCTCTATATTTTCTAGTGAAATATTTCCTTATCAAAAAATTTGTATAGGAGGTAAAAAATGGAGAGGCACAGAAATGCTTCCAACATTCCAGAAAAGGGATTTCCTTAGGAAAACATTACTAAATATTAAAGCATGTACAAGTGTGTCAGGAAATCTACTGATTATAAACAGGAATATGCGGAAAAAGTTGAGATTTAGGAAAGTGTAACTTGTACTCAGCAGGGAAGGGAGGAAGGGGAGAAGGCCTTCTTGTCACGAATATGCTAAGGGGTCATGAGGTATACAGATCCCAATAGGAGCCAGTAAGCAGAGGAAACTTTCTCCTGCACCCAGCACCTCTGAAAAGTATGCTTCTAATATTAATAGATACAGATCTCTACCTCTGGGCTTATCTTCCTCCAAAATGCCAAACACTATCTGAATTAAGGGGAAGAAACTATTAATAGATTAGAGCATGCCCTTCCCTGTCTTCATCCTTAAAGGTGAATCAAGTTTTACCTTTGGGATATAACATACACACAGTGCAATTTTTAATGCACAGCCACTATAAAATAACTTCCTTCCACTTATCTGCTGATGATTAAAATGTATTTGAGATAATAATTACTTTCTTATGATGATAACAGATAAAGAACATTTAAAATGAAACAAAAATTTGAAGAAGAAAAAGGAATAAATATACCAAGAAAAGGAATAAATATACATATAGCTTTAAGTGTTTTCCCCTTTATTATAGTGATATGTTACTTCTCCAATGAAAAAAATTTAGAAATACTTTAATTGGTTTTATCATGTATTATCATTTAAATTTTTTTACTAAAAATACAATTAATCTACAAATATAAATAACACATCAGTTCACCATTCCATCAAAATAAAAAGACAAGACCAGCTGGGCCATAAAATTAGCGCCAAATAACTGATGTTTTCAAGTAGTGGTACTGGAGAAGACTCTTGAGAGTCCCTTGGAAAGGAAATCAAACCAGTCAATCCTAAAGGATCCTAAATATTCACTGGAAGGACTGCTGCTGAAGCTGAAGCTCCAATACTCTGGCCACCTGATGTAAAGAGCTGACTCACTGGAAAAGACCCTGATTATGGGAAAGACTAAGAGTAGGAGGAGAAGGGGCAACAGATGATGAGATCGTTGGCTGACATCACTGACTCAACGGACATGAATGTGAGCAAACTCCAGGAGATAGTGAAAGACAGCCTGGCATGCTGCAGCTCAGTTCAGCTCAGTTCAGTCACTCAGTTGCTCAGTCGTGTCTGACTCTTTGCAACCCCATGAATCGCAGCACGCCAGGCCTCCCTCTCCATCACCAACTCCCGGAGTTCACTCAAACTCACGTCCATAGAGTCAATGATGCCATCCAGCCATCTCATCCTCTGTCGTCCCCTTCTCCTCCTGCCCCCAATCCCTCCCAGCATCAGAGTCTTTTCCAATGAGTCAACTCTTATCATGAGGTGGCCAAAGGACTGGAGTTTCAGCTTTAGCGTCATTCCTTCCAAAGAAATCCCAGGGCTGATCTCCTTTAGAATGGACTGGTTGGATCTCCTTGCAGTCCAAGGGACTCTCAAGAGTCTTCTCCAACACCACAGTTCAAAAGCATCAATGCTTTGGCATTCGGCTTTCTTCACAGTCCAACTCTCACATCCATACATGAGCACTGGAAAAACCACAGCCTTGACTAGACAGACCTTTGTTGGCAAAGTAATGTCTCTGCTTTTCAATATGGGGTCGCAAAGAGTCGGAC
>SJYV01017243.1:196211-234878 GCA_006410875.1 Neotragus pygmaeus | reverse complement strand
ATAGTCAATAAAGCAGAAATAGATGTTTTTCTGGAACTCTCTTGCTTTTTCCATGATCCAGTGGATGCTGGCAATTTGATCTCTGGTTCCTCTGCCTTTTCTAAAACCAGCTTGAACATCTGGAAGTTCATGGTTCACGTATTCCTGAAGCCTGGCTTGGAGAATTGTGAGCATTACTTTCCTAGCATGTGAGATGAGTGCAATTGTGCAGTAGTCTGAGCATTCTTTGGCATTGCCTTTCTTTCAGACTGGAATGAAAACTGACCTTTTCCAGTCCTGTGGCCACTGCTGCGTTTTCCAAATTTGCTGGCATATTGAGTGCAGCACTTTCACAGCATCATCTTTCAGGATTTGAAATAGCTCAACTGGAATGCCATTACCTCCGCTAGCTTTGTTCGTAGAGATGCTTTCTAAGGCCCACTTGACTTCACATTCCAGGATGTCTGACTCTAGGTGAGTGATCACACCATTGTGATTACCTGGGTCATGAAGATCTTTTTTGTACAGTTCTTCCGTGTATTCTTGCCACCTCTTCTTAATATCTTCTGCTTCTGTTAGGTCCATACCTTTTTGTCCTTTATTGAGCCCATCTTTGCATGAAATGTTCCCTTGGTATCTCTAATTTTCTTGAAGAGATCTCTAGTCTTTCCCATTCTGTTTCTTGCCTCTGTTTCTTTGCATTGATCACTGAGGAAGGCTTTCTTATCTCTTCTTGCTCTTCTTTGGAACTCTGAATTAGGATGCTTATATCTTTCCTCTTCTCCTTTGCTTTTCGCTTCTCTTCTTTTCACAGCTATTTGTAAGTCCTACCCAGACAACCATTTTGCTTTTTTGCATTTCTTTTCCACGGGGATGGTCGTGATCCCTGTCTCCTCTACAATGTCACGAACCTCAGTCCATAGTTCATCGGGCACTCTTATCTATCAGATCTAGGCCCTTAAATCTATTGCTCACTTCCACTGTATAATCATAAGGGATTTGATTTAGGTCATACCTGAATGGTCTAGTGGTTTTCCCTACTTTCTTCAATTTCAGTCTGAATTTGGTAATAAGGAGCTCATGATCTGAGCCACAGTCAGCTCCTGGTCTTGTTTTTGCTGACTGTATAGAGCTTCTCCATCTTTGGCTGCAAAGAATATAATCAATCTGATTTTGGTGTTGACCATCTGGTAATGTCCATATGTAGAGTCTTCTCTTGTGTTGTTGGAAGAGGGTGTTTGCTATGACCAGTGTGTTCTCTTGGCAAAATTCTGCAGCTCACAGGGTTGCAAAGAGTTGGACACAACTTAGCAAATGAACAAGTAGTCTTTAAAGAAGACAAAGATTATCAATAAGTAGAAACGGCATAGGAATGGAAAGACTAAGCTCACCAAAGACAAGTAAAAATAACCGTTAGCAACATCCAACAAGAAAGCCAGCATAGCACACTGTGTTAAGAGTGTGCTAACACACACCCTTCAAATCCCAGTGCTGTCTCTTTGTACAGATATAAACTTAGGGTACCAAAGGGAGGTATCTCAACTTCTCAAAGCTTTAGCTGCTTTATTCAGAAAATGAGGACATCAGAAGTCACAGTCATATTAGTTGTTTTAAAGTTCAAATGAGACAATGCCTTCAGCATAGAGGCTGGCACATATAAACACCCAATAAATGTTAGCCTAAAACAGGTACTATTAATATGTGGTGATCAGTTTGAACAAACAGCTCTCTAGGCACACTATTAAGAAGGAACACTGTTACTGAGCTGTAGGGCAGACAACTATGGAGTTCCATGGGCCTTCATGAAGATATCATTTGAATCATGACAAACGCATTACATAGATGCTTTGTAGGGGTTAACATTAATATTAAAGACTTTAAAAGAATAATCAGAAAGTAGCCATCTAGAAATGCATGAACACTCAAGCTGGCACTGATGTTAATCTGAACATTAATCAATCTCTGAGTTTCATTTTTTCTATTTCTAATATGAAGATAATACCAAAACTGACGAGGCTGTTAGAATAATAAAGAATAATTCATGTGACTTGCTTAGTACAGATACTAGGATTACAACCATGATGATGACAGGCACTTTTCTTCTCTTATAATCAGATAACAATAGAAGGGGAATTAAACTGTTCTAGTTCTCTAAAAGAAAAAAAATACTTGAGATGTTCCTTTCTAGGGAAAAAAAAAGTCAAAACCACCACCCATTATTACTTAGAACGCAGTTCTTCATTAGAACATACTGAAGTATATATATGATACCTCATTCTTTTCCTTCCACAAACCCGGTTTGAATGAATAAGTGAATGAATGAATCAATGAACAAACTAAGTAAATAAACAGATCTCTAAAATGACTTCATCCATTACTGCATAATTCATGAGACTGCTGAAATACAGCCACTTCAGTGATACACTATGGTTGCTACCCAAAACTAGAAACTTCTTGCCAAGCCATAGCTGATGAAACAGTAGTGGCATAAAGTAGAGGTGGTATTAGAAGGGTTTCAGCCTTGGTGTGCAATGTTCTCTCTCTCACTATAAGACAGAGAATTATTACTAGGATTAATCTACAGTGGAATAAAGCGGTACTGGCTTTAAGTGAAAGAAGTCAGTCACATACTGTATGATTGCATTTATATGAAATGTCCAGAAGAGGCAAATCCATACCAACAGAAAGGAGACTAGTGGTTTTCTGGTGCTGAGGTGGGGGAGGAAGGGCAAGGAGCAGGATGAGGAGTGACTGCTCACAAGTATGGGGTTTCTTTAGGAGTGTTAAAAGTTTTCAAAACTTAGATGTAATGGTTGCATAACCAAATGTGAATAAATGGGAAACCACTATACTGGATTAGCATGTTTTCTAACTTTTCTTTTCCATGAATGTCTGTAATTAAAGTTATAGGAATAGATTCTGTAAAAAGTATTCTTCCAATAAGCTGGCAGCGTGACACCGTATTACAAAATTTTCTAAGAAAAGAAATTATATCACCAAAAAGTAGTATCTACCCCTTAAAGTAATAAATCAATAATGCCTAGGTTTATCGCAAAATCATGATCTCTCATTCCAGTAATATGATTAATGATTTATATACTTTGAAAATGGAATTTCTGCTGACGATTGAATGACTCAAAGAAATGATATCCAAACCTGTTACCTATTAAGAAAAAGAGTCCACATAAGAATTTATGTTCTACATGTTTGGGCTAGCTTTTATTTCTGGCTGTACTATACACTAAGATACCAGAAACCCTTCTGGAGTGGACACTATGATTCATCTCCCAGGTCTTGCGCTTAAAGACTCAATTTCCCCAGCTGCCAAGAATGTTAGCTACTGTTGGTTCACAGCCAAGAGTCACGCCAGGAATTGCCCTCACCCAAAGACTGCCATCACTAGGAGGAGATGGAGTACCATTAGCCCCTGGCAGGTTGCAGGACAGTTGTTAAAACTTTCACCACTTGTAATCTGGAATGAGACACCAGTATAAGATGAATGAGCTGGTGGATATCATGTTTCAGGATTTGAGAAGTTAAGAGTAAAGCAGTAATTATAAGGACTGTGAAATTAGATGGCTCCTACTAGATGCTATGGGCAACTGACTGATTAATCATCAATTGAATGTAAAGTGCAAAAGTCAAAGAACCTCCTTGGCAGCATATAAAGAGCCTCTCATCTCCAACAACAACAAAAACAACAGAAAACCGAAGCTTCAGCCCAAGACTCAACACAAGGGTAGCTGAGCTCTAGGCTGGATTTTCAATCCCCTCAAATAAACTACATCAAGGTCAGGGTTCTGATTAGAAAGGCATGGAACACCAAGGCTTAGCGTGAGGATATCTGAGTGACGTGCTTGAAAATCTTGAATCTCCAGGTTCCCAGGATCTATTTGATCCTGAGGAATTATTAACACTTTTCCTTGCCTGAAGATGATGCAAAGGTTTCTACTAGACAAGACAACCTATGTCCTCCACAATCAACCTCGACTTCCCCTTCCAGCCTCCAGACCAATCACAAACAACTATGCTTGGGAAGTGTGGAATGTGCTAAGGTAGAACAGGACTACATGCTGAAGGAGCTGCAGGACTGACTTAGCCAACATTTACCCACAGCAGCTGGAAAAGTACATGTAGGGCTGGATCCTGAAAATGCTGATCAAGGGAGATGGAATATAAAGTTGGATCAAGGAGAGCTTAATTGAAAGGGCTTCCCAGGTGACTCAGTGGTAAAGAATCCACCTGACAATGCAGGAGACACGGGAGACATGGATTCAATTTGTTGGTCAGGAAGATCCCCTGGAGAAGTAAATGGCAACCCACTCCAGTATTCTTGCCGGGAGGATCCCATGGACAGAGGAGCCTGGCAGGTTACAATCCACAGGATCACAAAGAGTTGGACATGACTGAGGGACTGAGTACGCATCTAGCTGAAAGCAGGTATCCTTCCATGATACAGAATTTAACACCTAGACAAAGAACCTTGGAAATGATAACTACTCTACTACTAAGATAGCTCTTAAAAGGTTGGGTGATGTAAAAGTCTACAGTAAGTGACAGGAAAATGCCAGAATTGCTGTTGAAGATGGTAAAGTGAAGGAATAGTGGGACCCTGGAGAGCACATATCAGGTTAAGACTGAAAAAAAGGTGCCTGCCCACCATACTCCACAGGAGGGCCCAAAAGACACTATATCCCCAAAGCAGTAAGGAACGCACTGGTGAGCATAGTCTAGCTCAGTGGTAGCTGTCCTCATAGGCCAGTTTGACCAGAGGAAATATTATTAGAGAGCGGGGTTCCCTGAGGTACAAAGACCTGGCCCCATGCCTGAATCTGAAGTATCTCTAAACACTGAGCCCAGCCCAGAGCTCCCCACAGAATTGAAATCCTGGTTGCAATTGCACTGTAGGTTAGCTTCTCGCTCTGCTCAGTCCTGCTTCACAATCTTTCACTTTACTACAGATGCTGTTCCCAAGAGAACTGCCTCAAAAATCTCCTCCATGCAAATCTCTGCCTCAACTCTCTTATTTCCTGAAGAACGAGACCTAAGACTATCTTAAACATTTCACAATGCTAGATTAAATAAAACAACAATCCTTTAAACACATAGAAGGAAATTAAGCAGTGAGAGGCCAAAAATAAGAGACAGGAACTGAGAAAACCAGAGCCGTAAGCATGAATTGATTGTGGTTGCTGTGGGGAGACATGCCAGTTTCAATAACCAAAAGGCTTGAATTTTAACACCTATTAAGTAGCTGGAAATGGGGCCTTACCCTTGAGAAACAGAGAGTTAGAATAAAATGCTCTCATAAAACCAAGTTACCCAGCTAAGAGGCTTAACTATCTTGGCCAGGGTTCTAATGGAGAAAAACAGCCTACACTGAGAACTTGAGAGTTGTGGCCCAGCCTTTAGAGAGGTTTGAAGTTCAAATGTATATTAACTGCATGGGTCAAGAAATCTGAGGCTCAGAAACTTATCAAAAAAACTCATCTCAGGCCAACAATACTCCTGGGATACCTAGCAAAAACAAATACAAAACTACTCTGGACCTAGAGAATTTCTAAAAATAAAGCCTCACTAAAGATGAGCTTACAATCCAAACTCACAAAGCACTTGAAGAAATAACACACCATATGGTAAAAAAGACAATAGAATTAGACAATTAAAAACTTCAGTTAATAGTACAGATAGAACTTACAAAATAAGCATGCTTAAAATTATTTAAAAGACATTATAAAACATATCAAAAATGTCAGATTTGGGAGGGGGAATAGGAGTTTTATAAGCATGGAAATTTAAAAATGTATATGTATATGTATATATTTTACTAAGCTGCAGGTTGGGCTTCTCTGGTAGCTCATCTAAGTAAAGAATCCATCTGCCTGCAATGGAGGAGACCCTCATTCGAATCCCGGGTCAGGAAGATCCCCTGGAGAAGGGATAGGCTAGCCACTCCAGTATTCTTGGGCTTCCCTTGTGGCTCAGATGGTAAAGAATCCACCTGCAATGCAGAAGACCCCAGTCCAGTCCCTGGGTGGAGATGGCAAACCACTCCAGCATTCTAAACTGAAGAATCCCCATGGACAAAGGAACCTGATGGGCTACAGTCCATGGGGTCACAAAGAGTCAGACACAACTGAGCGACTAAACACAGCATAGCAAGCTGCAGGTTAAGACACAGCTTAAGAAACCATTAAAAAAAAGACAAAGAGTTAGAACTTCCCTGGTGGTTCAGGGGTTAGGAGTCAGCCTTGCAGTGCAGGGGACACAGGTTTGATCCCCGGTGGGGGCACTAACATCCCACATGCTGTGGGGCAACGAGCCCAAGTGCCACAGCTATTGAGTCCACGAGCTCTAGAGCCCGTGTGCCACAACTAGAGAGCCCACGTACTGCAATGAAAGAGCGCACAGGACACAGCAAAGGTCCTGCATGCTGCAACTAAGAGCCAACGCAGTCAAATACATAAGTGAATATTAGGGGAAAAAAGAAAGAGCTTAGGAAATTACTCAGATACAAAACAGAGACATGAAAAATGAAAACTGGCATTAAGAAATACAGAGCATAGGAAAAAAGATGTAGTAACAACTTGCAGCAAATCAAGAAGAGACCAGAATGAGAAGCAATATTTGAAGAAATAATAGGTGAGAATTTTCCAAAAATGATGAAAGGCATTAATCATCAGACTGAGAAACCTCCTACATACACATCTCACTAAGATGCATTGTCAACAAACTATACAAACACCAAAGACAAAGAAATTATCTCAGAAGCAATCAGAGAACATGGTCTCAAGAGGAAGAAACTAAATGGTACACCGCAAACGAAAATTAAACACAGTAAGACATTAGGAAGGCTCTGTGCTGATATTCCTGTTATTCAATAAGCACATCTAGAAAACAGAAGGGGAGACAGGATCAAACAGCATGTGAAAGAAAGAACCACAGAACACGAATTCCTCTCAGGAGGGAGCACTTGTCAAGCAGTAAAAATACAATTCTTTTTCTTTTGGGGCTTCACTGAGATGAGAGAAGGAAGGTAAAGTAAAATGAAAGAAGGGAGAAGAAAAATTCTCTTTCCTTATAAGAGACTATCATGAGAGAATAAAAAAGTCTCTAAAGACAAAAGAATTTGGGGGAGAATTTTTATGAAACAAATTTTCACAGAAAACCTCTAGGATGAAGACAAAAATGCTTTGTTTATGGGTAAGACTAATAAAACTTGAATAATTAGGGGAATCCTAACTCAGCAGTGGCCACAGGACTGGAAAAGGTCAGTTTTCATTCCAATCCCAAAGAAGGGCAATGCCAAAGAATGCTCAAACTACCACATAATTACACTCATCTCACACGCTAATAAAGTAATGGTCAAAATTCTCCAAGCCAGGCTTCAGCAATACATGAACCGTGAACTTCTGGATGTTCAAGCTGGTTTCAGAAAAGGCAAAGGAACCAGAGATCAACTTGTCAACATCCGCTGGATCATGGAAAAACCAAGAGAGTTCCAGAAAAACATATATTTCTGCTTTATTGACTATGCCAAAGCCTTTGACTGTGTGGATCACAATCAACTGTGGAAAATTCTGAGATGGGAATACCAGACCACCTGACCTGCTTCTTGAGAAACCTATATGCAGGTCAGGAAGCAAGTTAGAACTGGACATGGAACAACAGACTGGTTCCAAATACATCAAGGCTGTATATTGTCACCCTGCTTATTTAACTTCTATGCAGAGTACATCATGAGAAACGCTGGGCTGGAAGAAGCACAAGCTGGAATCAAGATTGTGGGAGAACTATCAATAACCGCAGATATGCAGATGACACCACCCTTATGGCAGAAAGTGAAGAGGAACTAAAAAGCCTCTTGATGAAAATAAAAGAGGAGAGTGAAAAGTTGGCTTAAAGCTCAACATTCAGAAGACGAAGATCATGGCATCTGGTCCCATCACTTCATGGGAAATAGATGGGGAAATTGTGTCGGACTTTGTTTTTGGGGCTCCAAAATCACTGCAGCTGGTGACTACAGCCATGAAGTTAAAAGACGCTTACTCCTTGGAAGAAAAGTTATGACCAACCTAAATAGCATATTAAAAAGCAGAGACATTACTTTGCCAACAAAAGTCCATCTAGTCAAGGCTATGGCTTTTCCAGTAGTTATGTATGGATGTGAGAGTTGGACTGTGAAGAAAGCTGAGTGCCGAAGAATTGATGCTTTTGAACTGTGGTGTTGGAGAAGATTCTTGAGAGTCCCTTGGACTGCAAGGAGATCCAACCAGTCCATCCTAAAGGAGATTAGTCCTGGGTGTTCTTTGGAAGGAATGACGCTAAAGCTGAAACTCCAGTACTTTGGGCACCCCATGCGAAGAGTTAACTCATTGGAAAAGACTCTGATGCTGGGAGGGATTGGGGGCAGGAGGAGAAGGGGATGACAGACGATGAGATGGCTGGATGGCATCACTGACTTGATGGACGTGAGTTTGAGTGAACTCCAGGAGTTGGTGATGGAGAGGGAGGCCTGGCGTGCTGTGATTCATGGGGTCACAAAGAGTCAGACACGACTGAGCAACTGAACTGAACTGAACTTATAAAAAACATAATGATATGAAATACAAAAATGACGATACAGTGAGAAAGCAGAAATACTAAAACTAAACACTGTAATGGACACTGTGGTTGCGCCCCCAGCAGCCATGTCCCCTACTTTGCCTTTGGAGCACTACTCCTGCCTCACACAGCCTTTATGTTTAGGGGGAAGGCAATCACATTCACTCTAGGAATAAGGCAGAGGACTCAGGTTCAAGGTATTCAGTGTAATATACTCTACTTCACCCTGACATCTGGAGAAATTTCCGCAGGAACTTTTGGAGAAGAACATGTCTTCTCTTCTGTATGATGGTGGCATGAAATATGATGCCTAGAACTGCTGCAGCCATTTTGCCATCATGAGGAAAGCCAGACTAAAAACAAAATCAGCATGAAGATTTGAGCAAAGCCATGAGAACTACAAAGAAACAGAGCCAGAGTACTGCTCAAAGAGCATCTGAAGACCGGCCTATCTCTAAACTTTCCAGTTAAGTAAATGAAACAAATTCCCTTTGTTTTACTGAGTCAAGTTTTCAGTTATTCGTAACTAGAAACGTTATCTGATATATATGATACATGGTTAAAGTTCTATGTGATTTATCACTAAAATTTCCACTGATTTAGACTCAAAACAAATTTTAGACTAGAAATTTATTAAGATACAATACAGAAATGGCTTAGGGGAAAAAATGAGAAAATGCTTGGTATGGGAGATTTTCACTAGTCATGAGAAAGTAATTTGCAGGAGCCAGGAAAACTGAGCATTCCAAACACCAGAGGCCCTGCACGTCCTAAGACAATTGTGCAGATGAGAGTTAAGATGCTGGAGCCAGAGAGAAAACAAGACATTCTTAAATGAGGTTTGCCTCTAAAGAAATCCAGAGAGTATGAAACTACTTCCTCTTGCTGGTCTTTTTGTTTTCATGCTATTTTGCTTAAACTTTGTTTACGATTTTTAAAAATTGAGAGATCTCTCATTATATATGCATAATATATGCATTTATCATCACTCCCTCCCAAAACTCCACTAAAAAGACAGTAAAGGAAAATTTTTTTTAATTTTTAAATACTTGGGATAAAGACTGGAGGAAATTAAAGACAAAAGAAGCTAAAAAAATTTTGGAAGATGGAAAGCAAAGAGTTGAACAGTTTCTGACTTAGCAGAACAGACAGAGTGGAAACTTAACAACCTGTAGTTAAGAGAACGATGCCAACGAGAAAGTAATCCACAAATAAAGAATCCCAGAAAGGCATAGAATGAGGCAGAGTTATGAGTGTGGCTAAAATCAGGAGGATGATGAAACTTTTCATAAGGAATACTACACACTGGACGCTTTTTTCCAGTTCTCCCACTAACACTCATTCTGGCAAGAGAAAAGCAGTTACTCTCTGGTAAAAACTGAATCCGACAGATTTGACTTAGGAACTAAAGACACTGGGTGTGAAGATAAGACACTGTACTGAAAACAAGAAGCATAAACACAAGTTTACTTACTAAGCATGAGATCACCCCCGACTCCCAAGCTCTCTTCTCTTACTCAAGTGTCAGACCAGCCTTTTACTGCCTAGGCAGGAGATAATGATTCCTCCTTGTGAAGAAAAATCAGTCCAAAAGAAATGACTGTAAGTTTTAAGAATCAAGAGATATCTCAATAATATAAATCTTGCTTTCAACAAATGGTCCTAGAGTGCAAATCATATGCACAGAGATTCCCACTAAAATTTTCTGCATTAACTAAACATTTGAGGAACAACTGGGACATGATTCTATCATGAATAAAAAAGAAACCAAATCAGATTAAAAAAAAAAAAAAACCTATACAGTACACAAATAAACTGTTTTTTAAAAAATTAAAATTAATACCTTTAGTAAGATGAGATGAAACTGTATCCATAAAACAAGAATAGGGGATACATAAAGGAAAACCTAGAAAATAAGAAAAAAACTTTTGAAAAATTTAAATGAGAGCAGAAACTTTAAAAATATATATAATAGGAAGCTTGAAAATAAAGCTGAGGAAATCACCCAGACTCTAGACACTTGGAAGATCAAAATCTAGGATAGCTATTATTAGACTACAGAAATTCCAGAAGACAAAAAAAGAAGAAGAAATTATCGAAGATATAATAAAAGAAAATTTCCCATAAATTCCAAGAAAAATAAGTTACAAAGAAAAGTGAGTATAATCATAATAATCACTTTGTGGCTCAGCTATGAATAATACATAATTATAATAATGAAGAGAGTGACTAACCAAAAACTGTACTAACTATTATGGAAGAAGAATGCTGATGGGGAGAGGGAGAGAATTAATAGAAGGCAGGTATAAAAGAGCTAAATCTTCATTTGTCTTATTAGAAAGTCAACATATAGTGACTAAAATTGAAAAATTAAGAAATGAGCTCATAAATTACAGTGAAAAATATGGAAGTATATACCAGAAGAAACTGCTAAAGAGAATTAAAAATAGTTGCCACTGGGGATAATAACCCAAGGATGAGAAGAACTAGTCAGGATCAACATTTTTATTACACTTTACCTCATTATTTGAGCTTTTAACATTAATTAAACTTATAAACTAACCCCTGTAAGAGACATTTAATAACATTAAGTAACATAAAACAATGGAAATATTTTATTAAATATTTTAATCTCTCTGTTCATTTTTTAATTCTTTTAAATTTAAATATTTTTCTCATACAGATCCTCTTGCCCATTTCTTATTATTTCATTCTAGACAAACATATTTTGGGGTACTATTTTGAATGATACCATAAAAATTTTGTTCTCTAACTGGTTATTGCTAGTTATTTATCATATTTTTAATTCAAAGAACCCTTGTTTTTAATTTTCTTAAATCCACTGTTAACAAAAATCATTTTCATTATCCTTATATTTAGCATTGTGCCTCACCCACAACAGGTAGAAAGTAAGTATTCAACAAACAACAGAAGACACTGAGAGAGCACTTATCATGTCACACTGAACTGGGCCATTTATAATCTCTAATCTTCACAGCTCTTTAAGGTAGTGTTTCGACAGACTGTAACAAACCGTCAACAGCTATAACAAAGGAAAAAAAATATTTAAGGGCTTACGTAAGACAGTTTATTTCTCTTTCACACAATAGTTGGAAGGTAAGTGAGTACTCTACGGCAAGCACAGCTCTGCTCCAGGGAACCCACACTAGCTAGCTGGTTCTGCCATCTCCATCATTCGGGGTCCATCTCTGGATAAAGGCTCCTGCTTCAATTCTTGTCCTTTCCCAAAGAGAAGAAGAAGAGGACATCCAAGGCAAATGACTTTTTCTTTAAGAAGATCACCCCAAAAGGTATCCACGTCTCTTCCTTTAACATCTTATGGTCTCAAACTTAGTCACAGGTCCCTTTTAGGTACATCCCGGGACGGGGGAGCCTGGTGGGCTGCCGTCTGTGGGGTCGCACAGAGTCGGACACGACTGAAGCAACTTAGCAGCAGCAACTGAGAAATGCCGGAGAAGGCAATGGCAACCCACTCCAGTACTCTTGCTTGGAAAATCCCATGGATTTTCCACGGGAAAACCCTGGTAGGCTGCAGTCCATGGGGTTGTGAAGAGTTGGACACGACTGAGTGACTTCACTTTCACTTTTCACTTTCATGCATTGGAGAAGGAAATGGCAACCCACTCCAGTGTTCTTGCCTGGAGAATCCTAGGGACAGGGGAGCCTGGTGGGCTGCCATCTCTGGGGTCGCACAAAGTTGGACACGACTGAAGTGACTTAGCAGCAGCAGCAGCAGCTGAGAAATGCAATTGTAGTTGGGTGGTCATGCTGGCTAAAACTTGGGGTGGAGCTGGGAATATATTTCTCAAAAGGAAAAAAAAGAACATATTATAATCTCTACTTTATAAATGTATTATAATCTCTACTTTATAAATGCAGAAACCGAAAAATCAGAGCTGTTTGCCTAAAGGTCATATGGCTAATAATAATTAAGCCACGATTCAGTTCCATCTTGATCCTGTAGTATTTCTACTGTGCATGCATACTATGTTGCTTCAGTCTTGTCTGACTCTGCAAACCAATAGACTGTAGTCCACCAGGCTCCTCTGTCTATAGGATTCTCCAGGCAAGAATACTGGAGTTGGTTGCCACACCCTCCTCCAGAGGATCTTCCCGACCCAGGGATCAAACCCTTATCTCTTATGTCTCCTATATCATGTTAAGTAACAATAGGAATGTATATATATTATAAAATTTTTCGCTAAATGTGGCAGAACTGGATTGATTCTAACCATAATCCTGGGTGTCCAGCAGTAGCAGCCACCCCACCCACACTGGTATCAGCCTTTCCACCTCTGAGGGAATTAACCTCATATGCCTAATGAAACAGCAAGGGTCTCCCCAGCAGGAGCTGCCATGTAAGACAATGCTGACTCACCTCCACCACCCCTCTTTTCTTCTAGATTTATAACTAGACTCAAGTCCCAGCAGGTCCCTAAAAGTGAGGTACAAAGTAAGGAGGTTTGCTACGTACACTCCAAAAGAACTACTTGGGTTTTCAATTATAATTTATGCTTGCAGAAATGGAGGGAACATGTCTGGAAATGAGTATTTAAGGGTATGGGATAATGGTACAAGGAACATAAAGTTGAATTAGGCTGCATTTCTTGATAAGGGCTCACTAAGCAAACATTTTGCCTTTAATGTTCTAGCTGGGGTCATTAGAAAGGGCTCTAACAGTTTGGCTGGTTGGCCAAAACATCAAAAGATGGCATACCATGAACAAATTTAAATCACCCCACCCCTGGGTCCCCTTTGGTCTAATGCAGAAGGGATTCAAAGGCTTAGGAAAACTGAAATGTTAAGAGTGAATTATCAATTAAGACCTAATTGCCCACAGAGCAAGGATCCAGAAGAGTCTGAGAAATAAATGTGTGACAGGTGCCCCAACATCCTTGAAAAGCCTTCTGATTACTCTTCTCTGTAAGCTAGATCTTCCACTGGGAACGGCAACCATTCAACCAGAACACCTACAGACAATGGAAGTAATTGGGTCCCAAGGTGGCAGGGGCCAATTGGCAGCATTCAGCTGCCAAAGCAAGGTAGGTACAGTCACTGTAATGAACAACAGAGTCAAAGCAATTGGAATGGTATGATTCATACAGACCTACGGTGTTGGCTAATCATGGTATTGCTACATGTGAAATAGATAGGAAGCTTACTAACTTCTTACTTGACCTGAATAAGCAGAAAAGTCTAGGTCAAAGGAACAAAATACTAATTCAAACCACAAAAAGAGAGAGTCATGGCCCGTCAATTGATCACAGACTTGAACCAGTTTACAGACCCAGAACCCCTTAAATGAAAAGGTTAGTTCCCTTGAAGAAGGACCCCAGTAGACTACTGAAAACGTATGCTGTTAATCATGCTCCGAACCTCAGTAACTACAGACTGGGGAAAAGAAAATAATGAGACCTTCCAGGGACTGATGGACACTGGCTCTGAACTGACACTGATTCCAGGAACCCAAAACAACAGCCCTCCAATCAGAGTAGGAGTTTACAGAGGACAGGTTACCAAGGGAGTTTTAGCTCAGGTCCACTCACAGTGGGCCCAGTGGGTCCCCAAACCCACTCCGTGGGTTCCCCAGGTCCAGGATACATAATTGTAACACACCTACTTACTAGATGGCAGAATTTTCACACTGTCTCCTCCCTGACCTGTGGAGTGGGAGTTACCATAAGGGGAAAAGCTGAGTGGAAGCTACTAAAACTGTTTCTACCAAGGAAAACCCAGTAAATCAAAAGCAATACCACATTCCTGGGAGGACTTCAGAAACCAGGCTATCAACAAGGACTTGAAAAATGCAAGAGTTGCAATTCCTACCATTCTCCATTCAATCTCCTATTTGGCCTGTGCAAAAGACAGATGGATCTTGGAGAGTGACGGATTAATGGTAAGTTTAACCAAGTGGTGCTTCCAATAGCAGGAGTTTCAATAGATGTGTTTTCATTGCTTGAGTAAGTTAATACAATCCCTGGGATGTGGTATGCAGCTATTGACCTGGCAAATGCCTTTTCCTTTATCCTGTCCATAAGACCCAACAAAAGAAGTTTGCTCTCAGCTGGTAAGAACAGTAATACATCTCCACTATCTTACTTTAGGGGTGTATCAACTCTCCAGCCCTGTGTCACAGTATACTTCACAGGGATCTTACTGTCTTTCCCTTTCACAAGACATTACATTGTTCCATTATACCCACGACATGATGCTAACTGCAGAGCAGCAGCAACTACTCTAGACTGATTGGTCAGACATCTGTGTATCAGAAGACAGGACACAAATCTGACTAAACTTCAGGGGTCTTTTACCTCAGTGAAATTTTTAGGGGGCACTGGTATGAGGCAGGTCGAGACATCCCTCCCGAGGTAAAGGATAGGTTACTGCATTTGGCCCCTCCCACAACCAAGAAAGAGGCACAACGCTTAGGGGACCACGATGGATTCTGGAGGCAACACAGTCCTCGTGTGGCTGTGTTACTCCAGCCTATTTACCAAGTGATGAGAAGAGCTGCAGTTTGAGGGGGTCCCAGAATAACAAGGTTTATGACAGGTTTCAGCTGCTGGGCAAGCAGCTCTGCACTGGGGCCACATGATGCAGCAGATCCCACAGAGCCTGAAAGATCACTGGCAGACAGCGATGCTGTGTAAGCCTCTGGCAGGCCCTCACACTGAATCACAGCATGGAACTTTAGGATGTGGGAGCAAGACCCTACATCATCTCCAGATAATCATTCTCCCTTTAAGAGACAATTTTTGGCCTGCTGCTGGGCTTCAAATCAAATGCTTGACCACGGGCTACGAAGTTACCATGAGACCTGAGCTGCCCATCACAAACTGAGTGTTATATGACCCATCGAGCCCTGAAGTTGGGCATACCCAGCAACACGTCACTGTCAAATGGAAGAAGTGTGCACCTGATCAGGCTCAGCAGGCCGTGAAAGCACAGGTAAGATATGCAAAGAAGCAGCCCAGATGCTCATGGTCCCACTCCTGCTACGCTGCCTCTGTTTCCTCGCCCCCCCCTGCACCTGCACCTATGCAGTCAGTCACCTGAGAGGAAGAGGAGGTTTGGGTCTGGTTGACAGATGGTTCTGCTGGATATACAAGGTAAGTAGACAGATTCGAGACTCCTGACTTCCATGGAAGTGTTCTTTTCACTTTTCCATCTTGCAGTGGAAGTAAGGTTTGTCTATCACAATTATAGTCATTCCCAGATGTTAAACAGTTTAAATGATAATTTTTTCTTCCAGGTGATTATAAAGCTCCAATCACAAGTAAATCCTAAAGTTTGGCCACACTAGTAATCTTCTGTCCATTTACTGAAAATGTATCAAGCAATGTTATTTTACCAACATAAAGCTAAAGGAGGAAAACTTCTCGGTCAACAGTTTGTCTGTACAGATATTTCTACAATCTAGTGTGCTCACTTACAAATTACAAACATCATTAGAATAGGATAACTGAAGTCTGATTTTTTTCTTAATTGTGTTTACCTTCATGGTCACCGAAAGAGTCCAGTAACCACTTTTCCCTCAGAGAATGAAACACCATATTCCTTCCATCTCAACAGTCAAAATTATTCATACTCTAATACAAGGTCTGTTTACTCGGTTTGATACTTTTTGCTACTGTCCTAAATACAAAACAGAAATCCAGAATGTCTGCAAATTAAGCTAAATTTCTCAACAGATGCCAAAGTTACCTAAAAGAAGGACCCAAACATTCTTTTTCAATATTTGTGTCCTCCAGATTCCCACCTACTATCTTGCTCCTTTTTATATGAGGCAGACAGTGAACCTACTGTTAAGATCCGGCCTCTTTACTCGAGGGATTAGCCCACAAAGAGTTAGCTTATTTCTCCAGCCACAGAATATGGTGCTATGCTCTGTTACACTATTTCTCTATGATGTGCCTGCCTGCTTAGTTGCTCGGTCACATCCAAATCTTTGCAACGCCATGGACTGTAGCCCACTGGGCTCCTCTGTCCGTGGGATTCTCCAAGCAAGAATACTGGAGTGGGTTGCCATGTCCTCCTCCAGGGGATCTTCACAATCCAGGGATGGAACCCAGGTCTCCCGCATTGCCGGCGGATTCTTTACCATCTGAGTCACCATGAAAGCCCAAGAATACTGGAGTGGGCAGCCTACCCTTCTCCAGGGAATCCTCTCTAATATGGAGAAGGGATAATCAAACTTCTGAAGAATTAGAGAAACAAACAAACAAACAAAAAAAGTAAACGTTTTTAAACTCAGAAATAGAGAACATGATGTAAGTACAACCAAATTAAAACAGTAGGTACATGGTGGTGCAACAAACAAGCTCCTGCCCCCACAGACCTGCACCTTAGCACTGTGGGTACTCTCGACACACGCTGCCTCCAAAGACTCACAACCCACCAGCGACGCTTCACATTTAATTAGCTCTTCAGAATTTTATAAACTCCTCTCTTAGCATCCTATCTAAGCAACAACCTGTGATAGAAATGACTATCCCTCCCTTTATTCAAGACAAAAGAGATGAAGAAAAACAACATTTTTTGCAGAGTGACACAAACAGTAAGAACAGGGGCCAAGAAGCAGGTCCTGCGCTTCCAATTCTCCTTCACTAATGATCTCTGAAGTCTGGCTTCTGTCAGGTGAATTTAGAGCCCAGTTTATAACATCTGAAATGAATTCCTCGTAACCCACAGTGCATGTTGTAGTTTCACACCACCATGGCAAGCCAGAGGTCACCTGAGCAAAGTGGTCAACAACCAAAGGGACAGATTCCAAAGACTGAGGTACAGCAGTAGGCCCAAGCCTCTCTTACCCCCTTTCTCCCTGAACAAAACCCCATTTACCACTCTCCATTACAAGTCTCTCCATGCAGTTTGAATATATAACTAAATTGTCCGACAGTCTCAGAGGTCAAAAGGTAGTTTATGGCCACAAAAAGCAGGGTACAAAAGGGTAGTTGTGGATTATCCAAACACTACTGTCAACCCAAGATCAGAGCCCACAGAGTAACCCTCAACAAGAAAGGAGACAGTCTGGAAGGACCTACTTAATACCCACACTGTGGCCACTCTAACATAAGCTCCTGTGAAGCTGTACTTGTGACTTATCTCAGCTATCCATACCACTTCATTAAATATTTATTCTCAAAGACACGGCTCTTTTCAAGCACAGAACCCTCAATGTTTCCATTCCATCCACTGGATGGGTACAAGACTGTTCTTATTAGCTCTGATTTCTTTGGGGTGCTTTTGAACTTTAACTTATTTAAACTTAAAATGTTAATTTAACTTGCAGTTACTTTCACCTTAAAGTTAACTCAAAATTAAATCAACAATATCCAAAAGAAAGCAAAACTACAAAAAAAAACAACAGTCCTTTATTTAAAAAAATCCTCAACTAGAAAACTGCTAGGTAATAAAATTTTTGTTAGTGATGAGAAGATAATTTTCTATATATTTTATGATCAGTAACCCAAAATTCAGGGTCTAAGAACAATTATGACCTTAAACATTAGAAACTCTGGTAAAATCAAAGATTTGGTGATTTGCAAATTTGTCATCTAGATCCAATCTAGCTCTGTCAGAAAGGATCCAAACACTTGTACAAGAAAGCCATCAAGTAGTGAATCAGGACTCAGACCTGGAAGTTTAGGCCCTCAATTAACCCATGGTTTTACAAGACTTAGAGTTTTCTCAGGATGGTATTCAGTGTCCTATATGCCCCAGCTCCAGTATCTTCCCTATTCCCCTAACATGTATTTCACCACTACAACCAACTTGGTCTCAAACACATCTGCAATGTCTCACCTTCACCTCAGCGCCCTCTACTGGGTACTTCCTCCTCTACACCTACACCTTCCAAATCCTATCTTCAGTGTCCAAAAAGTTTTCTCTAATCTTTGTCCTGTGATAATCTCTCATCAGAACTACTACAACACTTATATTCACCAAGTACAGCTATAGGGTTTTTAAGGTTAAAGGATAAGAAGTTATGGCTGTTTATAAATTTTATCCAGTATCAAACAAGTTCTACATGGGCATTTAGCTTATATCTATCAAATGAACTTAAGATGCCTTTATTATCAAAAAATAAACAATGCCTCTGATATAACTGCCTCATTTTTTTGATCAAACTTTAATTCAATATTCCACATATGTATGTGTGTATGTAAATGCCAAACTGTGTAATACTTAAAATAGAGTAATAGCTTTTATCAGATAATAATGTTGAAATTCTCAATCTTGAAATAAACTAAGGACTTCTCTGGTAGTCCAGTGGTTAGGACTCTGCACTTCTACTGGAAGTGCATGGATTCGATCCCTGGATGCGGAACAAATACCCTAAAAGCCACGTGACACAGTTTAAAAAAGAAAAGAAAAGAAAAAACCTAGTTTGTAAGAGGTCAGAGAATCATTTCACTTTAGCACAATTGAAGGTCAGCATATTAAAGATTCTATACAATCAATCTGTATATATACCCTGCAAAAGAAAGGACCTAGGAACAATTCTAATACTAAACATATGTTGAAAACACTGAAGGTATCTAAATCTAAAAGATTCACCAATCACATGTGCCACCACAACAACCTTGGCAGGTTCTTCACAAACTTAGATACCATTCTTTATAGAGATTAGGCTTCTCCATTAACCATAAAATAAAAGCACAGAGAGCAGATTTAAATAAAATGCAGAGGTTGCAATCTCAGAGATGGTGACTCAGATCTATAAAAATATAATGGCCTAGTAGTCCTAGCACAAACCTAACTCTACTAATGGCAGGGATCATGTGGGGAAGACCAACCAAAAAGTACTATAGAAATCTTTCCACTGAAACTTGCTTCAAAGAAAGAAGAAAGGATGAAAGGAAAGGAGGGAGCGTGTGTGCGTGGTAAGTCACTTCAGTCATGTCCGACTCTTTGCCACTATGGGCTGTAGCCTGCCAGGCTCCTCTGTCCATGGGACCGACCCAGGGATCAAACCCACATCTCTTACATCTCCTGCACTGGCAGGTGCGTTCTTTACCACTAGTGCCACCTGGAAAGCCCCCTGATGGCCTAGACAGTAAAGAATCTGCCTGAAATGCGGGAGACCCAGGTTTGTTCCCTCGGTTGGGAAGATCTACTAGAGAAGGGATGGCTACCAACTCCAGTATTTTTGCCTGGAGAATTCCATGGACAAAAGAGGGAGAGGGGGAGAGAAACAAAGTTCCAATATGCATACACAAATTGCACAATCTTCTTTTCATTGTAGTGGCAAAAAAATATTAAAAATAAAATCTACTTGTAAAGAGTCCTTTGAAACACCTGCTTGATTTCATGGTCAAGTTATATGATTTGTAAGACTTGATAATTCAAGTCAATGATAAACACCAAATCACATGACCCACTTGTGGAAAAGACATGGAAATATCTGTCTGGAGTCTATAATGGCCATGCAAATGAATGTATTTAGTCATTACTCAACATCACCACTCATAAAGCAAGCAATCGCTTCCCTTCGAATGGTCATCCTTTGTATTAGCACTAACAAAGTCACTGCTAAAAACACTAAATTAACACTTCCCACTAAAAAATAATAACTTGATAAAACTTTAACCTTAACTATTTAAAAAATATGGTTTAAGTATCTTTTCAATTAAAATATTATTTTTACAGTTTATCTAGTAAGCAAAGAAAAACACATACTTCTTATACAGAAACTAGGTCACAGGTTTATATGAAAGAAAGAATAAAGAAAATACTCCTTTAAAGTTAGTTTCGACTTCTAGATATCCCCATAATATTTATTAATAAATAAGGAGAACAAGTAAAAAGCAGTAGAGGCACCATTTTTCATAATGCATGATTTTTTCACTTGAAAATCAATTAAAACACATGAGAAAAACTTGTCTTGTATAAATGTTCTATAAAAAATGAAAAACTATTTTTGAGCCTAAAATTTAATGAGAAATGATAAAGTATGGTTATCTTCTCTTTGAAGATTATTGAGGCCCTTGAAGAAGATACAAACCCTGCAAAATTCCAATACAAATACATTTTTACATGTTCACAGTAATTTCAGTGCTGGTCACTCAGTCGCTCAGTCATGTCCAACACCTTTGTGACCTCATGGACTGTAGTCCACCAGGCTCCTCTGTAAATGGAATTCTCCAGGCAAGAATACTGGAGCAGGCAGCCATTCCCTTCTCCAAGGGATCTTCCCTACCCAGGGATCAAAACCTGGCCTTCTGCATGGCAGGCAGATTGTTTACCATATGAACCACCAGGGAATTTCAGCTTAAATAAATCTCAGAACATTTGCTCCTACCTGAGCTTTACAAGTGACAATCCATGCTCATATCAAGGAATCCTTAGCTCCTGTTTATTTCAGAATAAGATGCAAGAGAAAGCAATTTAATGTCTTAAAGATTTGTTTTCAAATATTTTTTTCTTCCTCCAGAGGGCAGTCAACATAAGTTTCCACTAAAGAGAGCTTTTAAAAAGTTTTTTGGAAAGTCCTTTGGTGGAAACCATCTGGTCCTATAGGAGAGGAAAAGTATCTTTTCAAACTTCTACCCCTCTTAGATCTCTATAACAAAAGACAGATTAACAAGAGAAAAGCACACAAATTTACTTAAATTTTATGTGACATAGGAACCTTCATAAAGAAATAAAGACCAAAACAATGGTTAAGCCTGAGTTTTTTATATTACGTTTGATGAAGAGTAGAGAGTGATGGAAAAGTATTACAGGACAAAAAGGAGTATAAGCTAAGAGGAATAAACAGAGGGAAACTTAGCAAGGCCAGTTTGTTCAAATCCTTCTTTTCCTTTGGGTATAGGCAGAGTATCTCTTACATGAGATCTTATGACATGCTTCAGGGGAAATCAGAAAGTCCCGTACCTATCATTTCTCGAATTCCTTCATCTTAAGACAATCAACATGCCAAGATGCCATACTTGGGGGCAGCATGTCCTAAACCCTGTCACTCTCCCATATGAAACTTCCCAAAGGAGTTTCATTCCCAGAAACTGAGTTGGTAGACTATCCCACAACCCACTGAATCAATCTCAGTCCTGGAAAACGGTCAGTCCATTCAGAGCTGTGTCTCATTTCAGGAGGTGGTGGCATAGATAGGAGTAAATGCCTACCAATTAGTTCTCTATACAGTATGAGCAATCAAGCACTTAATAGGGGACAAAACAAACAGAAAAATATATAAAGGTTAATGGTTAGAACAAACATGAACTCAGTTTTTGAGTCCAGACGGCAGTCAGTTAAAATTTCTTGATGTTGGGCTTAAAAGTACCTTTAGATGGTAGAGTGAGGACAGGTAGTAGAAATCTGATGGATTTTTCTAGTTGGCTGTTTAAAATGTCTGTAGTGAGGTCATCAAATATTCCATGAACTTTCTGAGTAGCCTACACAGCAACAGGCATGAAGGTTGCCCATACTTGATCTACTGTCGTGATTTCTCTTAAGTTTAACTCAAGTCAGCCAGCCTCAGATTCCAGGATTCAGGAAAAAGGATAGTTTTATTTCTCAACGATTCCATGTCAGAAGGGTGGGAGAAAAATTGGAAATGCTAACTTATAGCCAAACACTGGAGGCAACTAGAAGAATTCAGGATCCAGTCCAATTACAGGTAGACAAAACCTTAAAAACAATGGTCAGAACTAGAACTTAAGACACACAAGGGTGTATTATAATTTCCTATTGAAACATTATTTTTCTCTTGGTTCAGTTCAGTTGCTCAGTCGTGTCTGACTCTTTGCGACCCCATGAAGCGCAGCACACCAGGCCTCCTTGTCTATCACCAACTCTCAGAGTCTACTCAAATTCATGTCCATTGTATCAGTGATGCCATCCAGCCATCTCATCCTCCCTCGTCCCCTTCTCCTCCTGCCCCCAATCCCTCCCAGCATCAGGATCTTTCCCAATGAGTCAAGTCTTCGCACGAGGTGACCAAAGTATTGGAGTTTCAGCTTCAGTAGCAGTCCTTCCAATGAACACCCAGGACTGGTCTCCTTTAGGATGGATTGGTTGGACCTCCTTGCAGTCCAAGGGACTCTCAAGAGTCTTCTCCAACACCATAGTTCAAAAGCATTAATTCTTCAGTGCTCAGCTTTCTTCACAGTCCAACTCTCACATTCATACATGACCACTGGAAAAACCATAGCCTTGACTAGACGGACCTTTGTTGGCAAAGTAATGTCTCTGCTTTTTAATATGCTGTCTAGGTTGGTCATAACTTTTCTTCCAAGGAGTAAGTGTCTTTTAATTTCATGGCTGCAGTCACCATCTGCAGTGATTTTGGAGCCCAAAAAGATAAAAGTCTGACACTGTTTCCACTGTTTCCCCATCTATTTCCCATGAAGTGATGGGACCAGATGCCATGATTTTGGTAGTCACCTTCATTTCCAGCAAAGATAATAAATGACTAATCTTTTTGCAAAATCAGCCTCGTCTTCTTAAATCTGGCTTGATATTTATACAAGCGCAGCAAGAATAGTGATAGACCATACAGACTCTTTTTTAAGTTTGCTAGAACTTAAAATAAGGAATCTCAAATGAGACTTTTAAAAGCCTCTCAAGGCTATGAAGTCAAGCCAGAAACTTGCCACCAGACTTCCCTTCAAACGTGCAGATTTGGCTGAATGTACTGAATTGATGCTTTTGAACTGTGGTGTTGGAGAAGACTCTTGAGAGTCCCTTGGGCTGCAAGGAGGTCCAACCAATCCATCCTAAAGGAGATCAGTCCTGGGTGTTCATTGGAAGGACTGATGCTGAAGCTGAAACTCCAATAATTTGGCCACCTCATGTGAAGAACTGACTCATTTGAAAAGACCCTGATGCTGGGAAAGATTGAAGGCAGGAGGAGAAAGGGACGAGAGAGGATGAGATGGTTGGATGGCATCACTGACTCAATGGACATGAGTTTGAGTAAACTCCGGGAGTTGGGAATGGACAGGGAGGCCTGGCGTGTTGCAGTCCATGGGTTCGCAAAGAGTTGGACACGACTGAGTGACTGAACTGACTGACTGAGTCTCCCTGGAAGTGGCATTTGTCATTTGCCTCTAATGCTGAGTACCCTGTAAGCCAGTTACCAGGCCAGTTTTTTGTTTTGTTTTTTCCAAGAGAGTTTATAAGCATTAGTTCCATAAAGACCACCATAGTTCCTTAGAGCTGTCTGGTCATACCTGATTTTACACATCATTCTGAAATATAAAAGTCCAGTTAAAGACTTGGTAATACAAGTGATGTTTTTATTATGTTCTATTACAAGGAAAACAGATTCTTATTGAACTTGTGCAAATAACTATATTGCCATGAAAATAAAAATACTTAATAAGTTTCTGAATTCTGGAGAGATCAGGTACGGAGAAAATAAACTGTTTCATCTTTGTTCACAAATGTATATTTTACCAAATTGCTGTAACTTATAGAGAAGACTCCTGAGAGTCCCTTGGACTGCAAGGAGATCCAACCAGTCCATTCTAAAGGAGATCAGCCCTGAGTGTTCATTGGAAGGAATGATGCTAAAGCTGAAACTCCAGTATTTTGGCCACCTCATGCAAAGAGTTGACTCATTGGAAAAGACTCTGATGCTGGGAGGGATTAGGGGCAGGAGGAGAAGGGGACAACAGGATGAGATGGTTGGATGGCATCACCAACTCAATGGATGTGAGTGTGAGTGAACTCCAGGAGTTGGTGATGGACAGGGAGGCCTGGCGTGCTGCGATTCATGGGGTCACAAAGAGTCGGACACGACTGAGCGACTGAACTGACTGACTGACTGATAGATAGCTTAAGAGAAACAAGAAAATAAAACATTAAGGAATAGGCAATATTTCAAACAAATGTCATTTAAAAATTATAATCATCCTCATCAGTTCATCAAGTCTCATGTGATTAGTATTTGTTCTGTTTGATCTTGGATTAGCAGTTTTGTGAATCCATGAACTTCTTCATTAGTCCAGAAAATTCTTATTCCACTGGCCTGGTCTCAAAGTTATTCAAGTGATGGC
Source organism: Neotragus pygmaeus (assembly GCA_006410875.1). Classification (NCBI taxonomy): domain Eukaryota; kingdom Metazoa; phylum Chordata; class Mammalia; order Artiodactyla; family Bovidae; genus Neotragus; species Neotragus pygmaeus. The sequence goes on along the minus strand of SJYV01017243.1, from coordinate 210,270 downwards.
ATCACGGAGCTGTCTTGCTTGCAGCTGACTGTAAACACTTTCAGAGAAGCATTAGGAGTAAAACAAAACTGTCTGGGAATGACAGAAGACTTTGAAATGACCATGGTTAAAAATCTGATGCGAGGTCATTGTAATTTACAAGGAACTTTATTTCAGTGACATACAATATTTTAACATAATAACCAGAAATATGACCGATAACATAATGTTGAACATATGAACACCAAGTATTGACAAACTGCTATGAACTTCATACCGTTTCTGAAATACTTATATGCCCCCCACAAATACAGCCTAAAGAAGGTACATTATCACTTCTTATTTGACAATGCTTCCTACTTAGGTTAATATATCAAATAAACCTAATTAGTTTAACATCTCTCCTTTAACAAGATGAGAGACAAATCTTTTGAGATGTTCTGAGGACTCTCTGGGAAACCTCAAAGTAAAAAAAAAACAAAAAAAACAACACTTTAGTTAGAATTTGATTTGGGGAAGTTTGTCAAAAATGTCAAAAGGTTTGAGCAGCTGATTAAATAGGAATGCAGATGATTATAAAATAATACTTAATTATTTACTTAACCAAAGTGACAATAAAAAAATTTTAAAGGCAGATACAGAAGATAATATAGTCAACAAACCCTTAGCTTTTTTAATCTTAAGTAATCAAAGATCTGATAAAGACAACTGTGAAGTACAGGAAATCATTCTGATAAGACAGAAAAATTTGGTTCTTCAAAAAGATTACTTAAAAGAAAAACTTTTTAATAATTTTTTAATAAAGGAAGACCAGTAATCCAAGAAAATGTTGTCATCCTAGTTATATCCAGTATCCTTTTGATATTAAGGCTTATCTTTTTATTTTTAACTTATAAATAAATCTATTCAATCTTAGAAGCTTGACCACACATAAAATTCCTTTCCCTCAAACCTTCTGCACCCCTGGTTNAATCCAAGAAAATGTTGTCATCCTAGTTATATCCAGTATCCTTTTGATATTAAGGCTTATCTTTTTATTTTTAACTTATAAATAAATCTATTCAATCTTAGAAGCTTGACCACACATAAAATTCCTTTCCCTCAAACCTTCTGCACCCCTGGTTTTTTTCTATATATACACTATGTTTTTTTGTCCCATGCTTTTCCTCTTTTTCATTGTAGAATAGCCAGTCATTCTATTTTAGGATAAGATTACTTTCCTTTCCCCTTAACAAAAACATATTCTTCATACCGTGCATATTTTTCCTTATCAGAAACACATTCTATTTTCCTTGTATACTTTGGATACAGAGATTTTTTTTCCTTTGTCCTTATTATTCTTAGAAGTTTCATTAACATAATTGATAAAAATTTTTAATCCCTAGTCATTCTATTTTTCAGTGAAAACTTAATAAAAAGCATCCATTTGTGAACTGCCTACCTCATACTAACATTCTGTGGTAGCTTTGAAAATTTATAAATACGCCATTTCACAATTTCTAGAGGCATATACTTCCTCTTAGTATAGTTTTTCCATGTGGAAAAGAAGATGTTTGCTAATAGAATGAAGTGTCTTTGGCCTCTACAAAATTTAGGATGCCAAATGAAGATAAGCTATGTCAAGCAATCAACGTTTCAGGATTTCATTTTATGTGGAAATGATCAGATATTCAATGAACACCCATCATTTGAACATAACTTAGTATGCTCTGTTTCAAGTTACCAAAAAGATTTTGGAAATTATTCTTAAGTAGACATANAGCTATGTCAAGCAATCAACGTTTCAGGATTTCATTTTATGTGGAAATGATCAGATATTCAATGAACACCCATCATTTGAACATAACTTAGTATGCTCTGTTTCAAGTTACCAAAAAGATTTTGGAAATTATTCTTAAGTAGACATATCATAAGATATAATTATCACTGAAAATTTCATTTATAAATTTTTATCCTACTTACATTAACTCACTTATTCTTAACAATTATGCCTGACTTGTTCATGAAAATTTCATGAGACATTAAACAAAGCTAGCCATCATTTTATTTTTCTTGTTGATAAATCAGGCAAATATAAAAAATACAAACACAAAGAACCCAAGAAGTTAAACATGATTCCCTTCAACTGTTTCTATTTTTAACCTGTTGTGCTTGACATACATCAAGCAATTTATTCTTATTACATATTTTGCTGCTAGGTTGGACTTACAGTTTCATAATGTTAAATATCTAATACAGGTTTGTTTGACTAGTAAACCTAGGTAGGGAAAAAAAGTGTACTTCTGCATTATATTTAATAATGAAAACTATGAGAACATACCTGTTCTTATTTTACCAAGAATATTAAAACTAGCCTTATTTACCATAGGGTATCCCAGATAATGTGAACTTTAAAAAGTTTGAGTTAACATTTTTTTAAGGTTGGGGTTAATTTCTATACTCCTGAGAATTTTAGGAATATTTAGTTTATATAAATGTTCATTCATCTCTAAGCCAATCTGAACAGAACTTCAAGGGATCTTATAAATTAATTTGGTAATATCTTCCAAAGAAAGAAAAATAGCACCAGGCTCCTCCGTCCACAGGATTTTCCAGGCAAGAGTACTGGAGTAGGGTGCCATTGCCTTCTCCAAGACATATATATACACACAGATAAACGCAAAGAAAGATTTTATAACTTTTATTCTAAAATTTTAGCCATGTGTCAGTAAAACATAGTAATACAAAAATCACTGGATTTTACTCACTTTATATTTTTATTTCTGGAAAATGGGATCAGTTGAGGCAACTTATTCAACATGAGGTTAATGTTTTTTATCAATATTTGTGGAAAAGACTTTTCAAATTTTCACCCTCTCTAATATATACTCTGATGCAGCCTGTGAGCTACACTTTAGGCAGGTGATTGAGGAGACATTGAGCAGCTGTCTGGATGTCTCTAAAGCTCATCTGAGGACACAAAATACTCCACCCAATTAGCCTTTTTCCTTTTCAACCTCAGACAGTTGCTCTGGTTGGGGGGACCCTGTGTTCCTTGAGAGCGGGAGACCAGAGTGTAAGTAACCAAGGGGCTGGAGTGGAGAATATCTGGCAGAAATAAATAAAGGGGGAAGAGATAGGGACTGGAAGAGGGACCTATCAAAGGATTCAAGGAAGCTGGAAGAGTGAAGGTGGCAAAAAAAGGAAACAGAATCATAAGCAAAGGAAGAGAGCTCGCAGAAGAGCCAGTTTGACATCTTAAGTCTCCCAAAGAAGCCAGCAAAGTTCTAAATCATCCTCAGCAAAACTGTGCCAATCAGAAGTGAATTAGACAAAGCTGGTGGAACATACAGTCAGCAAGAGTTCCAAAAGGGAGTTTCACTCAATTTAGAAGTTCCATGTGAAGAGCAGGATCAAAGAGGACAAACAGAAAGGACTTCAAAAAAACAAACAAAAAAACTCCTATAAAGTGCTGCATATCAGCTTTCAATTATGCCAACTTCTGACCTTAGAGCTCTTGTATCTTTTCAAATATCTTAAAACCAGGTATCACATAAGGCAAACAGTAAATATTTGCAAGTTTTGCCTGTTTTTTGTTCTGTTTTTTAAAACCAAATGCCTATCTCAAGTGACTCAAAACTGTTAAGTCTTTCATGACTTAAAACCAATGAGCCTGTTATGGCTCAATCATGGACACAAGAGGCTTCCTCAAAGAGGGTGGAGAAGATACAGCCCTCCCAAGATCCCAACCCCCCACTCTACCCAAGAACTGGCAATGGTGGGGAGGACATTACCCACAAATGGGGTGCATTCCACATTTCTGTCCGGACACATTCTGAAAGTATTAGCCACTCAGTCATGTCTGACTCTTCTCAACCCCATCCTCTGTCCATGGAATTCTCCCAGCAAGAATACTGGAGTGGGTAGCCATTCCCTTCTCCAGCGGATCTTCCCCACCGAGGGATCGAACTCAGGTCTCCAGCATTACAGGCAGATTCTTTACCATCTGAGCCACCAGGGAAACCCATTCTAGGTGCCATCCATATTCTAGGTACCTCCAATCTGACAATTGATGCCCACTCACACGGGTTTAACAACCCAAATACCCCAGCAGGAGGAAAGCCAAGCCAAGTTCTCAGGACATAAAAGGAGACAAGGAAGAGAACAGCAGCAGTCCCTGAGAGGGACAGAATTAATAATCAGTAGCTACTAGAAGACAAATTCACAGCAGTCAAACTTCAAAGAACTAATTGTTACAACTGTTTTTCTCCTGGTGATCTGAATCTGGAAAAGAATGGACAAAGCAATTTTTACCCTCCTCTCTTGACTGAGCACTACAGACAGAGATCTGGGAGTGCCAACTGGTTAAGAATTGTTTTTTTTTCTCTGACTTCTGTCAGTTTTCCCAAGATTCCATCTGCAGCTTCTGGAGCAAACAGGGTGCCCCCGCCATGATTTCCTGGTCACCAGAAACTGTAGGGGAGGACAACTATCTTTTCTCTCTGTGGTTCTAAGTTCTCAGCTGGCTCTCTGTAACAAAAGACAGATTAACAGAAGAAAAACATACAAATTAAGTTTTATGTGACATAAGAGCCTTCATAAGGAAATCAAGACCAAAGAAATGGTTAAACCTGCACCTTTATACCAAGTTTGATGGAAAGAAGAGCCATGTAAAAATATGATAGGACAAAAAGTTGTATGAGCTAAGAGTAGTGAACTGGGGAAAACCAAGTAAGGACTGTACATTTAGATTTCTCTGGTGTTCCTCCATCTTAGGAGATAAAGATGCTCTTTTCCTTAGTGTACATGGAGGACACCTCATACATTGAGGTGTCATATGACCTGCCTAGGGAAAAGTTAGGAGCTACACTTAGCATTTCTCAAACCCCTTCAGCTTAAAATATTCAACATGTCTAGGTGTCATATTTGGGGGGCAGAATGTCCTGAATCCCATCATTCTCCCTCAAATAGTTTCTTTCATATGCTCTAAATAAAAGATTTTTGCCGTTACTAGGAATACGTACGGTAGACTAAAATAAAGGTCCTCTCCCCACCTCCCAGGGTCAATGCAAAACACTCCAGTCAATCACAATGATAGCACGAACTTCTGTTTCTGGCAGTGTAGATCTGATGCCTGGAAATTGCCTAAAAATGCTATAGTCAATAGTTTAAAATTCTTCTCATTGAGGAAAGTAAGGAAGTCATATGACATAGGGTAACAGGAGGCAGAATTCAAGGGCCTGTTCAAGGTGGAGAGCTAGGGCAGCAGCCTTTCCACAGGGAAGCTGGGGAACCAAGGAGCTGGGGAACCCTGTATGAGGGGTGGCTAAAAACCAATTCATCTTCCAGCTAATATGCATGAAGAACAGGCATACGATCAGAAGGAAAAAGAAATTATAAATGAATACAGGTAAACCTAAACACTGTTATTCTGTCATTTCTGTGGTTAAAAGATCAAGTATGAGGAATATAACATCTAATAAAAATAATTTATACCAGAAGGAGGTTGATCTTATTGCTCAGTTCAGTCAGTTCAGTTCAGTCACACAGTCGTATCTGACTCTCTGCGACCCCATGGACTGCAGCACGCCAGTCCATCCCCAACTCCCGGAATTTACTCAAACTTATGTCCATTGAGTTGGAGATGATCCACCATCTCATCCTGTGTCATCCCCTTCTCCTCCTGCCTTCAATCTTTCCCAGTATCAGGGTCTTTTCAACTGAGTCAGTTCTTCGCATCAGGTAGCCTAAGTATTGGAGTTTCAGCTTGAGCACCAGTCCTTCCAATGAATATTCAGGACTGATTTCCTTTAGGATGGACTGATTGGATCTCCTTGCAGTCCAAGGGACTCTCAAGAGTCTTCTCCAACACCACAGTACAAAAGCATCAATTCTTCGGTGCTTAGTTTTCTTTAAAGTTCTACTCTCACATCCATATATGACTACTAGAAAAACCAAACCATAGCTTGACTAGACGGACCTTTGTTGGCAAAGTAATTTCTCTGCTTTTTAATAGGTTGGTCATGGAGAAGGCAATGGCACCCCACTCCAGGACTTTTGCCTGGAAAATCCCATGGACGGAGGAGCCTGGTAGGCTGCAGTCCATGGTGTAGCTGAGGGTCGGACATGATTGAGCGACTTCACTTTAACTTTTCACTTTCATGCATTGGAGAAGGAAATGGCAACCCACTCCAGTTTTCTTGCCTGGAGAATCCCAGGGACGGGGGAGCCTGGTGGGCAGCCGTCTATGGGGTCGCACAGAGTCGGACACGACTGAAGCTACTTAGCAGCAGCAGCAGCAGGTTGGTCGTAACTTTTCTTCCAAGGAGCATATGTCTTTTAATTTCATGGATGCAGTCACCATCTGCAGTGATTTTGTAGCCCCGAAAAAGTCTCTGTTTCCATATCTATTTGCCATGAAGTGATGGGACCAGATGCCATGATCTTAGTTTCCTGAATGCTGAGTTTTAAGCCAACTTTTTCACTCTCCACTTTCACTTTCATCAAGAGGCTTTTTAGTTCNATATAAATAAGGAAAATTGGAAGGCAGGAACCTGAACTAAGAGATGAGTTATATTTCACAAGAAAAGTATCTAACTAAACAAACAAAAAACATACAGTGAGATTACAGAGGGAAGGCCTGCAGAAGGAGGAGTCAGGAAGTAGCTATCCCTATTTGTCAAACATCTTGTCTCTTCATTTTATTCTTTCTCAATTTCTGGAGGGAAGAAATATGTTCTCACAGGAATTGGCAATCAAAAAAAAAGGAAGTCAGAAGTCATAAAGCAAACACGTCATCTCTAAATACGAAACCACCTGCTATTTCTCTGAGTTGACAGGTTTTTTAATTTAGTTTCATAAGTTTCACTTTAAAATACATCTAACTTACATAATATACCTTGTGATTAGGTCTATCAATCATTCACTCCTACTCTGAATTAACTTAATCAAATAACTACACATCAGCTATCAGTTATGAGAGAAACGGAGATTTCATTTGGAGGAGAGATTAAAGGACAAAACAAAGGAAAAAAATGCATAGGGCACTTGTGAGATGAGAAAGTGTAGCTATCCAATGGAGGAAATAACAGCCACGAAAGGAAGAAATTGCAGGAGAGTATGCATCAGAGAACAAACACTAATGATCAACACAGCACTTACTTTTTTGAGACAATGATCACCAGCATGTCTCACTGACCAAATGCTACTATAGACCACCAATACTTATCAACTGTAGGACGGTGAAACAGAATACCATACAATTTGAAACACTGGGGCCTGAAAATAGGAAGCTGTTCTATCTTATGATCAAACTATAGAAAAATCAAAAATCACTAAAAAAGTAATGTTTATTTAGTTCCATCTTTGGGGGAAAAAACAGGGATAGCTAGAAAGAAAGAGTCAAATTCACTTCTCCTTAAAGGCCTCTTTCAAGCTTTTCTGAACTCCTTTGCTTATGAATNACTATAGAAAAATCAAAAATCACTAAAAAAGTAATGTTTATTTAGTTCCATCTTTGGGGGAAAAAACAGGGATAGCTAGAAAGAAAGAGTCAAATTCACTTCTCCTTAAAGGCCTCTTTCAAGCTTTTCTGAACTCCTTTGCTTATGAATGTAGACATACAACAAATTTCTCAGTTTAAATTTAAAAGCCTAGCATACAAAATTGTGCACAGAACCTCTAAGGGTTCCAAGAAAGAACGCTTCTTTAACAGATCTTCAAGCACTGCAAAGGCTCCTTCGAATGATAACATACTAAGTCACTCCAAGTGTAAACTTTACTAGCCTCTGAACACTAGTGCAATGGTTTCCAGGTCTGGTTCAGAAACAGTTGCAGTAAAGTTGAGATATATACTCTAAGCCTCATAGTTAGCCCATGGGACTTCCCTGACGGTCCAGTGATTGTGACCTTGTGCATCCACTTCAGGGGGCACAAGTTCAATCCCTGGTCAAGGAACTAAAATCCTGTATGCCCTAACACACGGCCCCAAAACAAACCAAAAAACCCATAAGCCTACACACTGAAAAAATCTGTCACTTGATTACCACTGAGTCTACATTCTTAAGTGTTCTTCTATTTTAACACACAATTAACATAGAAAATTCCTTTTTTTTTTTTTTAAGCAAGTTATCTTAGGAGTTGACATCCATCAAATAGTTTGCTTTTTTCTCAAAACTAAACAAAATAACCCTCTGAAGAGGAAAGTGAGAAGTTACTCCAAAGTCTTGTACTTCCCTTCCAACCATATCTTCACAGTTAAATTCCAAAGAGTGTTGGGAGTTGAGGGCAGGGGGGAGAAGGGGGAGAGGCAACAAAGTTAATTGGAGATAGTGCTGTTAGAAAAGTACATCCTTTTAATTTGAGGAGATGGATTTTGAAATTGAAATATGGTCCCCCCCAAAAAAAGTGCACAGTTTATTCAAAAAAGAGCTAGCCTGAGGATCACAGAGGTCGAGAAGTACTAAACAGAGTCAGAGACATGCACCTGCCCGGAAGTAAGAAACCTGAAACAAAAAGCATGCTGAAGAGCTCCCTAGTGTTTCACATTAGTATAATTTTCTCCTTTGTTGAAAGGACAATATCATATATTAATGCATGTATATGGAATCTGGAAAGATGGTATTAATGAGCCTATCTACAGGGCAGCAATGGAGACAGACAAAGAGAATTGACTCATGGACACAGTGGGAGAAGGAGAGGATGAGACAAACCGAGAGAGCAGCGTAGAAGCATACACATTACCTATGTACAACAGACACAGCCAGTGGAAATTTGCCGTAGGGTGCAGGCAGCTCAAATCTGGTGTTCTGCGACAACCTAGAGGGGTGTGATGGGGTGGGAGGTGCAAGGGAGGTTCAAGACGGAGGGGACACACATACATCTTTGACTGATTCATGCCAATATATGGCAGAAACCAACACAATATTATAAAGCATTTACCCTCTAATCAAAAATAAAGAAATTTAAAAAATACTTGAGGGGGGAAAAGGCACGATAAAGAGCAATGGAGGAGACATAAAGAATAAGGAAGTAGGGAAAAAAGGATCTCACTCTAGACCCTCAGCCAATTGCTATGACATAATAAAATAAATGCCATTGTTTTCTGAATGCTATGTGCCAGATGTTATGCTAAACACATTACACACAGTATCCCCTTTACTGTTTATAACAAGTATGTGCATCAGGTATTAAGATTTTACAGATAAGGAAGCTCAGATTATACCTGAAACCTGGCAACCTTCTAAAGGATCCCTTTACATCCTACAACTTTTCTTTATGCCCCAAGGTCCTTAAAATTCCCTCCGAGAGGAATTCCAAACCCTTGCCCTATGTGGGTTTACAGAGAACACTTGAGTTACAACAGCTACATTTTTCTCTATTCTCAATCTCCTCAACAAAGAAAGCTTTCAGTAACTTATCTTGGTCCAAGTGTTAACTACTCTTAGGATCCTCTGCAATATCCCCTGTGAATCATCCAGTGGCTAGCCTGTATTATATTTCCTAGTAAAATCTCTTCAAGCCCCAGGGGTACCCCATGCCACTGTGTGCCCCAAGTGGATATGTGGTCCAACTGGAGGTATCCTACAGTATCACACTTCTCTCTGCCCTTCCTCTCCTTTCAGTGTCACCGAATGGCATGAATTTCACCACTATTCTCTTAACTATTAACTCACATTCACTCCCTTAAATAAGACTCAAAATGACTTTCTCTTCAGAAAACCTGCCCATGATTAGCATCATTTAACTGTAACCATTCTGGTCGCAGAAAAGGTCCTGGATTGGAAACCAGATCTGGATAGATCTGCCTTCTAATCTTGGTTCTTTTACAGTAGGATATGTTACCAGGGCAAATCACTCCACTTTCGCAGGACTAGTTTCTCAACTGTTACGGAAGGGAATTAGACTAAATAAGTTCAAGACTAATTCCTACATCTACATTTTTTTTTTTCGCCTATAAAAAGGCTACCAAAAGCCATTAACTTGTAAAAACAGAAAAACTGTTATGAAATGATTAAAATTACTTAAGGCATCTTACATTTTAAAAAATTAATATACAACATATTAAAACCACAAAAACAGAGAAAAACTTAAATTTCAAAGGGTGACAAGGTGGATTAAGTTTTCCATTCTCTATCTGACACATGACTGAAAACCCAGGTAATCCCTTAAAGACTTCTAGGCTATGAACATACACACTCTCCTATTAACTAATCACTACTGCAATATTTCATATACCACATATTTGTTTAACACACCAAAAGTAAATGCTAACTGTGAAGATTAGTCTTATCTGTCAACTTTGCTAGGTTACAGTACCCAGTCACTTAATCAAACATTAATTTAGGTGTTATTGTAAAGGTATTATGTAGATATAGTTAATATCTACAGTAAGTCGACTTTAAGTAAAGATTACCCTTGACAATGTGGGTGGGACACATCTCATCAGCCGAAGGACTTAAGAGTTTTCCCAGAGAAAGAATCCTATCTCAATACTGAAGCATCACTTGACCTTAAATCTGGCAGTCTTTTCTACAGATTTTGAACTTGTCCCCCCACAATGTCATGAGTCAATTCACAAAAACAAATCTTTTTAAAAACACACAGATGCACTACAAATGAGAGTGGTTTTATTTCTCTTGAGAACCCTGACTGCTACACTAACATACTAAATACTCAAACTAGTATTTTCTTTTTAAGTAAGAATTAACAGATGTCTGTTTCTTGTAACCTCTTTAAAATATTAAAGCATTTTAAATAAGTATTCAGAATGTTACTGCAATGATTATCTCACTGTGCTTTTCTTTATTAAAATACATAGGAAGAAAAAGAATAGTGATGTTTTCCACATTGAACTGTTAAGTTCCAAAACTGATTTCAGAAAATTCTGAGATTCAATTTTTTTCCTCATTTTCATGGCCTTCAAAGAGTTTCATAACTAGACATATAAAGAAGAAAGTCACTTACCAGCCCAATTTTAAAGACTAAGGAATCAGGCAAAGAGAAGTAGTAGACTTTGCAGTACTTTATTGAGGTATATTTGCAGAATCAAGCTGTGAATTTTCCAGCTCTAAGTTTTATTGTTGATCCATCAACTAGTTAGCCTGCCACGGTACACTGACACAGAAAAAGATTTTAGAAATCCCAAGATACGCAGAAACTACTAAAAACATAGAATGACATGTTTAAAAATATCAGTTCATATGCTGGTTCTATTCAAAAAGTTTACTGATTCTAGGTACCTATAAACTTTTTTTCTGCAAAGGGTCAGTAGTATTTAGGCCTTGCAGGCCATGAAGTCTCACTGGCAACTACTCAACTCTGCCATTGTAGCCCCAAGGCAGCCAATGACAGTACATAAATGAATGAGCATGGCTGATATTCCAATAAAACTTGATTTACTAAAACAGGCCAGATTTGGCCTGTGGACCATAGTTTGCTAAGCTCTGATTTATACACATGAAATCAAGGAGCTAGAAAAGACTCTGGAGATCATACGGCAAACTCCCATTCAATGCCAAGATCTCCCTATATCCAATGCCAGTGACCATCTGGCTCAGAATAGGTTCTATAAATGAATTGTTTTCCAAGCTAGATTGGTTATTCCTCAATAAGTGACTTCATGCTTTTTGGATAGGATATTTTCCTACAGTGTGGAACTGTCTAGAGCACTGTAGGTCGTTTACCATTCCTGGTTTCATAAACAGTTACAAATACACATCCATCACTACGACAACCAAAACCTTCCCCCCCCACCCCCGCCCCGTGTTCCCAAATCCCATAAGGTGGCACTGGTACCCAGCGGGTGAAGATATATTGAGCTACTTGAGATGGGATATGCAGCAGCTATCCACGCAGCCATTTCCCCTTCTACCTAGGGCAGACATGACTGATCAATCACAATACTACTTCCTACTGAGGCTGGACTTTGCCTCAGAATGTTTAATACAATGCTCAAGGCAACCATCACCAATGAACCATAACTGTGACATTAAAACATATATGTCATCCCTGATCTAAAAAGATACTTCTACACACACATACTGAAAAGAAACTGGCTTCCTTTAAGCTTATGAAGCTGAAAAATAATATGGTTTAATTTTAAACCCTATGGGATCTTTCAAAAGTTTGTGTGAACATTTCTTGGTTGTGACAATGACTGGGGCCCCTGAAGGCACTTGGTGCACTGAGGAATGAGGGGCACTGCTGTACAACAAAGGAGAATCCTGCATCCGCCTCTATTTTTTAATATCCCACTAGAGACAGATCTGTTTAAAATATCTAAGTTTAGACTGTCACTCCATTTAACATACAAATAGGAATTCTCTTTTTCACATTTTTAATAACACATAAGCTCGCCCAAAATGTAATTGCTCTGAAAGTCAAGGCAAGACTGTATTTAAATTTTTTTCTGAATTTTGCCAAGAGTTAATTCAACATTTTGAAAAATCACCTCAATGACTGCAATATAATTCAGTGTATGTAAGTACAATTTATCTGAATAAACCTGAATTTTTACTTATTTCAGTCACAATAATTTCAGATACAGGTAACAAAGTTAACCACTTGCTATGTATAGAGCATATACGTTTTGAAAAATATATTTAATGACTTTATTTCTATTTCTCCTTTATATTTACAGTTAGAACATTATGTTCATTTATTTCCAGTCAGGTTTGCAAGTAGTTACAATATATCTATGAATTCACTTCAGCATAGTAAAGGAGGGACTACAAGACATTTGTTTTAAAAACAGAGCATCGGCTCTGCCAGGTTAAAAACCACTGGTCTAAACTAATGAAATCTTTTCGACCAAATTTCACTAACAAAGACACCAATCTTGCCCACAATTTTGAAACAAATCTAACGTGTTTCAAGAGTTTAAACACAACTTTCACTGGCTAGCTGAAGTCATTAAAACACGGATCTCTCAATGTAGGTGCAGTTTCTGTATCTCCTCTCCCCTGCTGTATTAAATACACAAGAAATGGCTTAGGACCTCTGCGTCCTCCAGCACACTGTGAATATTTCCAACCAATTGTGAAGAGAATTGGCATTGCTACAGAGTCAATGAAAGAACCCAGTCATCACTGAGGCATCTGCCCTTGAGCATCAGACAGAAAGATTCTACTCTAAGCCAGTCCATTTTCCACTTTCAGTTACGTTATTGAGAGCTGTCTCTTGTTCTGCACAGAACAGCTCTAGAACAGCAATCAACAGGGCAGGGCAGAAATGTTCAGTATCTGCACTGTCTATGTAAGAGATTACTAGATTCAAAATTCAAAATTACTAGATTCAAAAGTGGAAATAATCGCCACATAAGTCTGCATATTATACACACACATATATAATGGACTAAGGCCAACGGCAAGCCTAGCTTCTAAGAATGTTAATTATTGCTTCCAAGTACAAGTCTCTCTTTAAGTCCCTTTTTATATTTCACTGCAGTTTTAAGTCTTAGAGTGTGAATCGTGCTCATGCTCAGTGGCTAAGTCATGTCAGACTCTTTGTGACCCCATGGACTGTAGCCCACCGGGCTCCTCTGTCCATGGGATTTTTCCAGACAAGACTACTGGAGTGGGCTCGCATTCCTTCTCCAAGGGATCTTCCCGACTCAGGGGTGAAACCCGCATCTCCCGCATTGGCAAGTGGATTCTTAACACTGAGCCACCAGGGAAGCCGTAGAGTGTAAGTAAGAGCTCATTAGTTCAGTTCAGTTCAGTTGCTCAGTCGTGTCCGACTCTTTGTGACCCCATGAATCGCAGCACGCCAGGCCTCCCTGTCCATCACCAACTCCCAGGAGTTTACCCAAACTCATGTCCATCGAGTCGGTGATGCCATCCAGCCATCTCATCCTCTATTGTCCCCTTCTCCTCCTGCCCCGAATCCGTCCCAGCATCAGGGTCTTTTCCAATGAGTCAACTCTTTGCATGAGGTGGCCAAAGTACGAGAGTTTCAGCTTCAGCAGCAGTCCTTCCAGTGAACACCCAGGACTGATCTCCTCTAGGATGGACTGGTTGGATCTCCTTGTAGTCCAAGGGACTCTCAAGAGTCTTCTCCAACACCACAGTTCAAAAGCATCTATTCTTCAGCACTCAGCTTT
>SJYV01017243.1:169066-194231 GCA_006410875.1 Neotragus pygmaeus | reverse complement strand
AGTCCAAGGGACTCTCAAGAGTCTTCTCCAACACCACAGTTCAAAAGCATCTATTCTTCAGCACTCAGCTTTCTTCACAGTCCAACCCTCACATCCATACATGACCACTGGAAAAACCATAGCTTGACTAGACAGACCTTTGTTGGCAAAGTAATGTCTCTGCTTTTTAATATGCTATCTAGGTTGGTCATAACTTTCCTTTCAAGGAGTAAGTGTCTTTTAATTTCATGGCTGCAATCACCATATGCAGTGATTTTGGAGCCCAGAAAACTAAAGTCTGATGCTGTTTCCACTGTTTCCCCATCTATAGTCTTTAACTATTTCAAAGACTAAATCCCAAAGCAACACAGTAAACATAAGAAAGGGCGGGTCCCAGATACTTTCTTTAAACCAAGTTTCCAACTATTCTAGGTTAAGTAGTGACATTCATTTTGAGATCTGAGACAGGCACACTGGAACATAATTTCAATGATTTATTTATTTTTCTATTCTTCGGAGACATGCATGTAAAAATGAGTGGAAGGAAGAGGAAAAAAACAGCAAGGCTTTGAAATGGTCTATAAGTAATTCTTGGGTCTCCCAGGGAATAAGGCAACCAGGTCCAGGGAACTAGCACTTCTCACATTTCTCTGCAGAGAACTTTCTATATGACCCACTTCTAAACCTACAAGGTGCATTAGCTACTTAGCCACAAACAGCCCAAAGCCAGCCCTGACTCAACACAATCTCTGAGGAATAAGTATTATAAACAGAGAGGACAAAGCTGAAAAGCACGGCTAATACACAAACAAGAATATTGAGACCAATATACATCTTTATAATCGAAAATGCTGAGTAGCTGAAACACAGGTAGGATAAAATTAAACAGGGAGTAAGTGTAAAGTCATGCATTTCAATTTAAAACTAAGCTCTACAGGTACAAGGACCAATAACAGAGCTAACAGAGAGTTCCTGCAGAAATCTAGGGGGCTTTGGCTTACCAAATGCTTAATATAAGAGCAAGATGTGTCAGCTTGTATAGTAACACAATTTTAGACAAAAAAAGTATGGTGTCCACCTTACAGGAAGTTAACAGTCCCACTATTTGCTGCCTTGATCAGACACCTAAACTAGTGTAGACAGTTATGGAAGCTGAATTTTCAGAATACTGACAATCTACTGCCTCCAGAATAAGACAATTGGGATAGTGAGAGATCTAGATATTGGCATTATTTAGCCTGAAGAAGAGATAATAAGACATAGTTATCTTTAAATATGTGACAAAACTTTACATAGCAAAGAGGAAATAGTTCTTCTGTGTCTCTCTACAACTAAAACCAACTAGATTTTTTTAAAATACACACAATAGGTAATTTGGATCTGTTACATAAAAAGGAAGTGAACACCTAGTCACTCTATGTATTCGGGCACAGGCCTGAAGTCCTCTGGGATAAGTGTTATCAGGGTACCCAAATCAGGTAGAAGAATGGATTAAGCGACTGTTACAGGTTCATCCAATTTGGCAATAACATTCTTTTAAGTACAGAAGAAAAAGTACAAGCTGAGGCAACAGACACTTTATTTCCCTAGTAGCAAGCTATGTTAGAGAACGGAGAGAAGAAATAAGACAGCCAAGTGATTTTAAGGTACATTTTAAAATACATGGTATGTAAGGACCTCAAAGTGAGATGCAGTTGAAAAGAGAACCGGATTTAGGGTTGGAAGACTTTTCATTTAAAATCGTGAATAGCTGAAACACAGGCAGGATAAAATTTAACAAGAAGCAAGTGTAAAGTCATGCATCTCAATTTAAAAATCAGTTATACAAGTGCAGTGTTTTCATTCAAAAATGCTGAATAGCTGCATCCTAGTTCCAGGCCAGCCTAGCTAGTCAGTGAACTTTTCTGTGGCTCAAGTTTTTCTACCTCTGAACTAAGGATACCACCTCTCCTGCCTCAAGGATCAAAGGACCAAATAAGAAAAGCACTACCTAAATAATTTATACATAACTTATCATTGTTATTGTTCTACATTAGTCAGACTCTTCTAAGCTCTGTTCACCTCACTTTAAAAAGGATATGAAAAACCTATTATCTTATAAAATCAACCAAGTTCAGATCTTGTGATTTAAGTAGAGACACAGAAAGCATGTTTTGGGTAGAAAACCTCAAGGAAAAGACAGTCTTATCCAAAGAAAAGTAACAAGGAACTTATTATAGAATAAGTTGTGTGTTCTTCTAAAGAATGCTGTTCAGCTGTTTTCTATAGGAAAGGGAAATGAGATTCAGAAGAGGTGGACTTAAATAGTTGCAAGCAAGATTACAGGCAGGTCTAGAGAATAACATTTTACATACTTTTTTTGAGATCAAATGAAACGAATCCAACATGTCAAGATGATAAGACCCTGGAAGAGGCTATAGAGATTTAGAACTCAAAACCTACTTGTCCTGGATTGGTCAACATTTAATGTCATTCAGTTCAGTCACTCAGTCGTGTCCAACTCTTTGTGACCCCATGAATTGCAGCACTCCAGCCCTCCCTATCCATCACCAACTCCTGGAGTTCACTCAAACTCACATCCATCGAGTCGGTGATGCCACCCAGCCATCTCATCCTCTGTCGTCCCCTTCTCCTCCTGCCCCCCCAATCCCTCCCAGCATCAGAGTCTTTTCCAATGAGTCAACTCTTCGCATGAGGTGGCCAAAGTACTGGAGTTTCAGCTTTAGCATCATTCCTTCCAAAGAACACCCAGGGCTGATCTCCTTCAGAATGGACTGGTTGGATCTCCTTATAGTCCAAGGGACTCTCAAGAGTCTTCTCCAACACCACAGTTCAAAAGCATCAATTCTTTGGCACTTAGCTTTCTCACAGTCCAACTCTCGCATCCATACATGACCACTGGAAAAACCATAGCCTTGACTAGACGGACATTTGTTGGCAAAGTAATGTCTCTGCTTTTCAATATGCTATCTAGGTTGGTCATAACTTTTCTTCCAAGAATAAGCGTCTTATAATTTCATGGCTGCAGTCACCATCTGCAGTGATTTTGGAGCCCCAAAAAACAAAGTCTGATACTGTTTCCACTGTTTCCCCATCTATTTCCCATGAAGTAATGGGACCAGATGCCATGATCTTCGTTTTCTGAATGTTGAGCTTTAAGCCAACTTTTCACTCTCCTCTTTTACTTTCATCAAGAGGCTTTTTAGTTCCTCTTCACTTTCTGCCATAAGGGTGGTGTCATCTGCATATCTGAGGTTATTGACATTTCTTCCGGCAATCTTGATTCATGCTTGTGCTTCTTCCAGCCCAGCATTTCTCATAATGTGCTTAAGGGAGTCAAATCAGATTATTTCCCAAGGTCCTTTCCAGCTCTAGAACTCAGAGAGTTAGAACCAATAAATAAGTTTACTAGGAAAAGAAATACAGTTAGCAGTTGTACTTGGGAGCATGTTTTATATGGACTTTCTACTTTCATCAAAGTGCTCTTACTTAAGTAATAAAGCAAATAAGGTAAAATGTTAAAAATAGGTGAATCTGAGTAAACAGTATACAGGTGGTTCCCTATTTTTTTAAACTATTTTTATTTTTGCAACTTTATTCAATTACTATGAAATAGTCATCATTTAGGTTTAAAATATTAGGAGTTGACTGATACTGCTTATCTTACTAGTTCTTGTGGGAAAGCTTATAACTTGATTATGTATCACTTCCTAGGGCCCGCCCTCCCTCCTCTGATGTAATTAACACAAGTTCATTCATAAATGGAGCTTGGTCTTCTGGCATCTACAGTGTTCTCATCAATCCCAATGCTTACTTCCTCTCAATTCTGCAAATAAACTTCAATATGTGTTTTTTATTCACATGTCTTTTTGTTTTTTAATTAGAGAATAATTGCTTTACAATGTTGTGTTGGTTTATGCCATACAACAATGCAAATCAAAATTGTGTGTGTTTGTGTGTGCCTGGAGAATTCTGTGTGTGTGTGTGTGTGCGTGTGTGTGTGTGTGCGTATGTGTGTAGAAGGGAACAACAACCCACTCCAGGATTCTGACCTGGAGAATTCCATGGACTGTAGAGTCCATGGGGTCGCAAAGAGTCAGACACTACTGAGTGACTTTCACACATACAAACACATACATATATATCATCTCCCTCTTGTCTTGCCTGGAGAATCCCATGGACTAACGGAGCCTGGCGGGCTATAGTCCATGGGATCGCAAAGAGTTGGACAGGACCAAGCGACTGATACTTCTTGAACCTTCAACCCCCTGCCTTAACCCTCTCCAACACTCCTACCTACCATATAAACTTTGACTTCCCAGTCTCTGCCAGGTCATTCTCACAGAGGTGGGAGAGATGGAAGGGATTTTTTTCCCTGCCCGCTACTGGCAATGAGGGAGTACACTGTCTGCAGGGAATTTTAAAACAATAATAAATGCAACTAATAGTCTTTCTGCTTCTTATCATCACTAGGCACTGGCAATATGAAACAACCTTAATGTTTAGACACTCCTTCCAACCACTGCAGACAGCTTCAAACATTACCCCTTAACGTGTCATCAGTAATGGTCAGCCTCTTCAAACTCTGCCCAAATCTTTTATCCAATAGTTTTTCTTTACCTTGGGATATCAAAATAAAAACAAAAACTAATAATAAGAACAACAAATATTAAAAGCAATCAGTGTACTTTCTACGATATTTGTAACTGTGAGGTATATCATTATCACTTTAATAGAAAAGCTCATATAAAATCTAATGTGATGCCTCTCTCAAACAGAACTAAGAAGAGTCTCTATGTATCACCTCAATCAATTATGATTTAGCATTAAAACTATTTATCAAACAACAATAATTTAAACAAGTGGTTCTCAGCCATAACCCAATCCCTGGAGGCTGGAAAATTTGCCAAGATTTATGGGCTCAGACTCAGCAGAATGAACAAGGCTCTACTCGCATAACTGCAGTCCTTTCAGCCACGCTGTTCACCTTGCATCATACGGAGGGCCATGTCATCTTAGTCACTATGAAAAAAAAGGTCTAACTCAGAGAAAGAAAAAGGACAGAAAGATTTTAAAAGAAGGGGTCGACTATGCCTCGGTTAATCTTGCCAAGGGCCTGCATCAAAGGCAGTACACAGTTGGATGGTAAAATCAGCAGATCAACACTCTGCTAGGTATCTCCCTGTTCAAAGCTGTACTCCTCAGCTGTAACAAATCCTTCTGATTCCATCAAAAGGCAGGGAATGGCTGCCCACTAGGGCATGCAGATAAGTGAGAAAGGGCTACATAATCATAAAAATGATCATCAGAGAGTTGTTGTTGTTGTTTAGTCACTAAGTCGTGTACCACTCTTTGCAATTCCACGATGTAGCCCGCCAGGCTCCTCTGGTGATGGGATTTCCCAGGCAAGAATACTGGAGTGGGTTGCCATTTCCTTCTCCAGGGGATCTTACCCACTCAGGGATCAAACCCACATCTCCTGCATTGGCAGACGGGTTCTTTAGCACTGAGCCACCAAGAAAGCCCAATCAGAGTACAGAACCAAAAAACTCAATATAACAAGCTACTTCACGTATTACAAACTGGTGATTAAAAAGAAATGTGCTAGTATATGTATATCAAGGCAGTTTTGATTATAGCTGTTTTAACAGTTCTTTCAATGCACAGTCCATGTTTCAGTGCAGCAGAAATAAAAAATAATAAAAAATTCATAAGAATAATGAGTAATTTCCTACACCCTGATTTTTTTAATGCCACTACTAAAAAAAATAATAATAATAAATAAAATAAAAATGCCACTACTGGTTAAACTGTAAAATACATCTAAATCCTACAAAATAATACTTAGAATTTATCTAGGGAAGGCTAAGAAATTTACTCAACATTAGAACAAAAGATAAAAATTCCAAAGATAATCCAGAACACAAAGCAATCAAATTTCAAACATACTACTCACATAGCTAGAAACTTGCTACAGAAGCCAGGACTCTTATGTTTCAAAAATGAGCACTTCCTCTCCTATGAACTAATGTCTAAGAACCTACAGGCTTTCTCCTAAAACCAAGAGAAAGGGGGAAAGAACACATTTTCAAATCAACAATATATGGAAAAATCAGAAAAGGCCTTTTCAGAAAACAGTACTGTCTAAAGAAATAAGATTGAATTAAAACATATAGAAATCTACCTGACATTTAATTCAATAGCTTTAAAGATCAGTGTCATCTTTTCACTTTCTAATTTGAAAAATTATTCAATTTCCTTTCATGTTACAGCATTGTTTATGTTTATGTAATGCTTTCCACTTGAAAGTTTCAGGTGTGCCCCCAAACACAGGAAGTTATAATAATCTTATGCAAGCATACATTTTCAAGGCCATCAAGAGTTTGGCTTAATAATACTATGTTGTATACTTCAAATTTATTAAAAGAGTACATCTTAAGCGTTCTCACCACAAAACAAAAGAGAGAAACTAGTAACTATGTGAAGTGATGGTTTGTTAATTAGTTTGACTGTGATAATCATTTCGCAATATATGTACATGTCAAGTTATCACGTTGTACACCTCAAGTATACGAAATTTTGATTTGTCAATTATGCCTCATTAAAGCTGAGGAAAAGAGTTTACAAGCTAGCAAGACACCAAGTCATCAATATACATAAACTGCTCAGGTTTACTTGAATTAGTGCAAGTCAAACCACTAAATTAGATCTAAAAGATCTACAAACCAACACTGTAGTTTTAAAAATAAAAAAATGTTAACATTCAAAATATAAACTGTTTGAAACAAGCAAAAGACTCAGTCATCAGATATCACCCTCCACCAAGGATAATGCTCTCCCTAGGTACCTTGCCCAGTTTGTGACCAAAAAAAACAAAATTTGCCATTACCTAAAGCTAAAACACTCTTTGTAAGTATACAGAAGTGAGACACTATAATGATGTCGATTAGGAATTACATATTAATTGTGGTCAATAAAACATAAATAAAATGAAGATAATAACTAAAAGTAATAATAATTACCTCTGGTAATGATAAAAGCAAGCCCACACAGTACACAGTCGCCAATAAGGGAAACTAAATATGCTAATGTGTATATAACAACAGATCTTGGGTTATCAATATTTTTTAAAAATCTACCAATGGAAAATACATGTTTTCCTTGTAGCAGAAATAAAAAGTAACAGTAAATCCATGGGAATTGCAACTCAAAAACTAAACACAACAGGATAACTTTTAGTAAAAATACATTACAAAATCATGCAGAAAAACAATGAACAGTAACTGACAACGTGACTGCACTGGCTTTCCATGTAATTATCACTGTAATTCTAAACGCATTTAGAAGCCGATTGCATGAAAAAGGAAATAAGACAACCTGAACAGGCAAGGTAGGAAAGATTCCAAAAGGGAAACTTTGGCTGGCCTACTGGTATGAGGATAACTTTAAAGTACTATCTATTTGACAAAAAAATGCAACATGAGTTGAACCTGGGTGCGGAAGAGCTCAAGTTTTCCCTGGAAATGTAAATTCTTCCCCGAAATTCACAAGGGTTAAGAAAGAAAAAGCCGCATCAGTAAACCAGCATTAATTGCAAATGAGGCAACAGGAGTTCAGCATCCAATAGGTGGGCTGATCATCTTTCTAATTCGTTAGGTCAAGAGTCCTTCTCACCTACGACCCTCACAGAAGGGCTGACTCCCTGCTCTCAAACCTCCTCAGCAAGCCAACCTTTGCCAACTCACGCCACCCTCACAGACGATCTGCCAAGTCCCGGGACACTCCCCCAAGCGGGACAGCCTTCCTCCGAGACGCCTCCTGCCCAGCGTCACCCGCCACTCCCCCTCCCCTTCTCAGGGCCTCTCCGGCCTCAGGGTCCCCAGTGCCTCCCTCCCCAGACCCTCACGGCTGCCCTGAGCTCCCTGCCCCCGGCCCCCGACCCCCNATGGGAGGACAGAACAAAAAGCCAAGGAGACAGGCTTCAAAGGAAACCATCCTCGCAGGAAACTTCATCGTGGAATTTCAGCCTCCAGAGCTCCTGACTCCCCCTGGAGCTCATGCGTACAGGTTTGACCCTACACAGTATACCCCAAGCCTTGCCAACTGAGCTATGAGGTAACATACAACCAAAGGTCCCCAAGTGACCTCTGGGTGGCACACTCGTGGGACTGATCCAAATAGCACTGCAAATGCTTTAAAAACTCAGCTGGGGACTTTCCTGGTGGTGCACTGATAAAGAATCCACCTGCCAGTGCAGAGGACATGGGTTCGATCCCTGGTCTGGGAAGATCCCATTTGCCGCAGGGTAACTAAGCCCTTGAGCCACAACCACTGAGCCTACACTCAGGTTCTGCAGCAGGACAAGCCAACGCGATGAGAAGCCCACATGCAGCAACGAAGACCCAGAGCAGCCAAAAAGAAGGAAATAATAAAAAGTTTTTTAAAAATTTTGGAACTTTAAAAACTGAGCTGACTTTGGAACCACAGCCCACAGCAGGCAGGTGGAAATCCAAATCATCTGGATTACCTGCAAAAATGTAAAATATGAATATTCTCTAGCCAGACTGACGAACAAATAAGGAAGAAAGACACAGGTTACCAATTTTAGGAATGGAAAGGGGGATATCACTACAAACCCTACAGAATATAAAAGTGAATTCTGTGAACAAATCAAGATATATAAATTTGGCAACCTTCATGAACTGGACTTAGTCCTTGAAAAATTACAGCATCTGACATTTACCCAAGAATAAATTGATAGCCTGAATAACTCTATATTCATTAGAGAAACAGATTTTGTAGTCAAAAGCTCCATGAGAAAGAAATCTCTGGATGGTTTCAAATATAAATTCTACCAAACATTTAAGGAAGAAATAAAACCAAATCTATACAACCTCCTTCAGAAAACAGAAAATGAGGGAACACTTCCCAACTCTGTTTGAGGCAGGCCACCATTACACTGATACCAAAATCAGACAACACAAGAAATCTTCCATAAACGTACACATAAAATTCCACAAAAAACTAGCAAATCAAAATACAGCGATATATATGTGTGTGCATGTGTGTCTTTACATATATCTCACCATGACCCAGTACGGTGTATACCAGTAATGGAACATTGCTGCAATCAACATAATCCACAATGTTAACAAACTAATGAAGAAAAATCAAATGATTATATATTAGTAAATTGATGCAGAGAAAATATTTGACAAAAATGCAATGGCTATTCATGATTAAAGGACGCAGCAACGGAGAAAGAGGACTTCCTTAGCCTGAATAAGCATCCATGCAAAAATTTTAAACAAACATCACACTTACTGGTCAAAGAGTGAATGCTTTTCCTCTAATATGGGGAACAAGGTGAAGATATCCATTCTCACCACTCCTATTCAACATGGGTACTAGAATGGCAGCAAAAAAGGGAAGAAAAAGAAACAAAAGGCAAAATATTAGAAAGATAGAAAAAAATTGTCTCTTTCACAAACATTAATTGTCTGAGCAGACCATCCCACGGAACATACAAAACAAGCTTCTTCTGGAAACAACAAATGAGTTTAGCAAAGTTGCAGAACATCATGTCCACACCTGAAAATCAACCACATGTCTACATACTAGGAGTAAACTACCAAAAACCTAAAAAAATAAGTTTTTTTTAATTTGTTCATTTTTAGCTGTGCTGGGCCTTCATTGCTGCGTGCAGGATTTCTCTAGTTGTGGCAAGTGGGGGGTACTCTACTCTTGAACTGCAGTGTGGTGGCTTCTCTTGCTGCAGAACATGGGCTCAACAGCTGTGGCACACAGCCTCAGTTACCCAAAAGCACGTGGCATTTTTCCAGATAGGGGACTGAACCTGTATCCTCTGCGTTGGCAGGCAGATTCTCAACCGCCGAGCGACCAGGAAAGTCCCTAAGAACCAAAATTATTAAGAATAACATTTACAATAGCCTAAAAAGGACAGAAATAAAATATGTGTAACATGTGCATGCTGAAAACTACAAAAGGCTGATAAAAAAAAATCAAAGACTGAAATAAATAGGATACTAGCTCTTTTTAAACTGTTCTATAGATTCAACACTATTCCAATAAAAATTCTACAAGATTTTCTTTTGGTAGCTTCAGATAAGCTGATTGTTAAAAAAACAACTTTGAAAAAGAAACGTTGGAACACTCACGTTACTTGATTTTAAAAATTACCTCACAGAAGCAGTAACTAAGTGTAAGACTGAAAAAGGGATAAACACAGAGACCAATGGGACAGAAGAGTCCAACTTCACCACTCAAAACATCGAACTGATTTTTGCACAAAGGTGCAAAAGCAATTCAGTGGAGAAGAGATGGTCTTCTTAGCAAATAATGTTAACAAGTGGATATCCATACGTAAGAACTCTGGAGACTTTCCTGGTGGAACAGTGGATAAGAATCTGCCTGCCAGTGAGGGGCACACAGGTTCAATCCCTGGTCTAGGAAGATTCCATGTGCCATGGAGCCACTAAGCCCGAGACCCACCGAGACCCACAGCTACTGAAGCCTGTGTACCAAGAGCCTGTGCCCACCAACAAGAAAATTCTACCACAAAGAGAAGCCCAGGCACTGCAACTGGAGAGCAGTCCCCACTCTTCAGAACAACTAGAAAAAGCCCNGGGCCAAGGCGCCAAAAGTCTTCCTCCTTGCAGCTACTCTTTACAGCCGATGAGCCAACGCACCTGCAATCGCTTGATCAAGGGACTGTTCTTACTGACGCCCCCAGAGGAACAAGATGACTCAGACCCTGCCCCCTGCCCCCACAATCTAGTCGAAAATTGACATAAATATAAACAGAGATGAATAACACTACAAGGCAGCACTGCTTCATTCTTTAATCCAGATGTTTCTCACCTGCTATATATCACTTATTGAACGACTAGGCTGTAAACAGATGCAAGCCCCTGTCTTATGAAGCGAGGGAGGCACTCAGGGCAATGAACTAGGCAGAGAGTAAATCAAACAGCGACTCGTCCCTCGGGGAACTTAGGGTAGTATATGGACAGATATATGGGCAAATAAGTGCAAGGAAACCATCGGGCATTAGAGGCACTATGGCCGAGCTGAAGGCAGTGGTGGCGGTAGGAAGGCAAGCAGACACAAGACTATAGAAACACCGGCTCCTCAGTGAGTCTGAAATGATTGATGAGTAAGATTTAAAAGTCAAACAAGATAGGGAAGGGCATGCAGAGGAGAAGGATGCCAGAAAGAGCTTGGTTTAATTAGGGATCTAGAGGAGGGTACAGCTAATTTAGCAAGGTCTGCGATGGGAAAGGCGGGAGGAATCACAATGAGGGGAGGCAAGCCCAGATCTGGAAGACTGCTTTGTATTATACTAAGGAATTTAGACTTTAGACTCCAGGCAACAGGGAATCGGTGCATTATCTGTAGGGGAACAGACAAAACACTGGGTCATGGGTTGATTAGGATGATTGGCCTACTCATCAAAGGAAAATAACTTGAAAGATCACAGATAGAACATTGTACCTGTGAGGGTGTTTTCTCAAGCTGTCATCAGTTCAGTCACTCAGTTGCGTCCAACTATTTGTGACCCCACGGACTGCAGCAGACCAGGCTTCCCTGTCCATCACCATCTCCTGGAGTTTAGTTAAACTCATGTCCATAGAGTCGGTAATGCCATCCAGCTATCTCATCCTCTGTCGCCCGTTCTCCTCCTTCCTTCAGTCCTTCCCAGCATCAGTTTTCTGATGAGTCAGTTCTTCACATCCGGTGGCCAAAGTATTGGAGCTTCAGCTTCACCATCAGTCCTTTCAATAAATATTCAGGACAGATTTCCTTTAAGGTTGACTGGTTTGATCTCCTTGCAGTCCAAGGAACTCTCAAGAGAGTCTTCTCCAACACCATAGAGCAAAAGCATCAATTTATACTGTTTTACCCAGATGTAAGAACAATGGATGACTACAACAACTCTACACAGACAAGGCCACCGGAGCTCAGACCCCTGGGGTTATCTACTGGGCAAATCATCCCAAGCAACTCAGTGGCCCGCTGAAGCTGTGGCAACCATGGGTTGAAGGGGCTGAGAAGGAAGAAATTTCGTTATCAGCTACAGTAATGAGGACTGTTGCCTCTATTCTCTTACTAGCTATTACTACTGTTTAATCAGTACCCTCTTGCACAACAAACACCGTCTTTCCTTTTTAGAAATAAATGGTATAACAGTTTTTTCCAATTCTTTTCCTTTTGCCAGCAACAAACTATGTTGCAATATATGGAGATAGAATTAAGGTAAAATAAAAGGAAGACTGGCCATCTTGTAGAACATCTGTACTTAGAGGACATAGCATCACCTCTGGATGGAGTAGAAAGACACAGATTTGAGCTTAAAACTCAACATTCAGAAAACTAAGATAATGGCATCCGGTCCCATCACTTCATGGCAAATAGATGGGGAAACAATGGAAACAGTGAGAGACTTTTATTTTCTTGGGCTCCAAAATCACTGCAGATGGTGACTGCAGCCATGAAATTAAAAGACGCTTGCTCCTTGGAAGAAAAGCTATGACCAACCTACACAACATATTAAAAAGCAGAGACATTACTTTGCCAACAAAGGCTTGTCTAGTCAAAGCTATGGTCTTTCCAGTAGTCATGAAAGTGAGAGTTAGACTATAAAGAAAGCTGAGCATGAAAGAACTGATGCTTTTGAACTGTGGTGTTGGAGAAGACTTTTGAGAGTCTCTTGGACTTCAAGGAGATCCAACCAGTCCATTCTAAAGGAAATCAGTCCTGAATATTCACTGGAAGGACTGATGCTGAAGCTGAAATGCCAGTACTTTGGCCACCTGATGTGAAAAGCTGACTCTTTGGAAAAGACCCGGATGCTGGGAAAGATTGAAGTTGGGAGGAGAAGGGCACAAGAGAGGATGAGATGGTTGGATGGCATCACGAACTCGATGGACATGAGTTTGAGTAAGCTCCAGTAGGTGGTGATGGACAGGGAAACCTGGTGTGCTGTGGTCTATGGGGGTCACAAAGAGTCAGACAGGACTGAGCAACTGAACTGAACTGAACTGAGGGAACACAGAGAGAAAATGGCCATTAAAGCTGAGCCACATGGCAGTGCCCTAAAGAAAAGGTCTATTAACACCCCTTACCAAGGACCCAGGACCTGACCTGTTTTCTTTGATTACAGGAAATATCCCTGTGTACTTCTGAAACATTATTTTGTTTTGCTTGACTAGGCAAGAACTATTTCTGCTATTTGCAACCAAAGTAATTTTGCTTAAGACAGTCTAC
This sequence comes from Neotragus pygmaeus, assembly GCA_006410875.1. Lineage (NCBI taxonomy): Eukaryota > Metazoa > Chordata > Mammalia > Artiodactyla > Bovidae > Neotragus > Neotragus pygmaeus. Next base: position 180,965 of record SJYV01017243.1, on the reverse strand, counting down.
TCCCAGAGCTCCTGTTGAATAGGCACTGGGTCAAATGATCCACATTCATTGCCACAGCAAACTGAAATGGATGTAGCATGTGTTCAGTCATGTCCAACTTTTTGTGACCCTATAGACTGTAACCTGCCAGGCTCATCTGTCCATAGGGTTTTCCAAGCAAGAATAGTGGATTGAATTGCCATTTTCTCCTTCAGGGGATCTTTCTGACCCAGGGATCAAACTTGGTTCTCTTGTGTCTCCTGCATGGCAAGCAGATTCTTTACCACTGAGCTACCTAGGAAGCTGAAGTGGAGGTAGACACAACCTAAATCGGCTAAGAGGGTCTCTCATGCATGGATTTAAGCATTGACATATAGCCCTCCACTTGGGCTCCCTTTCATGTTGAAATAGAAATGTGACATAAACCTAGGGTTGTGTTAGGCATGAGTAAGGTGTCCCACGCTGGTAGAAAAAAAATGGGTAGGGGAACCAGAGGGAAGAGGAGAGAGAAACAATATGGAAGAGAGAAAGAAGAGGAAAGAGAAGACATAATTATCTGAGAAACAATTAGGTCATCTTATTTTCTATCTTTTCAATTTTTTTAATCCAAAACCTTATGAGGTCCAGCTAAACTTTCTGTCCTTAAATTCTATGGAAATGCTGTGTCCTTCCAGTAAATTCTCCATTTGTCTTGGGTTAGTGTTAGTAGGTTTTTACTCCTAGCAATGAAATGCCAAGACATCAGTCCACAAGACACATGGTTGCCTGTTCACTCTCTTTTCTGCATCAGTCTCTTCTCCCCAGAACTTTGGAGTCAGCTTCTTGCCCCAGGCCCAACAACAGGAGCAAGATTTTCACACCTCCACTGCTGCCTACAGGAAAACTGTCAGTTACCATGGCGTTGATGGGTGGAGCAAATCATACCACCATCAGTATGTAAGTATGGAGAAAGATTTTGGAAAGCCACACTTCTTTTTGTGAACTTTTTATTTTGTATTGGAGTATAGCCAGTTAACAATGCTGTGATAGTGTCAGGTGAACAGCGAAGGGACTCAGCCTTACATATACATGTATCCATTCTCCCCCAAACTCCCTTCCCATCCAGGCTGCCACGGGTATTAAGCAGAGTTCCATGTGCTATATAGGTTCTTGTTGGTATTTTAAATATAGCAGTGAGTGCATGACCATCCCAAACTCCCTAACTGTTCCCTCCTCCCAACAACCATAAGTTCGTTTTCTAAGTCTATGAGTCTTTCTATAGAAACCAATATTTCAAATTCTTCATTATACAGAGGCAGGAGCTGAAGTCCAGGTAAACATAGCAGTTTTTCTAAGATTGATCAGTTCAATAGTCCCAGAGATAAGACTAGTTCAAAAATCTCTCTCCCAGTCCACTTACCTGATTATTTGCTGTGGAAAGAGTCTAATACTCTCAAAAGGCTATTCTGAAAACCTTAAAAGTGTACTATAGGGATTTCTCTGGTGGTCCAGTGGCTAAGACTCTGCACTTCCAATGCAGGGATCCAGGTTGGATCCCTGGTAAGGGAACTAGATCCCTCCTGCTACAACTAAGACCTGGTGCAGCCAAAATAATTAAATATAGTTTTTTAAAAGTACACTACTATCCAGCCTGCTCTCTCCTGGCCTCTATAGAGTTCACTCATATCTATATAATGGCATCAATCTGACTGCAGAATCATGACAACTGTTTAGAAGTCACTTGTGAATGTCACCGGTGATAGATAGTTCCTCTGAACCAGGAAAGAACATCCTAAGGAATGTTTTCCTACTCTTTTTTTTTCAGTACTCTCTGACTGGCTCAGACAGATAGATGGGTTAATTAACAGAGCTAATAAGGTTAGATGTTTAAAAAGTTTACTCACAGATTCTCTATTCTCTTTAAGTTCATACCTGATTGTCTTCCCTATCTTTGTTTGTTTCACCACCAGTATAAACAACAATGTCATTAAGAGTCACATCCAAAACCACATCCTCTTCCCCTTGCACATGCAGTAGTTTAGTAATTTGTGGCAAAATAAACTAGTCTACGTGCGTGTGTGCTAAGTCCCTTCAGTCGTGTCTGACTCTTTGCGACCCCACAGACTGTAGCCCACCAGGCTCCTGTCCGTGGGATTCTCCAGGCAAGAATACTGGAGTGGGTTGCCATGCCCTCCTCCAGGGGATCTTCCTGACCCAGGGATGGAACCCAGGTCTCTTGCACTGCCGGCACATTCTTTACCACCTGAGCCACCAGGGAAGCCCAAACTAGTCTATAGTTGGGAGCAATCACAGTAGCATGTTCTCTGAGGTATAAATAAAATTATATTAGTAAAAGATTATGAATTGAATGACAACTAAGGTCATCCAATGCTCTCTAGTTAGTAATTCCCAGCTCTACCTCAAGGTACCAAATAAAGGTGTTTTCTGTGAAGATCTCAGTCTTCTGTGCTCAAATAATATCACTTAAAGTGAAAGATGAGTCTTATTACATTGAGGGTGGTGTTTTCTTCCTAAACGGGGAACTGCCCCAGAAATGCTTCAGTTTAATTGAAATATTTTTGAAAACATGATCTTTTATATTTTGGCCTAAATTTTTTGTGGTAAAATATACAAAACATAAAATTGCTCATTTGAGCCATGTCCAATCACGCATTTCTGTGGTATTAAGTGCATTCACAGTGTTGAATAACCATCACTCCTATCCATCTCCCGAACTTTTGCATCTTCCAAAACTGAAACTTTGTACCTGTTAAAACAATGATTCCCCATTCTCCCCTCCCCTAAATCTAATTTTGGTCTAATTTTATGGGTTTGTATATTTCATTAAAATATTTTCAACACTAATTCATACCTTCTTGAAGTAAACATATTTATAAACAGGAAATAAAATAGTGCCTTATTCACCTCTTTTCCCCTGTGGAATTCAAATGTAACATATCATTTCCANTATGGGTTTGTATATTTCATTAAAATATTTTCAACACTAATTCATACCTTCTTGAAGTAAACATATTTATAAACAGGAAATAAAATAGTGCCTTATTCACCTCTTTTCCCCTGTGGAATTCAAATGTAACATATCATTTCCATGGGGACACATTGTATAATGATCAGATATTTCTACTTCTTTAAAACCCACACCAACGGGAATTCCGCATGTAAAGAAGAAACACACCAGGGACACTTGACATGATACTCATTAACTGAAAGTTTGGGTGGGTATGTTTGGAAGGACATTTATACACATTAATGATTTTAAACTGCAATCCTTGTTTCCCTTTCTGCAAAAGCCATGGACATTCCACACATCTGACTGGGGCACAAACCTCACTTTGTTTTCTTTCCAACAAAATCAAAACTAAACAGGAGTGCTCCTGCCAGAAAAAGCTTCACCTGCTAAATTCCAACAAGTCTAGGAAAACAAGCCTTTCCTCTTCAATAAAGATTTCTCTCCCTGGTCTGGTAACTGAAACAGACACACAGTTCTACTTTTAACTTAAAAATCTCACCATTAGGTAGAATAATAGACTGAAGTTTTAGCCCTGAATCTCAATTTTGTTGTTTAGTCACTAAGTTGTGTGCAACTCTTTGCAACACCATGGACTGTAGCCCGCCAGGCTCCTCTGCCCATAGGATTTCACAGGCAAGAATACTGGAGTTGGTTGCCATTTTCTACTTCAGGGTCTCAATAATACAAACTTATTTCCCAAGAAGAAATTAACTACAGTCTAAGAATACTGAGACAAAACTTTCCTTGTGAAAACAACAGGAGTATGCCTTAAAGAGGAATATGCCCTCTCTACAAAAGTACCACGATGAATTAGTAAGAGGTCACTTCCTTTTTTTTTGACTGTGCTGGGTCTTTGTTGCCATGTGCAGGGTTTCTCTAGTTGCCATGCAAGGGGGCTTCTCTAGCTGTGGCACACAGGCTCTCTGGATGTGGGGCTTAGGCTTAGTCGCCCTGCAGCAAGTGGGATCTTAGTTCCTCACCCAGAAATCGAAACTGAGTCCCCTGCATTGGAAGGATTCTTAACTTAACCACCAGGGAAGACTGCACCTCCTTTATTTTTCAGTTCAGTCACTCAGTCATGTCCGATTCTTTGCAACCCCATGAACTGCAGCACGCCAGGTCTCCCTGTCCATCACCAGTTCCCGGAGTCCACCTAAACCCATGTCCATTGTGTCNTTTTAAATTAATTTTTGTTGAATTATAGTTGGTTTACAATGTTATGAATGTAATCTTCTTGAGCTGAGAAATTACGAAAAGGACCAAGATAAAGGGGGATATGCCTCAATGATTTGGTTAGGTTTTCTCATTTTCTTTAATGATATAATATCACCTTTGGAGAAGGAAATGGCAACCCACTCCAATATTCTTGCCTGGAGAATCCCACAGACAGAGGAGCCTGGAGGACTTTAGTCCATGGGGTCACAAAAAAGTGACCAGGCAAGACTTAGTGACTAAACAACAGCAATAGACTTGCTGCCATAATAAAAATAATTTAAGTTAGCAAAGTTATGATCTTGTATGTAAATCCACAACCTATTAACAAAAGACAAAAATCCTTAGCTTAGGTACTAAAACCGTTCTCAGGTTTTCTGAAAATGGAAAATACCAACCAAGCAGGAAGGACTTCTTACATTTCCAACACTGTGATCTGTGCTGTGACAAATGGAAGGCATCCATGACATCATGTATTGGATTTCTTTTTATGTAAATGAGCATTTTCATATTTTTTGTATTTTTGTCATATTTTAAAATGATAACAGAATAGTCTTGGTATGATAACCACCTACTACTCTATATATGGGATATAACTCATTTCATGCATTGTCATTTTTAATTGTGCTTGTGTTTTTATATTTTTATTATTAAGTGCACGAGAGTGTGTGTTCTTGTCCAGAGGAAATGTTCTTACCCATAACATTTTATTCAGCTGTTAATTTATCTAAAGCTTTCAAAATGATTGGATTAGAGGGTCACCTGACCCAAAGGCATTTGTGCATAAGTTGACCAAAGACTGATGAGATAATCCAGCTCAAAAAGCTCAGACCAATAGATCTGTTAGTAACGACCTCAGCCAAACAGAAAACAAAGACTAAAGAACAGAAAGGATGTTGGCTGCCTGGCAAAGCACCCAGAATATACTGACATAAAATCACCATTTTATTAAGCTCATGGAATCTATGCACCTCAAGTTTGGAAAAGATACAGCAATAAACTGGCTTTTTTTCTGTTCCATGGTGCCTGGCTCCTTAGCTAAGACACAAAGGCTGAGAGTGCCTTGACATCTGGGAGCCAGAATAATATTTATTGTTGTTGTTCAGTCTCTAAGTCATGTCCAACTCTTTGTGATCCCATGGACTACAGCACACCTGGCTCCTCTGCCTCCACAAAATCTCCCAGTGTATTCATGTCCATTGAGTCAGTGATCCTATCTCACCATCTCTTCCTCTGCCCCCTCCTTCTCCTTTTGCCTTCAATCTTTCCCAGCATCAGGGTCTTTTCCAATGAGTGAGCTTCTTCACATCAAGTGGCCAAAGTATTGGAACTTTAGCTTCAGCATGGAAGTATCTTAGGGCTTCAGTTGGAGCTGCCAACCAAGGCATCTACACAGGTGGTGTGTTTGTGTGGCTAACTTGAGCTTCCTCATAACATGGCAGCTGGGTTTCCTGAATGACTGCTCTAAGAAAATAAGACACAAATGCATAACATTGATATGATCTCCTCTCAAAGTCGCATAGCATTACTTCTCTACTCTATTGGTCAAGGAAGACACAGAGGTCTGCCCATTTTCAAGGGGGAAGGACACAGACCCCACCTCTTAATGAGATGAGTATCAAGGGCAAGGTGTAAGAGCCTGTGGGATGGGAGAGATTGTTTTTAAATAATCACAATAGGCAAAAAAAAAAAAAGAATGGAAAGATAAATATTAGATATTTTAGGATGGTTGTTTCCAGCCTTAGCAGCACATTTCTTCTTTATCTATTTTGTCAATTTTTTTGTCCACTCCATGCCACTTGAGGGATTTCAGTTCCCCAACCAAGGATTGAACCTGGGCCACTGAAGTGAAAGTGCCACAACCTAACTATTGGACCACCAAGGAACTTTTTATAATGAATACTTACTGATTCTGTGATGAGAAATAGCTATTTTTCATTTTTAAAAGATCCTATACACTAAAAGTGGCAAAAAGAGGAAATTAACAAAGAATAAAACTCTAAATGACAGGGTTACGCTTGCTCTAAATCTTAGTTCTTTCAAATATAAGTAAATATATGATGCTGTATCTTAGAGATTAAAAAAAAATCTTACTCTAATTCAAGAATTTGGGTGCATGTAGCTTATTTGAGACATGATCCTATGAAGTACTGCTGGGTGGAGGTGAGTTAAGGGAGGGAAATAGAGAAAAGATAAATCAAAAAGACAAAATAAATAATTGAGATAATCTTTTAAAATGGAAAATAAGGATGTGGGAAGAATAATGTTTCGATTGGAATGTGCCTGATGGTTTTCATTTCTTACATTGTCTTAGCTGATGATGGTACAGATTGCTGCATATCTTACTTTTCCTAGCGTAGAACTTCTTTTTCCTAGAAATGATTTACCTACGACATCACAGAAGGACCAATGCTGCATGGTCCCACTCATGACAAATCTAGCATAGTCAAACAAATGTACTTCCCTAGAGGTTCCTTTAGGAGAAATCATTGGATCAGTTAGATGCTAATACATTTGTGCCACTTAATTCATTTAGATTAGACAGTCTTAGTAGAAGAGATTTAATCATTCCTCTTATTTATTCCCTTGGCCAAAATTTGAGGAAATTTTCATATATGTATGAATACAAAGAGAAAGAAATTTCAAAGCACAGGCCAATCTTCAGTGATACCAACCTGTCGCATTTCTTTGCTGAGAACTTTTATTGTATGTGTTCAGCCCAGTGGGATCCACCCACCAGCCATGACCTTGGCTGATAGCCATTAAGTAAAGTCCCTTCTACAAAATGGGACACTTTTTGGTGACTATCTTTCTGAGAAACTTTCTCAAATCCATGGAATATTCTGATTATCTTTGAACCCAATAAAAGCTTTCACTTAAGTAACTTATTACTTGTGATATTCTGAGACTTTGTGGCCATTGTACATAGGCGTTGTTGCTCAGTCATGTCTGACTCTTTGCCATCTCATGGACTGCAGCATGCCAGACTTCACTGTGCTTCACTATCTGCCACAGTTTACTCAAACTCATGTCCATTGAGTTGATGATGCCATCCAACTATCTCATGCTGTGTCACCAGCTTCTCCTCAAGCTTTCCCATCATCAAGGTGTTTTCCAGTGAGTCAGCTCTTGACTTCAGGTGGCCAAAGAATCGGAGTTTCAGCTTCAGTGTCAGTCCTTCCAATGAGTATTCACGGCTGATTTCCTTTAAGAAAGGGCAATCATTGGGGTACATGTATGTTCATCGCAGCACTGTTTATAATAGCCAGGACATGGAAACAACCTAGATGTCCATCAACAGATGAATGGATAAGCAAGCTGTGGCATATATACACAATGGAGTACTACTCTGCCATTAAAAAGAATAAATTTGAATCAGTTCTAATGAGATGGATGAAACTGGAGCCTATTATACAGAGTGANTTGACATACTCCTTTTCCTATTTGGAACCAGTCTGTTGTTCCACGTCCAGTTCTAACTGTTGCTTCCTAAATGTTACAAATCAAACAATACTGTACATGTTGAATGTATCTGCCTTGAGTAGCCATTACAGAATCATAGAGGGTTTTATTTTCTGAGTCCTGTTTTTTTTCATCCTGAAGTAGACTTTCTCCATGGCAAATACTCACTGCCACAGTGTCATCAAATAAAATATGGGACACCCACTTAAGTTTGAGTTTCACATTATTTTTTCATGTAAGTATTAATATGTTCCCAAATATTGCATGGACATACTTCTAGCAATAAATTATTATTGTTTATCTGAAACTCAAATTTAACTTAGAATCCTGTATTTTTGCTTGCTAAATCTAGTACCCCTTTTGCACACAAGAAAATGTGTTAAACATTACTAAAGGAAAGATTTCTTAAATACATCAAGGCCACTTTTCTCCCACAAAACTATGAACAGACTATTGGACTGTTAACACACTATATGACAACTGCCCACCTTTGTATCCATCTTAACATTTTACAATTAAAAAAGAAGAGAAGCAAGATCAAAGAACTGTGGTAAATATTGTTAAGGATTAAATAGAAATTATGTAAGACTGAACTAGAGAAACTGATCTGATTTTCATGTAGCTAAAAGGTTCTAACTTATGGATTGGGTATTATTTAGTATATGAGTCTAGTTTTTACCTAAGCACAGAGTGGACAAGTACTACTGAACCAGACTAGTCTTTTCACTGTAGTTACTTTTGAAGTATTTTTCTGTAGGGTGGATTTGGTTGGTTTTATTTTGTTTTTAATTATGTTTTGTATTTTTTGTTCTTTTTTGTTTCTTCTGGCAATCAAGTAGAAATTTGGTATTAGAGGACGATAGCTCAAAGAATGCTGGAGAAATTTATATCGCATTTATAGAAAATGGAGAAGTGAGATAACACTAACAAATAGACATATACCTATGACTGATTCATGTTGATATATGGCACAAAACAACATAATATTGTAAAGCAGTTATCCTCCAATTAAAAATAAATAAATTTTAGAAAATAAAATTTAAAAAAGCATTAAGAAGTAGATATGACGCAAAGAATCGGACACGACTGAGTGACTGAACTGAACTGATGAACTTTTCTGACCTATCTGCCTCCACATTCTGTTTAGTATTCACTTCAAGAGAGATAAATGTATATAAAATAATTTCTGAGACATCGCTGCTACTCTGGGCCAAGGAACCTGTCTACATCTGTCATCTAAGATGCCACTGTGGAGGTACTTGCCAATGTCCTCTCCCCACTCAGGTCTCCCTCTATCCCCTAAACACAAAGGAGCGCTGCTGAAACCCATCTTAGCAATATAGTTTGTCAAACACTGCCTTCATTTTCTTCTTGCAACTGCTCTCTCTCCGTAGAACAAAAATCAATATGTCGAAGACAGCATACTGTCCTCGTTAGTCTTTTTAAATAGGTCTTTTGTGTGTGTGTGGCCCTGCAGCATGAGGGTTCTTGGTTCTCAGACCAGTGATCAAATGCACACCCTCTGTAGTGGAATCATAGAGCCCTAATCACTGGACCACCAGGGAAGTACCCTTAAATCAGTCTTATTAGCCTTTTGCCCCATACAACTTTCTTATTCCTCCTCAGCCAAGCACGCATTGATCCATTTGTTCATTCAACAGATATCCAGAGAGCACACAGTTCTAGAGCCATCAGTAAACCAGAGACAAAAGCTCCTTGTGGAATTTGCATTCTAATAGAAAGGGCAGGGGATGAGAGGAGAAGGAAATAAACAATAAAGGAATAAATAAATATGTTGCATTTGTTACAATTTAATATATTAATTTATTTAACATCATGATAAATGTTTATTATAATTTAATGTTTATTTCCCTGATGGTTCAGTGGTAAAGAATCTGCCTGCCAAGCAGGAGACGTGGGTTCCATCCGTGAGTCAGGAAGATTCCCTGGAGAAGGAAATGGCAACCCACTCCAGTATTCTTGCCTGGAGAATTCCATAGACAGANTTTAATGTTTATTTCCCTGATGGTTCAGTGGTAAAGAATCTGCCTGCCAAGCAGGAGACGTGGGTTCCATCCGTGAGTCAGGAAGATTCCCTGGAGAAGGAAATGGCAACCCACTCCAGTATTCTTGCCTGGAGAATTCCATAGACAGAGGAGCCTGGTGGGCTACAGGCTACGGGGTCACAAAAGAGTTGGACATGACTTAGCAACTAAACACAACCTTTATGTAACATGGTGATAATTTAGGGGAGAATAGGGTACAATAAAAGAGTAGGAGGTTGCAATTATAACCATCAAGAAGTGACACTGGAGCAGAGGGTTGAAAAAGTGAAAAAAAGGCATGTCTGGAGAAAAGCATGCCATGACAGAAAGATTAGATAGGGCAAAGGCCCTGAGACAGGAGCATACAAATCAGATTCTGGAAATCCAACTTGCAACGTGCTCCAGGATGTCTCAATTCCAGCTTAGGCTCATCCTGGACTCCCTCCTAGAAGGACTGATTTGTTTGCGTTTCTGTCTCCACTGTCAGCCCTGGCCGACATTTCTCCTCTGGCAGTTGCTTTCTGTTAGGTTTTGCCGGTAGAGGACACGAGAAAGAGACAAGGAAGGGACTTGTTCCTTCCTGTCTACTTCCTGTTTCTTGTCAGCATCGGTTATGGTGCCCCTTTCCCCTGGAAATGGCTGTTGCAATGAGTTACCACCTTTTACCCAACTCCCAGAGCCAGCCTCATCAGGCCCCTCAGAATATCCACTACAGAAATGCAGGCTCAGTTCCAAGTCCCAGACCCCCGTTCCACAGACTCTGTTCCTCCTTTGTTTCCACAGCCCTGAAGTCTTGAGCTGCTTCCTGCATCCACTATCTCTCTATCATTTCAAGGTTCCCTTTTCTGTTTGCAGTGGTCTATCACCCATTTAACAAATTTCCAATACTAAATTCTTTCTCTTGACTGGAACTTAGCTGATAAGGAAGCTAGAACGTAACTTATCTAAAGTCACTAGCCATGTTTTATTCATCTCTGACGCAAAGCATTGAGCAGAAAACCTAGCATATAATAGTGCTTAATCAACGTTTGTTGAAAGGATCTCAAACAAATATCATATCTAATCACAGGCAAAATAAATTAAGCCAGTGCCTGGACAGTGACAGCCAACCCTAGCTATCTCCTGTAAGAAAAGTCAGAAAATCGCCTTGGTTTGCCTCCTCACAGTAGACCAACTGGCGGGCACTAATGTGAGCACCAACACTCACCTCCTCCCATTCCCATTCCCTACACAGAGGGAGTTTGTGTAGAATGAAGAGGGCACAGGCAGAGAATGCAGTCAGGAACAATCAGTCCTTAGGCAGGCTACCACTAGCCCAGGGAAATTTTGAAACAAGAAGAGAGTGTTTGGGCTAAAATTACTTACTAAAAGCATTAGTGTTTGGTTCACTGCCCACCAAAACCCTGCCAAAACCCTAGTCTCTTACTGACAGGGATTCATAGCAAGACACTGAGCAGCTTATTTTAGTTTGGTCAGAAAGTATAAAAGAATGTCCCTCTGGGAATACTTGTGCACTGAGAAAATACAGAGCCATATTTTAAATCTAAACTATATTCCTGCAAGGAAAATTAGTTGTAATAATAATGAAGCCAATGATACCTGAAAGTAAAGCAAAGTTGCCCAGGGCCTTGCATGTAGCAAGCATGTAATAAATAGTTGTTAAATTCTTCTAATGAGACTCTTTATTAAGGTTGTAATCTACGATGAAATCATCCTAAAGAACTCAGAGTGCTTTGAATCAATCCCAGAACTAGCATGTGAGAGAGAGATTTTTGGCACAGAATCCTTTTGGTGTGCTTTTCCATCTCAACCGCTGTCTCAGTATAAACTCCATTTTTTGGAGTTTATAACAGCCTGCAACGACAGAAATGGTATGGACCTAATAGAAGCAGAAGATATTAAGAAGAGGTGGCAAGAATACACAGAAGAACTGTACAAAAAAGATCTTCATGACCCAGATAATCATGATGGTGTGATCACTAATCTAGAGCCAGACATCTTGGAATGTGAAGTCAAGTGGGCCTTAGAAAGCATCACTACGAACAAAGCTAGTGGAGGTGATGGAATTCCAGTTGAGCTATTTCAAATCCTGAAAGATGATGCTGTGAATGTGCTGCACTCAATATGCCAGCAAATTTGGAAAACTCAGCAGTGGCCACAGGACCGGAAAAGGTCAGTTTTCATTCCAATC
>SJYV01017243.1:79572-167660 GCA_006410875.1 Neotragus pygmaeus | reverse complement strand
GACTGAACTGAACTGAACTGAACTGAATAATTGCTATCACCTATGTTGCAGTTTCAATATGCTGCTGCTGCTGCTGCTGCTAAGTCGCTTCAGTTGTGCCTGACTCTGTCTTTTAGATCTATTAACTTATTTAACTTTTACAACAATCTTATGAGGCAAGTATTGTTATCATCCTCATTTTAGGATGAAGAAGCCAAGAACAGAGAGGTTTATCAAGGTACCTAAGGCCAAGCAGCCAGTATGTGACAAAGCTGAAATTCGAACTAAGTGAAGGAGTTTTGGAACTGAGAGTGATGTGAACTGTGATACAGAGTTAGTGGTGAGAAGTCCAGTCTGCAGGCTACACTTGAAAACACTAGTCAACTTCCTGTAGCTTATGGGATAAAATTTAATTCCTTAGCAGGTATGGGTTTCTTTCCAAATTCCAACTTTCTATCCAGATTCATCCTCCACTTTTCTCCTCTCTACGTTTCCCCACACTTTTCTGTCTCCTCATTCCTCTGACAAAACCTACTTTCCTGCTAAAAGCTCCCATGAAATGAACCTCTGACCACCACTACTACCACTAACACTGTCTTCCGAGTCTCCTTTTGAATGTCTGCACATGTGTTTTCCTCTGTGCCTGGAATACCCTCCTTCTGCCCCTTCTTCAGCTCACACGTGCCCACTCAATCTTCAAGACCATCCCAGATATGACTCTCTGAAGCCTCCCAGTGCCCTCCCAGAACAAGTAACGACTCTTGTCACTAAAGGACTTCATATCTTGAAGACTTTAAGGACCACACTATTTGTGGTCAGCCAATTACTTGAAGACTTCAAGCAGAAGCTGAGTGACCATCTGCCACCATTACTTTAATGAGAAGTGAGTGAGAGTTTGAACCAGATAACCTAGTTCCTGTGGAGAAAGGCAATGGCACCCCACTCCAGTACTCATGCCTGGAAAATCCCATGGGTGGAGGAGCCTGTTGGGCTGCAGTCCATGGGGTCGCTAAGAATTGGACACGACTGAGCGACTTCACTTTCACTTTTCACTTTCATGCATTGGAGAAGGAAATAGCAACCCACTCAAGTGTCCTTGCCTGGAGAATCCCAATGATGGGGGAGCCTGGCGGGCTGCTNCATGGGGTCGCTAAGAATTGGACACGACTGAGCGACTTCACTTTCACTTTTCACTTTCATGCATTGGAGAAGGAAATAGCAACCCACTCAAGTGTCCTTGCCTGGAGAATCCCAATGATGGGGGAGCCTGGCGGGCTGCTGTCTATGGGGCCGCACAGAGTCGGACATGACTGAAGCGACTTAGCAGCAGCAACAGCAACCTAGTCTGAGCCTGACTGTCCAAGAGAAATCTAGGGAAAAGCTTGTGTGTGTGTAAATGTATTTTGCTTGATGTAAATGAACTCAAAGTGGACTCCAATATTATCATTTCATCAATTTTTTTTTCTAGCCACAGTGCCCTGCAAGCAGGATCTCAGTTTCCCAACCAGGGATCAAATCTGTGCCCCCTGCATTAGGATAATGGAGTCTTAACAACTGGACCACCAGGGAAGTCTCACTTCATCAATTTTTAAACTAAGAAGAAACGTGTATAAACATGCCATCTACCAAAAATTGGTTTTCTTTTTATTCTTATCTTTTGGCTGGACTCCACTGCATGTGGGATCCTAGTTCCCCAACCAGGGATCAAACCCACACCCCTGGCACTGAAAGCACAGAGTCCCAACCACTGGACTGCCAGGGAATTCCCATAATTTCCAAGCTAATGAATTTTGCAAAAGTTCATAGAAGGAAGAGCTCAGTTTCACTTGTATTGCACGCAAGGTGTCATTCTTCCAACTGGGAGATCTGAAAAATGCAAATTTAATCACTTCCTATTACTAAAGAAAATCAAATATATAGACAGAAGAATGATAAAATGGTAAGTGAAGAAAGGTAGGTGCTACAAGGAGAGAGTTAAGGAGTGGCCAGTGGGACTAGAAGAAAAAATAGACACTCAGCAGTAAGGTGAGTAACTAGATGACTCAGAAAAGCAAGCTGTCAAACAGTTCCGAATCTAAAATTAATATGTTTAGTTAAATAATTGATAAAATGTAAAAAGTCAGCCATAAAAACACTAACACTTTTACCTTGATACACAGCATTCATAGCTTGAAAAATACTTCTTTTTCATTTAAGAAGCTATTTCCTTTGTCAGACTTGAGTACTTTACATAAAAGAATGACATGAATCGTTTTGTAAAAAGCAGATGTGGAAGAAAAAGACTGAAAATAAAATCACTCATAGTGACTTTAACAAAACAAATGTATGTTTAAAATATTGAAATCATTCAGTCATGATGTGAAATGTAGTTTTTTTTTTTTAATTAACAAAAATAATAAACTATTTTGGCCAAATCAGCTTGAAACACTTAAAATATTAGGTTACCCAGCTAACTCAGTTTTCACCTTTCTCTTCCTGTTTATTCACAGACCAAAGAGAAAGATAAACTTTCCTGCTTTTTTTCTTTTTAAGATCCCAAAGAGATCTCAATTTACAGAGGTAGATAACATTCTTTCCAAACCTAAAAAGCATCAATTTCTCTGAAAACTGGACTCACTTCAGGACTCTCCCAGAGCTCCAGGCCTTCACATGTCCTTCAAAATGTCAAGAACAATCCACTGTGCCTTTTTTCAAGTTCATCATTAGTGACTCAAATGAATTTATTACAGCCAATCATAACTTTTTCTTGAACTACACCAGTGTAATTGAATTTTTGAAATAAAGGAAAATAAAGTAAAAATTTTAAAAGATGAAACTCTTTCAACAAAAGTGCCCAAATAAAAAGTATAATATTTTGAAGCAGTAATTTTCCTACAATTTTCAAGGCAAGGAAAAATTCCTGTCTTACAGTTCACATGGCTTCCAGCCAGTAGATCTAATTGCAGGCTGGGAAGGGTGTAACCCGACAAACTAAAAGGGAGTCGGCCACCTTCGGCTAAAGTTCACTCTAATCTCAAACATCTTATCCCATTATCCATGTAAGTACACTTGGACTTGTCAGATCACTTGAGGAAATTTTTATTTCAAAAATATGACCACTGAACCTTTGACATGTGGGCCACTAATAACTTTTCATATTGCTGAAACAGAATTCTCCAAGAGATAAATTCCTAAGACTCAATTATGAAACATATTTATCAACCCACCCATTTTTCCTCCCTATTTCCAACACTTGCCATGGTTTTGACTCATAATTGAGGTGTTAGCTGAAGAAGTCTTAAACATTGATCCTCCCAGGGATATTTTTATTTCCCTGTAAAACATTTTCTTTTTTTTTTTATAAACGCCTTCAAGAAATAACTAAAAGGAGCAGTAATACTGGGCTTCTATAGAAGACACAGTTTGCCAGGCCAGCATGATAGCTCCAGACCTTTCCATCCTTCCTGATAGGAAATGTGAAGCTTGGTGCAAGTCCCGTACAGTAAGTCCCCTACATATGAGCAAGTTTCCAAGAGTGTGTTCGTTAGTCCAATTTGTTTTAAGTTCACCAAAGTTAGCATAGGTGCCCAACTAATACTATACTGTACTGTAACACAAACAATACTTTTCACACAAACAATATATAAAAAACCAACAAGCACAAAAAATAAAGGAAATATTTTTAATCTTACAGTACAGTGCCTTGAAAGTCCAGTGGTACAGTACAACAGCTGGCATACAGGAGCTGGCATCCAGTGAACAGGCAGGAAGAGTTACTGACTGGAGGAGGGAGAGGAGGCGGGAGATGGTAGAGTTAAAGGATCATCAGCAAGAGGAGGTGGAGGGCAAGCCACAGTTTCACCTACGCCTAACGTTGATGGAATGCACATTCGCATCTTTCAAAGTCTACAACTTGAAGGTTCGTATGTAGGGGACTTACTGCACTGCAGTAACCCTCTGCCAACCTCCCCTGTCCCTCTGTCCCCCTTTTCTTCCCCCGCCCCCAAGTTCCTGCAGCTGTTTCAGTGTCATTGTGCGTCTTGAGTTCCCACCTGAGACTGAATACCTGAAAGACATGCTCCTTTGAAGAACAATGGCTTCTGTCCACATCATAACCCAAAGACCTGAAATATCAGTCTAAGTGACCAGTCTCTCATTCCGTCCTTGGTCAAGGTCTCAGGAATTCTGCCAGGCCACTTCCCCTCATTCAGTCTCTTGAGTGTCTGCGGAAGTGTCTACCTGCCCACAGTCCACAGCAGGCATCTTCCCTTTCTCCAAAGGGCTTGGGTGGATGATTTGTGTGAGCCTGACCTCCTACCCCAACTCCCACGGGCCCCTCACCAAGAATGACTCTGGTAAATTGAGCTCAGAGGATTTAAAATGTATCAATCCTGTCTTTGGGGGAGCAGCAGCTCTGCTTCTGGATAGCTGTAACTGATGCTGCAGTACTAATTGCTCTGCAGCTGCCTCCCCCTACTCCATCCAAGCAAAGCATCCTTTACTCTTGGGCTGCTAGTTATTATTTTCTAAACCTCACCCAGAGGTCAGTGACTCTCAACCTCATTTCAGTCGTGACCCCTTCCAAGAACATGAGGAAAAATGTATACCTCTTCCCCTAAGACACAGCACTCAGGTTGGCACGCGCGTATGTACACACACACACGCACACGCACACACACGATTTCACATATAATTTCTGTGTGCTCATGGACAGTTTGGTGATTTGGGTCTTATCTTCAGAAACTTTATGTTGACAAAGTTGCCACAATATATTAGAGACGAAGAATATGTACATTTATGAAAACTTTGAAATGCATGGCTCAACCCATCTAAGTTCACTTCATTAGGGGACAGTTCAGAAACCCACTCTATCCGAGCCAGCCCAAGATGTTTGCTTCTTTTCAAGGTTTACAGAGTGAAAAATTCAAGTCTCGCTTATTTTAGCTTCAGGAATGCCAACCAGTCTACAGATTTTTGCCCAAGGCTCCATTTCTATTACCAAAACAAAATTGGAATTAGTTCTTTCTTTTGAAATATTTCCAGAAGAGTTTACTCTTCTTTGCCCAAGCCCATACTCTCACCCTGAATCATACTCTTTTTAGAGAGAAGGAAGAAGGAAATATGATCAGGATAAGAAAATCAAATAGAGTTTGTTAAATATCTATGGTGTCACCAGTCATGAGTTTCAGAGTGCGATTATGTAATAACCCGGGTTGTTGAAGGATAATCAAGTTACAATCTTTCTCATGTAGAACAAATTTTGAGACATGATGAGCTTAATGGTGCCATTGTAATTACTGAGGATTATAATTACTTTTGGATTATGATTGTCCATTAAGTTGACAGTGACATTTTAAGTACAGTCTGGCACTTTATGGAGACATTTTTACATTTATATATTGAAATATAAGTATAAGGAATATAGTACTTTAAAAAGCACTTTTAAAGTCTTCTTGATAACATCTATTATAAACCTCCAAACCACTATTTTAGCTTCTTTGAACCTGAAAATTCCTGAGTAAAAGGAGAGTAGGTGGAAAAGGAGAACAGTAAGTGGGAAGAAATGTTCCAACTTTTTAAAAAAAATGGTATTTTTGTTGTTCAACATTTCTGAGCACGCACACAATCTTCCTAAAGAACTTGAGAAAAGACCCAAGCTTGAGCAACATTTTCGTGGGCTCAGTTGTAGCCAGCCTGAGTACAACAGAGCATACAGCTGCAGGACATACCTCTGGAACCAGATGAAGGGCTGCAGGCCTATCCAGCCCATCAGCCTCATCAGAGCATTTCTGAAGGCCTGATGAGCAAGTGGGCTGATGCCTTAGGGAATGAGGGATCAAGGACCCAGGGCTGCTATAGAGTCCGTTTAAAGAAAGGAGGCTCTGGCAGTGATCTGGTTAGATGAGGGCTAAGGGACTTTCCCTGAAGCTGCTTCCAAATCAAGCCTGTGTGGGTGGGGGAGGACTTTGTCTTATACTATAAAAGTGCTGGGCTTGGACTGTACTTATTTGGAGCAGCTTGGGGAAGGCTGATGGTGCTACAGGGCCAGGGTCTTTGAAATCCCTCTCTGGAGCTTCTCCTGCATGTGCCTTCCTGCTTCTCCTACACTCCCCACTCTTCTCTCAGAGTAAATTGCTAGACAACCCCCCTCCCACCTCTTGCCTGAGCCAGGCAAGGGTTCCTATTGAATATTCCCAAGAATACTGGCGTGGGTAGCCAATCCCTTCTCCAACAATCTTCCCGACCTAGGTATCGAATCAGGGTCTCCTGCATTGCAGCCGAATTCTTTACCAACTGAGCTATCAGGGAAGCCCCATACTTTCATTAAAGCCTAGCTAAAAGATAAAAAAGAAGACATTTAGTGTAGAGATTACTTGTTTGTGATTGAGAATAAGGGAATTCTGAAGGTGTTCTCTCGACTCCCTGAAGTCTTAAGGTGGAGACTAGATCTTAAGAAAGAGATATTGGCAAAAGAGATTTTAAAAAGTCTTCAGAAGCAGAGGTCATAATATTACAGGATGGGAAAAAAGAAAGAGTTCAACTTCTAGGTAAGAGTTCTTGTTCTCCAGAAGCTAAGCTCCCAAAGTAACTTCAATATCAACTGTTTTTTAAATCTTAGAGATCATCCTCTCGGAGTTGTGTGAGAAAGATCAGCTCTGAATATATCTGTTTCATCGAAGCTTTCTCTAGATGTAGATAAACTGACAATTCCTGACTTAGAAATTTGGAGAGTCAGCTTTATCCAAAGCAGATTTGCTTTGGAAACAGCTTCAGCAGGATTATCCCCTCTAAATCTAAAGTCTTACTGCTTTGACCGTGATGATGTGGCTTTGAAGAAATTGACTAAATATCTCCTTCACCAATATCGTCATGAGAAGGAATGCACTGAGAAACCGAGGGAGCTACCAAGCCTGCAGTGAGGCGGCTGAGTCTTCTCATCAAGAAAACAGACATGGAGGTGTGTTTATATTCTTCTTTTTTACAGAAAAGATCAAATAACATACCTTCATTAAAATGTCAAGGGAAAATGTATAATTCTCTTTATCTTAGCAGAATTCGCCTCTTGTTCAAATTAAACAAATATTTATTGAGCATTTATTATGTGTACTTTCCTGCAATAAATCCCATAAGGAATATAAAAATAAGTGACAGATATTTCCTCCTATTAAGGCACTTATAATTGGGAAGAAGGGAAAAGTCAAATTACAAATTCGTCAATAAATCTGTGGAAGATGAAGACTATCAGAAAGAGACTCCCCAAATAGTACAGAAACCAAAAGGAAAGGCAAATCAAATAAAGTTCAGAACAGACGAAGGACTTTGTGGAGGAGTTGGTAATAGATAGCATTGGCCTTAAAGGATGGGTAGAATTTTGATAGTAAAGATAAGACAGAGACTTCACTGGTGGTCCAGTGACTAAGACTCCATGCTCCAAATGCAAGGGGGCCCAGGTTCAATCCCTGGTCAGAGAACTAGATCCTGCAAGTAGCGACTGAAGATTCCACAGGCTGCAATCAATACCTGAGGCAGCCAAAATAAATCAATAATTAAAAAGAAAAATAGGATAGAAAAAAAGAGTGTACCAAGGGAAGAAAATACCAAGGGAAAAAAATACCAAGGGCAAATACTATTGGGCTTACAAAAGAGAAACAAGTTTTCTAGTCCCTCCTTGTGGTCCTTGTATACAGGTCAGCAGTCTCTTTCCAAAAATATTTTGCATTTACCTACTATATTATCTTGCTAGCACTGCCATAATAAAACCTTACCAGCTGGGTGACTTAAACAACAAAAATTCATTTTCTCACAGTTTTGGAGACTGGAAATCCAGTATCAGGATGTCAGCAGGTTTGATTTCTCCCAAGACCTCCCCACTTGAGTTGCAGATGGCTGATTTCTAGCTCTGTCTTCACATGGCCTCTTCTCTGTGTGGGCACATCCCTGGTGTCACTCCCTTTCTTGTAAGTACACCAGTCATAATGGATTAGGGCCACACACATGACCTCATTTAACCTCTTTATAGGCCTTAGCTCCAAATACAGTCACGTTCTAAGGTACCAGGCGTTAGGGTTGCAACACAGGAGTTGCGGGCGGGGTACAATTCAGTCCTTAACATTTATTTAATAACCTTCTCCAGCTTAGTCTGAGAAAAGAGGTCTGGTTTTGTTCACCTCTCTACTCCATGTGCCTTAGTCGGACGCTGGGGTGTAAATATTTCTTCATCCATTTTTTGTTAATTTACAGGTAGAGTGCAGATTTGTAGGCTGAAGTCAGATGATGGAGAAGAGCTTTCAATGCTAAAGAGAGGTTTAAATATGTTAGAATAAGGAGTGAAGGTGGGAGTTATATGATGAAGCACTCTTCAAGAAAATCACTTTGCCAACTGTGTAGAGGATATGTTGGAAGTAAGAGGGAAAGGAGACAGGAAAAACAGTTAGGAGTTTTTCACTGTGGCCCTGGCAAGGGGGACTGAAGATCTGAATGCTAGTCACTTTGGAGAAGGAGATGAAGGGGGAAATCTTTTTCAAAACTTAGATATGACAGTCAATTTGGAGTGGGAGGAAAAAAAGGGAAAAGTGAACTTTTTTGAGCTTGATAGCTTGGCAGAGAAGTTATAGCTCCATTCAAGTCAAGAGATGGTATTAAAGCTGAATATGATGAGTTTGAGATGCAGGTGAGCTACGTGGATGCTGTGGTACGAGATGTGCAATGTAGGACCTAGAGAGACACCTGTGTTTGTTTAGTTCATTTCCCAACAGAAAGTTGAAAATGTGGATCTGTTGTCCAAGAAAGAGCTGTCAGAGTTAAGCTGCATGAAGGATGAAACCTTTATTTATTTCTTGTATCTGCAATTACTAGTTCAATGCCTATCCTATATAAAAGTGACAAGTGAAGTGTTAGTTGCTCAGTCGTGTCTGACTCTGCAACACCGTGGACTGTAGCCCGCCAGGCTCCTCAGTTCATGGAGTTCTCCAAGCAAGAATATTGGAGTGGGTAACCATTCTCTCCTCCAGGGGATCTTCCCCATCCAGGGATCAAACCCAGGTTACCCACATTGCAGGCAGCCTATATATAATGTTCAATAAATATTTGTTGAATGAATGAAATAGGGATTGAGGAGTGATCCGCCTGGCAGGCATTGCAATCAAACAGATCATTGTTAAACTAAAGGATATAAAAGGAGGAAAGAGAGAACTAAAGCCTAAGGACATTTTAGTTCCCCCATGTAATTCTGAATTATTGCACTGTAAATTATGGGAATTACAATGGGTTATACTCAAAATCACATAGAGAAAAAGCAATCTCAGTACCTCTACAAAAAAAACAACAACAAAAACAAAACCCACACAGGCATTTCTGGAAACAAGGGGAAAAGATTAGTACTATGTTATCTTAAGAAATAGCAACACCTAGTGACCAGTTCCAAACAAGACATGGGGACTTTTCAGTGAGTTTCTTAGTGAGGCTTTTTGCAGCCCTTTCTCATGTTGGGGGAACAAAGTTGTAGTAATTGACTAGTTCTACTGGTGGTAGTGACAATAATATTGTTTGTATGGCACTTAATAATTTTCAAAACACTCTCCCATACTTTATCTAATTTGGTAATTGAGATATTGTTGAAATAAATTGAGGCTGATGTAGAGAAGACGATCAGTGTCTGGACTACTTGGCGTGGTTGAGTACCCTTTGATCTTTGTCACAGAAATGGTGCATGATAAGAAGCAGCAGACAGGAGAAAGGGGCCAACTCACAGCAATCCTTCACCACTATTGGAATAAATATTAGTTCCAAAGTGAGCCAAACAGCAACATGCACATATACATACACACTCATACGCGCCCGCCCAGTCACTCACATATGCACACACACATACACATACACATTTTTTCCCTTTAACCTCAGGTGGAAACTTAATCTAGTTTGTTAAGCCCTTTGTTGGTTTCTGCTTGAATTCCCCCTGGCTATCTTTCTAAACCTTTTCTACTCTAAAGCTCTGGACTCCAGAGCCAGTTTGCTATGGGGTTTGAACACTGTCCCCAAACTTCTCTGATGCATGACCTCAGTTGCTTGATCTCTCTGTGTCTCATTTCCATCATCTGTACATTGGGAATAATTACAGAACATACCTTAAAGGCTGATTGTGCGGTTTAAATGAGTTAATGTATCTCAAACTCTTAAACATGCCTATCCTATAATAAGGGTTGCTACTGCTACTGCTACTGCTAAGTCACTTCAGTCGTGTCCAACTCTGTGCAACCCCAGAGACGGCAGCCCAACAGGCTCCCCCATCCCTGGGATTCTCCAGGCAAGAACACTGGAGTGGGTTGCCATTTCCTTCTCCAAAGCATAAAAGTGAAAAGTGAAAGTGAAGTCGCTCAGTCGTGTCCAACTAGTAGCGACCCCATGGACTGCAGCCTACCAGGCTCCTCTGTCCATGGGATTATCCAGGCAAGAGTACTGGAGTGGGTTGCCTTAGCTACTATTTTTTCTATCATTGGATTGCAATTATTAATATTTACTTATGTTTTCCTTCTCTTCTCCTGATATGGTTTCTTCGAGTGTAAAGTTTTGTTCACCTCTGAAAACCCTAACATGTATGGATGGCAAGTAGTAGGTAAGGGTAAAGAAGTTAGTCTTCGGGATTTTGGAGGAGAAGGAGGAGAAGGGGATGACAGAGGATGAGATAGTTGGATGGCATCACCACCTCTATGAACAAGGGTTTGAGCAAGCTCCAGGAGTTGGTGATGGACAGGGAAACCTGGCATGCTGCAGTCCATGGGGTTGTAAAGAGTCAGACATGACTGAGTGACTGAACTGAACTGAGGAGGATATCTGAACAGGTTTCTAGAACATGATGGTATAGAAGGAAGTCACCCCCAAATACGCCACTTTGCCCTGAGGATTATTTTGAACTGAAGGCAATCAAGAAGCAGATACTGGAAAAGCTCCCCCTATTTGCCTAAACACAGGACATAAATCTTCAAAGGGGTCCCTCCTCCCTCTCTATCAGAGAAGACAAAAGGTGATCACAAGAGGCAACTTTTGACTCTATCTGGACATGGCTGTGGCCACTATCTGCATACCCTTTATCACTAGGCATGACTCTGCATGTTGCTTATATGCATCCCAGTTTTCCCAGGACTGTCCTGACATAATTGCTAATAACTCATACTTTTATGTTCAGAAGTGGCCCTATTTTGACAAAATTACATGGATATTCTACTCCCTGCTCCCTAGCTCCAGCCATACTTGTCTTCTTTTCATATCTTACCTTTTGCCACTTCAGGAACTTCGCAATGCTGTTCCCTCTGCCTGAAAAGATCTCTCCCTCCTCACTTTTCTACATAATGATCACAGTGTGATCAGATTCTTTACACCTTGTTTTCATCAGGTAATGGTCCTACCCCAGATCATTGGAATCTGGCGGAATCTTGACCTGTGGGATCAAGTGCCAACACTTCATTCATTTATTTATTTTAAAGATAGTAATTTTATTTATTTAAAAACAAATAGCCGTGCCATTTATTGGCCACGCCGTGTGGCATGCAGGATCTTCCTGGCCAGGGACTGAACCCATGCCCCCTACAGTGGAAACATAGAGTCTTAACCTCTGGTCCACCAGGAAAGTCCCAGGCACCAGCACTTTAGACTGGGCATTCAGTCAGACTAGTCAGCTTACTGTACTCTCTTCATCCCATTTTAAGGTTCATTGAATTCATGCCCCTTGGTGCTTCTCCCACCTCACTGTGACCAGAGCTGCCATATCTGTGTGTACAGGTTTAGCCCTATACAAGCATCCAACCAAGGGGAAGCAGAGGCAGAAGGACAGACTGGCCTTCACACACCATGGGGCTGCCTTTTTTTTGTTCATGGAATAGCCCTGAAGAGTCTGGAGGCCCCATCTGTGACCATTCCATCTTAGGAATTTGGGCCCTTAATTATCAGTGGTTCCTAAAGGTCAGTCCATGGTCCAGCATATCAGAATCTCTTGGGCCACTTACATCAAGAGATCTCCAGATTTTCTGAATTGAAATCTCTGAGTATAGAGACCAGGGATCCATGTTTTTAGCAAGTCCCCTTGGGTGACTGATACACACTGAGGTCTGGAAGGCACTGGTGTCAGCCATTTCTCAACCAGTTTTCTTGGGCTACCATTTAGTCTTTTGTGCATACCGGACTTGCTTCTCTGTCTAGAGCATGGCTCCCCTGAGGATGAGGACCCCATCATAAAATACTTGCTATTCATTGAGCACTTCACATGAAACAGTGTGAAGGAATGCATAAACCACAGGGCCTAGTTTCCCAACAAGGAGAATTCACACAACATGAGATAAACTCACTTAATTGAAACGGAGGTGCCTCGGAAAACTAAAAATAGAATTACCATGCAATCAAGCAATCTCACTCTTGGGAATATATTCAGGCAAAACTATAATTCAAAAAGGTACACGCACCCCCATGTTCATAGTAGCACTATTCACAGTAGCCAAGACATAGAAACAACCTAAATATCCATTGTCAGATGAATGGATAAAGAATATGGTACATGTATACAATAGAATACTACTGAGTCATAAGTGAGGTAAGTCAGAAAGACAAATACCATATCATATCACTTATACGTGGAATCTAAAGCATGACAAATAAACCTATCTATGAAACAGAAAGAGAATCATGGATATAGAAAACAGTGATGGTTGCCAAGGAGGAGGGGGTTGGGGGAGGAATGGAGTAGGAGGTTGGGGTTAGTAGATGTAAGCTTTCGTATATAGAATGGATAAACAATAAGGTCTTACTGTATAGCACATAGAATTATATTCAATATCCTCTGATAAACCATAATGGAAAGAATGAAAGAAAAAGAATGTATCAGTTCAGTTCAGTTCAGTCGCTCAGTCGTGTCCGACTCTTTGCGACCCCATGAATCGCAGCACGCCAGGCATCCCTGTCCATCACCATCTCCCGGAGTTCACTCAAACTCACGTCCATCGAGTCNCTAGGATTTCTTTGGAAGGAATGATGCTCAAGCTGAAACTCCAGTACTTTGGCCACCTCATGCGAAGAGTTGACTCATTGGAAAAGACTCTGATGCTGGGAGGGATTGGGGGCAGGAGGAGAAGGGGATGACAGAGGATGAGATGGCTGGATGGCATCACTAACTCGATAGCCATGAGTCTGAGTGAACTCCGTGAATTGGTGATGGACAAGGAGGCCTGACGTGCTGTGATTCATGGGGTTGCAAATAGTCGGATATGACTGAGCGACTGAACTGAACTCAACTGTGACCCAACAATCACACTACTAGGCATACAAACTGAGGAAACCAGAACTGATAGAGACACGTGTACACCAATGTTCATCTCAGCACTGTTTATAATAGCCAGGATNGGTTGCAAATAGTCGGATATGACTGAGCGACTGAACTGAACTCAACTGTGACCCAACAATCACACTACTAGGCATACAAACTGAGGAAACCAGAACTGATAGAGACACGTGTACACCAATGTTCATCTCAGCACTGTTTATAATAGCCAGGATCTGGAAGCAACCTAGATGTCCATCAGCAGATGAATGGATAAGAAAGCAGTGGTACATATACACAATGGAGTATTACTCAGCCATTAAAAAGAATACATTTGAATCAGTTCTAATGAGGTGGATGAAACTGGAGCCAATTATACAGAGTGAATTAAGCCAGAAAGAAAAACATCAATACAGTATATTAATGCATATATATGGAATTTAAAAGATGGTAATGATAACCCTGTATGCAAGACAGCAAAAGAGACACAGATGTATAGAACAGTCTTTTGGACTCTGTGGGAGAGGGAGAGGGTGGGATGATTTGAGAGAATAGCATTGAAACGTGTATAATCTCATACATAAAATGAATCGCCAATCCAGTTTTGATGCAGGATACAGGATACTTGGGGCTGGTACACTGGGATGACCCAGAGGGATGGTATAGGGAGGGCAGTGGGAAGGGGGTTCAGGATGGGGGATACTTGTACACCCGTGGTGGATTCATGTCAATGTATGGCAAAACCAATACAATATTGTAAAGTAATTAACCTCCAATTAAAATNGAAAAAAAAGTACTGCTTGAGACTTGCTAAGGGCTGGCCCTGTGCTGGAGACGAAAGAGATAGCTGTGTCCACACAGTGTTTGGGCTTCTCTCATAGCTCAGTTGATAAAGAATCCATCTGCAATGCAGGAGACGCTGATTGGATTCCTGGGTTGGGAAGATCCGCTGAAGCACAGGCTAGACACTTTAGTATTTTTGGGCTTCCCGGTGGCTCTGCTGGTAAAGAATCTGCCCACAACGCGGGAGACCTTGGTTCAATCCCTGGGTTGGGAAGCCCTGGAGAAGGGAAAGGCTACCCACTCCAGTATTCCGGCCTGGAGAATTCCGTGGACTGTATAGTCCATGGGGTTGCAAAGAGTCGGACACGACTGAGCCACGTTCACTTTCACACGGTGTTTACTGAGGGGAGTATGTAGATAAGTCACCGGGAAATGACAGTTGAGTGTGGTGGTGCAGAAAGGAGACTCCCAGAGCCGTGGGAGCACAGGGGAGGAGAAGCTCACTCAGATGTGGGAGGCCAGCGTTGCTCAGAGGAGATGGGAGAGAAATGGGAGAATAGCCATCTGGGCAGCAGAAACACGTGCAGCGACCTCGATGTCAGGAGGGAGGTTAGGGAAGGGTAGAGAGGGCGTGAGGAGGGAGGGGGAGGATCTTGGAGTCAGCTCGTGAGGGCTTTGTATGCCGAAGTGGGGGCCGACGCAGGAGTTGGGGGTAGGCTTGGCCTCAGCATTAGGTGTAAATGTCCCCAAACACATCAGATCTTTCACAACGCGGCTTGTTTGGAAAGAAAAGCCCCCACCTCAGAGCTCCCTGACTCATCCTCCTGGGGTTAGAGGAAGGGCACTGCACTCTCAAAAGGGCTTCCCGACCAGTAAGAGCCACTCCCGATTCTGTCACTCACAGTCCTTCCATTCTTCAACTCTGGTAGAGGGTTGGGATGTCGACCAGCAATGAACAGTCTTGGCTATGGAGCTTGGTCCTTGCATGGGGTAAGGAACTATGCTGAGGATTTATGTTGGATTTAAGTGAACTGCTTATTCTGGAAATTGCCAGGGTTGAGGAGTAGAACCTTGGCACAGGACCAAGAACATTAGATTCCAGGACAATTGGAACGATTTAGATTAGGCTTCCCTGGTGGCTCAGAGGTTAAAGCGGCTGCTTCCAACGCAGCAACCTGGGTTCAATTCCTGGGTGGGGAAGATCCCCTGGAGAAGGAAATGGCAACCCACTCCAGTATTCTTGCCTGGAGAATCCCATGGACAGAGGGAGTCGGACACGACTGAGTGGCTTCACTTTCACTTTCTGAACTAGGAGATACTATTGATTCAAAGAGTATCCTTTTTCTTAGGAGACCCATGTTGAAGTGCTTAGGGGTAAATTGTCATGATTTCTGCAACTCATNAGTCGGACAGGACTGAGTGGCTTCACTTTCACTTTCTGAACTAGGAGATACTATTGATTCAAAGAGTATCCTTTTTCTTAGGAGACCCATGTTGAAGTGCTTAGGGGTAAATTGTCATGATTTCTGCAACTCATATATATCTATATCTTTGTGTGTGTCTGTCTGCATACCTATATCTGTATCTGTAGCTAGGAGAGAGAAAGCAAATGCATGGCAAACTGTGAACAATTAGTAAACCAGTATAGATGAAGGCTATAGAGATACTTATTGTGCTATTCTTTCAATTTTTCTGTAAGTGTGATATGTTTCTTAATTAGAAGTTGGGAGACAAAGAAAACAAAGGCTAACAGGTTCCTGGCCTAAGTCATCTTGGGTTTCTCATCCTTTGGCCGTTTGAGATGGTCCTCTCACTTTTTGATGGACTGCTCACTTGTGCATCTTGGACTTCCCAGAGGACACAAAATCTTGAAAAATCTGTTTTGAAGTTATAAAAGTACCATTCTTCAGAACCAAAGACACACACCAAAAGATTAGGAAATTGTTCTGCCCACTCTGCAAGATTCTGTTGCTCTCCTATGCAGGAAGATGATTTGTGCAAACAAGCTAGTCAGCAATAGATTTGAAAATACCACATGCAGGAATCGTATCATGCTTTATGTTTTATGTTTTTTGGGATTTGGGGTTTTAACCACCCATCGAATTCTCATTTTAAGCACTTGTGATGTATGCTGCTTTAAATAATTCATAACACAATTCTGTCATCTGTTACCACCATATTCCTCACTCCAGAGATTTACAAAATGTGTTTTCAGATGATTGCATGTGGGCTTAAGAAATACAGCAAGGGTTCTTTTGGGAGAAGAGGAAGAAAGTGGTTTATAACTAGTGAATGTAATAAATGACATGAGGATGGGTGTAATTAGTGAAGAAAAGCTATATGCTTGAACAATTTACTGCTGAGCTTTACAACTTGCTCGTGATATGCACTACTGAGGAAAGTGATTTTATTAAGGAAAATTCAGTTGAATCAGAAATCTTTCCGTTTCAGTTCAGTTCCATTCAGTCACTCAGTTGTATCCAACTCTTTGCGACACCATGAATTGCAGCACGCCAGGCCTCCCTGTCCATCATCAACTCCCAGAGTTCACTCAGACTCACGTCCATTGAGTCAGTGATGCCATCCAGCCATCTCATCCTCGGTCGTCCCCTTCTCCTCCTGCCCCCAATCCCTCCCAGCGTCAGAGTCTTTTCCAATGAGTCAACTCTTCGAATGAGGTGGCCAAAGGACTGGAGTTTCAGCTTTAGCATCATTCCTTCCAAAGAACAACCAGCGCTGATCTCCTTCAGTTTACTTATCCTTTATCTTCTATTTGTTCTGTGGGTATGTTTGGAAATATCCCTAAAGAAATATATCAGATAATCCCCCCTTTCAACAAGATTTTATCACACATAATTCACTGTTTTTTAACTGAGATATAGTTGATTTACAATATTATATTAGCTTCAGATAAATCTTGATTTATAGATTATACTCCACTTTAAATTATTATAAAATATTGGCTATATTCCTTATGCTGTGTAATATTTTCTTGTAACTTATTTATTTTATGCATAGTAGTTTGTACCTGTTAATCTTATGCACTATTTTGCCCCAGCCCCCTTCCCTCCACACTCTGGTAACCACTAGTATTTCCCTAGGTCTGTGAGTCTGCTTCTCTTTTGTTACACACATTCCTTTGTTTTATTTTTCAGATTCCACATATAACTAATAACATACAGTATTGTCTTTCTCTGTCTGACTTGACTTAACTAAGCATGACACTCTCCAGGTCTATTTGTGTAGCTGCAAATAGCAAAATTTAGTTTTTCATGACTGAGTAGTATTGCACTGTATGTATATACCTAATCTTCTTTACCCATTCATCTGTTGATGAATACTCAGATTGCTTCTATATTTTGGCAACTGTAAATAATGCTGTTATGAACATTGAGGTTTTTCCTTTTCTTCAGATATATATACCCAGAGTGGAAATGCTGATCATATGATAGTTCTATTTTTTGTTTTTTTTGAAGAATATCTATACTATTTTTCATAGTGGCTGTACCAATTTACATTTCCACTAACAGTGTACAAGTGTTCTCCATTCTCCACATCTTTGCCAACCATTTTATTGTGGCCTTTTTGATGATTGTCATTCTGATGAGTGTGAGGTGATATCTCCTTGTGGTTTTTATTTGCATTTCTCTGATGATTAGTGATGCTAAGTATCTCCATAATGGATGTTGAATTTTGTCAAAAGCTTTTTCTGCATCTCTTGAGATATCCATATAATTTCTCTTCTTCAATTTATTAATGTGGTATATCACATTGATTGATTTGCAGATGCTGATTCATCCTGGGGATAACTTCCACATGACCACGGTTTATGATCCTTTTAACATGTTCTTGAATTCAGTTTGCTAATATTTTATTAAGGGTTTTTGCATCTATGTTAATCAGTGACATTGGCTATAATTTTCTTTTTGTGTGATGTCTTTGTGTGGTTTTGTTATCAAGGTGCTGATGGCCTCATAGAAAAATTTTAGAGGCATTCCTCCCTCTGCATTTTTTGGGAATAATTTGAGGAGAGGTGTTAATTTTTCTGTAAATGTTTGGTAGAATTCACCTACAAAACTATCTGGTCCTGGGTTTTTGTTGGTTGAAAAGTTTTTAAATTACTGATTCAATTTCATTGCTAGTAATTAGTCTGTTTATATTTTCTATTGCTTCCTGATTAAGTCTTGGGAGAGGGTACATTTCTAGGAACTTCTCTATTTCTTCACTCTTGATATGTCTAGTAGATGGAAACCATCATGTGTTTCAGTGCAAGGAACTAGATTGGTGTTCTTCAAACTTTTTAAGCTTGACCCAAAGAAATACATTTTCCACTGAGACCCAGTACACACACATATCTATAAAAATTTCATGAGACTACCTATCTTTATTAACTGCTTTCTGATATTTTCTTTTTTTACTCCACTTCTTTTCAAAAAAACTGGAAGTGTAAGACTCATTTAATCAATTTCAAAACTTATTGGGTCCTGACACTGATACTGAAGAACTCTGAAATAGTTAACTACTTTTGAGGATGCATCTTTTTAGTGGAGAAATAAAACACTGAAATGGAGGGAAGAAAATGCTTGTACATTGTTTGCTCCATACTTTCGGACAAAGGATAAGTTCCTGGCCCTGTGCATTCTTCCTGCACATACTGGGCTCTTAACAAAAGTTAGCTAATCAATCGGTGCCTGCAGTGACAGTATTTTCTGCATGATGTTCAGAGCCCTTAACCCTGAGAGTTTACTTTTCCTTCAGGTTGTGTTTCTTAGTCTCTTCTCTGAACTGTCATTGTTAGGTATTACCATAGGCAGCAGTTTTGTTCCAGTTTTATCTTTTTCTCTTCATGTATCAAGAATCATAGAACTAAGATTTAAAATATATTTTACAAAGGATGTTTGGCTTATAAACCAAAAGACAAAATTTTCTCTTGCTCTTCAAGAGGAGAAAGGCATTATCATCTCCTAGTGTCAATCTATGGAGAAGGAAATGCAGACCACTCCAGTATTCTTGGCTGGGAAATATCATGGACAGAGGAGCTTGGCAGGGTCACAAAGAGTCCATGGGGTTGCAAAGAATCAGACACAACTTAGCAAGTGAACACACATGTATGCGTGCAGTCTCAATCTAATTCTACAAAGATAACTGAAAATTAACCTCTAGCCAGTAACACTCAAAGCTACTGCTTTTATCCCCCTTTCCTTCTTTTTGGAGATTTGTGGAGAATAGTTGCCCTGGAACAGCCTTCACTGGGTGTGCCAATTAGGTGCTTAAACTTCTTATTCCTCACACTCTGGGAAGAAAGTTATAAGATCTTTAAATTGTCAAAATGACATCAAAGACTTGTGCCAATCCTTGCCTTGTTCTGAGACCAACCCTGCCTAGGATGAAAGATTAGATCTCTCTGCATTTTAACAACACATTTAGATGGGAATTCCCTCAGCTTACCTGGATGAGTCTGGATTACTTAGTCTTCCTCCGCCATCTTTCTTTGTATATGAAAATACAGGTGTACATATACAAAATACATTTCTTGAGAAAAATCTGTGAAATTAAATCATTTTTGTACTCTGCATTATTGTGATATATTTCCCCATCAGGTTTCCTTAGTATTTCTCTCCTGAATGATTCATTATAAGCATTATATAGTAGAAAATAAAAATAGCTTAAAGTTGAATAATGGTTAAAATAACCCTATCAGTGTTTGCCTAGTGACAGTGATACTGAGTGAGGGCGTTCATATGAACCCACTAAAAACGCATGTTCCGGTGAGTGTGCTCAGAGGTGCTCAAGATTATCTTCAAAAAGAATGGGGAAATTCCTTTAGTGATTTGTTTACTTACTCTTCCCTCCTTAACCTAAGTTTACCACCTAGTTATCTATCCTTTCACACTTCCTTCATATTAATATAATTACATATAATCTATACATATGTAAACTTTTTCAATTCACATTTTGCAAAAATGAGGTCACATCACATATACTATTCTGCATCTAGCTTTTTTCACTCATAGATACATCATGGAGATTTCCACAAGTCAAATGATTTAAATCCAACTCATTCTTTGCAATAATTTCATGTATTTCTTGATCTAATCTTAGCACAATTTATTAGACTATGCTGAAGGGCAATTCCTCTGTTTTTGCCACAACAAAAGATGCTGCACTAAAATATCCTCGTGTGTGTTTACACGCTAGTACTTTCATGTTTAGCACATAGATTTCCTGAAAGATTTATGGTCAAGGGGTATGCATATTGCAACTTTTAAGGTATTTACAAATTACCTTCCATAAAAGCTGAAATAATCTAAATTCCCACCAATAGCCTGTGCAGAAAATAATTTTCTTCATATCGACAGTAGGTGTAATTTTCATTGTCTGCTAATCTAGTGGATAACTAAGGATATCTCATTGTCACCTTAATTGGCATTTTCTCCACATTAGAGAATGTTTTTCATTAGTTTATTGGAAATTTGGATTTCTCATCTACAAATTTCCTTTTCATATTATTTGTCCCTATTTTTGTATTTGTGTTTGCCAATCAATTTGTGAGAGTCTTCTAACTGGTATAGATATATTTTTTTTCTTTTATAGGAGTCAATTTGTGGCATGTGTTTTTTCCCAAACTACTGTTTGTCTTGTGCCTTTGTTTTTATATCTTGTTGTATAAATATTTTATTTCATATAGCCAAATATATTTATTTTATGCTTTCTAGATAACATTTGAATATGTCTTTATCAGTTTAAGAGTGACATAGAAACATCTGACCTTTACTTTTGCTTTCTGCTCCACCAGAAAGTTTCTACAACTTGGTGGATTAGGTTGTCTTGTTTACACAGAGTAGAGTAACTGACGCCCTTCTCATCACTTCCATTTTTATTCTTTATTATTTACTTTGTCTTTTCTCCTTTTTCCTTTTCAGTACTATTTAATTCATGTTTCCCCTTGTCAATTAGAAAGTTTATCATACTTTTTCATTTCTAAGAGTCATCTTATCTCCTGAAATTCATAATAAAATACCTAGATTTCTTGATTATTTCATGAAAATGAGTGGTCAACTAGTTCCACCACACACACACACCCCGGTTACTACCCAGGTCCTCCACTTACCACGGTTTCCAGATAGAATCTTTACAATGCTATTAAATTCTCATTCTCCATACTCACCCTACCTCCAAATAAGATGGACTCAAGACTTTCTTTTACTTCCTTTTCTTCTCTACCCTCCCTTCCTAGGTTTTGCTGAGATAATTTAGTACCTTTCATTCCAATCTTTTATTAGGCTTTTCCCTTGCAGAAAATATATTCTATTTCAAAAACCTAAGTTCTGCCAGTCTCTCAATCATTATCCATCTAAATTTTAGTATATATTAAAAGGCTTATTTATCATCACTATTTTCATTTCGTCTTTATCTTCCTCCTCCTGAGGTCTCTATTTTGGTTCTTTTCTACTCTGACTTGATTTCTTTCTTAAATATTTTCTTCACTTGAGGTACCTGGGATGTTTTACTCTCTAATAACTTTTGTTCCCCCTAATAACTATATGTTCCCCCATATAGAATGGGGAGTACCATTCTATCTCGGCAGTAGAAATGGTATTCAAATACTTAAACAGACACTGACCAGTTAATAAGAAAGAAGAACCTCTGGTGTGCCAGAACAAGTTTGCAGGACAGCGACAGGAGAGGCTGGGGAAGAGAGAGATGCTCAGGGCCTGAGCTATTTCCTATCCATCATGGAAGTATTTCAGTATTTTAACAAATGTGACTAAACAACTGAGTTCTGGCTGTGCAGAAGCTTTGGGTATCAGTCTTTTTCTTTCAGGAAATTGGATGTTATTTTTTACTCTCCTTCAATTTCTAGGAGCAGCTGATGAAAAATCCAATGCCAGTCTAAGATTTTTTTAAACCACTGTATGTCTAGGTGTATGTCTATTTTTTTAATGAATTCTTTATAAAACTTGGTGAATTTTTGAAATTTGCATCTTTAAGTATTTGTTTATGTCACAGAAATTTTTCTCTGTTACTTAATTATTATCTTCCTTTGCTCACCTTTTATGGGGCACTTAAAAAAACAGAATATTTTTAAAGAGCCATCTTAGGTTCACAACAAAATTGAGCAGAAAATACAGAGCTCCCATATGCCTACTGCCTCAACTATGAACGACCTGCACCACAGACGTACTTTTGTTACAACTGATAAGTCTGTATTCATGTAGCGTAAGCACCCAAAGCCCATAGTTCACATTAGGGTTTGCTCTGGTATTTGTTCATTCTATGGATTTGGACAAATGTATAATGACACGCATCCACCATTATAGTATCATATAGAATAGTGCCTGCAGGGGAAGAAATATTCCTCTACACTTTATGGGTCTTCTAACTTGTCTAAGAATTAAATTGACACGAGACAGATTAACAACAGAAAATCAAACAAAAATTTAGCAACATGTGTATGTAAGAGACACCCAAGAAAATGAGTAACTTGTCAAAGTGGCTAAAGCCCTCAGCTTAAATACTATCTTTTGCTAAAGACAGAAAAGGATGATAAGGGTAGTGGTTTAGGACTTCAAAGGAGAAGAAGGCAATTCACATGGAGATGGAAAAGCAAATATTTGGTAAGCAAATATTGTGCAGAGACAATGGGATTCAGAGAGGAATTTTGACTAACAGACTTTGCTTGTTTCCTCCCTGTCTACACACCTAGTTCATACTATGTTATCTATAGTGAAGTCTCTTTTCTGGAACAGGTCCTCTATCTACATTTTCTTAGGCAGTCAAGGGGTGAGTCAAAGTTTTTTCCTAAGTCTTTTGAGCCTTGATTATTTTCAGCTCAAAATAATCATCAAGCTAAAGATATTTTGAGATGGCAAAATTTGCTCCCCCTACAATAGTTGCATTGCCCAAAAAATTCTCTGTGCTTTGCCTACTTATTCCTCTCTTCTAGCCTTCCTAGTTTTCACAAATAAGATCTCTTGGCTCTGTCCTCCAAATCTTGATTTCTTTCCTAAACATTTTTTTGCACCACATCTTGATCTCTTTGTGTTTTCACTCTGTATGTCAAGCTATTTCTTCTACCTGATCTTCCAGGAAACATATTCAAGTTTCAACAGTGACTATTTCCCATTACAGTTTTGAACTTAAGATATTCCCTTTTTGCTCCAGAAAGTACTTTGCATCTGTAATTTTTTGGTAAAGTACTAATAGTTCTGTTTCATAGGAGCTGCCTGTTCTATGTATTCTGCATGTTGTTTCTCTGACTGCAGAACTCCAGGCCATGCTCATGCCCTCCAGACCCCACCGGCTTGCAGGACCAATGATTTACTCAGGAGAGGTGCATGGTACCTAGACTGGGGTTCAAAGGAGACTATCAGGCACAAAATGATATTCAGTCTCCTGTCTTCCTGCAAAAAAAAAAAAAAAATTAAAATGATTCTTTGTTTACTCTTTTTTTTTTAATCTACTTTTTCAACACTGGAATGTAGGCATTTATTATTTTTTAAACTAAGATGACCAATAAGCATAAGCCACTTCTAGGAAAACACAAGTATGGCGGCTATGGAGATGTACTGCTTAATTCCCTGTAAGAGAGATGCTGCCACAGGGCATTCAGTTAGCTAGCCACCTCCAGGTATACGTGGCTTCAGGATCTGCCTCAGCTTTCAGGTCAAGGTCACCTACTTCCTGAGGTCCTAGGCAAGGACTGGTCCAGGGTATTTCCATTTTGGGGTCAGCAAGAGACTCCTCTAGGATCAGTCTCTGATAGAGAGCTCCTTATTGATTGGTCATCAGCACTGCAGGAATGCCTGAAACTTTAACTATCCAATCCTCTTTCCTTCTCCCTCTCCTCTCACAAATTAGACTTGTGCCATAGTGTGAAGGTTCTCCCTGCCTTCCTTCTCCCCTTACCATTCACAGGTAAAACCCTCAATAGATCGTTTGCACTTCTAACTCTGTCTTAGTGTTTGGCTTCCTGCCGGAGCCATCTACACCAACCGAGAGAAATTCTTGCATATGAATATCAGGAAACGTGCACAAGAATGTTTTTGGCAGTACTGTTCACAACAGCAAAAACTGGAAGCCACACAATTTCTCAGAATTCTATGGTAGCAAAGAAGTATTACATCATTATTGACTTAACTGAAGACAAAGAAGCTGAAAGCTGAAAGGGATCTTAGTCCAAAGATTGCAAAGTGGCAGCTTTGGGGAACAAATAGCCCACAAACACGTTGTGTTTAACAGGCACAATATTTTAAAAACTGAATATGTTGGGACTTCCTTGGTGGTCCTGTCGTTAAGAATCCACCTGCTAATGCAGGGGACACACGGTAGGTAGATCCCGGGTCTGGGAAGATCCCATATGCCTTGGAGCAAATAGCCCCAGGCACTACAGCTACTGAGCCCATGCTCTGGAGCCTACATGCTGCAACTTCTGAAGCCTGCATGCCTAGAAGCCTGTGCTCCATAACAGGAGAAGCCTCTGCAATGAGAAGCCCACACACTGCAACAAAAGACCCAGCACAGTCCCCTCCCTCACCAAAAAAAAAAAAAAATTGAATGTGCATGACTAACAAGGCTTAGTTTTAAATCTAGCTTGCTATGGTGTGTCTCACACGTTATTGCTACACTGCCTAATTGACTCATTTATGTTAATTTGGACCCCGTAGACATATGAACTCATATCCCTGACAGTCTGGGCTTTCCAGGTGGTGCAGTGGTACAGTATCTGCCTGCCAGTGCAAGAGACACAAGAGATGTGGGTTCAGTCCCTGGGTCAGAAAGATCCCCTAGAGGAGGAAAGATCCCCACTTCAGTATTCTTGCCTGGGAAATCCCATGGACAGAGGAGAATGGCAGGCTACAGTCCATGGGGTCACAAAGAGTCAGACACAACTTAGCAACCACCACCACCACAACAACAACCTGTGACTGCCTAGGCAAAGATTTTCATCTTTGTTTCTGCTGTGGCCCATGGGAAGCCTTCCCCTCACCTTTTCTGAAACATGTGTCCAGATGTCCACCAACAGGAAGCAGTCTGTGGCAGCTTCCAATGAAATGGAATATATTATGTTTGTAGCCTTAGTTCCTAAGAAAAGACAAATATCATAACACACTTAAGTGAACCGGGGAAATGGTAATGGAGTCAGACTAACCACTGGACATGCCTTGCTCCAAAAGCTTTTACAGGTAGAGCTGTGTGTTGTTTTTCTCTTTAGAGTAATATGGACCATTCTAAGTTTCTCCCGGCAGAAATATCAACTCAGAGCAATATGTTTCAGCTCTTTTGGGAAGTAAGAAAGAGTGTATGAAGAAAGCTCCCGCCTCTGCGTAATAGGCAGCTCACTAGATGCTTTTTTTACTGGATGACTTCCAAGTGGCTGTGTCTTCAAAGATAAGTGATGAGAAGGAAAAAATTAGCTACTGATGATAAAGAATTAACTTATGGTAGGATATTCAGCAGAGAAGGCAATGGCACCCCACTCCAGTACTCTTGCTTGGAGAATCCCCTGGACGGAGGAGCCTGGTGAGCTGCAGTCCATGGGGTCACTAAGAGTCAGACACGACTGAGTGACTTCACTCTCACTTTTCACTTTCCTGCATTGGAGAAGGAAATGGCAACCCACTCCAGCATTCTTGCCTGGAGAATCCCAGGGACGGGGAGCCTGGTGGGCTGCTGTCTATGGGGTCGCAGAGAGTCGGACACGACTGAAGCGACTTAGCAGCAGCAGCAGAAGCAGGATATTCAGAGCCATGGGAAACTGTCAAAACTTTCATTCCATCTTAAACAAGGTAGAAATAGTTCCCACCTACACTTCACCTCAAATCTTTGTTGTTGTTCAGTCACTCAGTCATGTCCAGCCCTTTGTGACCGCATGGACTGCAACATGCCAGGCTTCTCTGTCCTTGACTAACTCCCAGAGTTTCCTCACACTCATGTCCACTGAGTTGATGATACCATCCAACCATCTCATTCTCTGTCACTCCCTTCTCCTTCTGCCCTCAATCTTTCCCAGCATCAGGGACTTTTCCAATGAGTCAGCTCTTTGCATCACATGACCAAAGTATTAGAGCTTCAGCTTCAGCATCAGTCCTTCCAATGAATATTCAGGGTTGATTTCCTTTCTTTGAATTAAATTATTTCATGCACCTGCTGTTTGCATGGTCTTGTGCCAGAGGTCAAGGATGCTATAAGTGTGAACAGAGCAGAATAGCCTTCCAGAACCTGAGTGAGAGGGGAAAGGGGGTTGAAAGCAGACATCAACATAGCTATATGTGTAATGTCTTTACATTTGCTTATTATTATTATTATTATTATTTTTGGTTGCACTGGGCCTTGGTTGCTGTGCACAGGCTTTCTCTAGTTGTGGTGAGCAGGGGCTACTCTGTTGCAGTGCGTGGGCTTCTCACTGCAGTGGCTTCTCTCATGGAGCACAGGCTGTAGGTGCACACAGGCTTCAGTAGTTGCGGCTTGCAGGCCCTAGAGCTTGGGCTCTATAGCTGTAGTGCAGGGGCTTAGCTGCTCCGCAGCATGTAGGACCTTCCCAGACCAGGGATCGAACCCATGTCCCCTGTACTGGCAAGCAGAGATTCTTGTCCACTGCGCCACAAGAGAAGTCCTGCGTCTGCATTTTAAAGTGATAGAGGAGAAAGAAGGAGAGTTGAATGAACAGTGGATGGAGAAAGAGAAACGAAAAGCAAGAAGAGCAAATTGAGGAATTTGCTTCCACTTGGAAGTCACGAGTAGAAGTAACCAAAAAAAGATCTGGTTAAACTTCTCACATGAATTCTCCCCTTTTCATCCCTAGCACTGCCTTTCATGTGGAATGAGGGTTCCTGAGCTGAAAGAGACCACAAAATCACCATGTTTCACCTCCTTTGACTTGCTTGTTTCCATGCTGCTGGCAGGAGCCCTCATCACATCATCAATCACCTCTATCACTTTGTCCAGTTTTTTTTTTTTTCTCAGTGTGGTAACTGCTGAGCAAGGAAGGGCTCCAGAGGATGCTTAAGAAAGCTGTTGTGATGGATGCTTTTCACTTGGGCCCATTTAGGGGACAGAGAATGTCGTTCCTTGTGGTGGCAAGTCATAACCTGGGGTTCCTATAAAACTTATGTGGGGAGCATTTAAAGACACAGATATCTGGGTCCCTACTCCAGACCTCCTGGAATCAGAATTCCAAGGTTGTGTCCCTGAGATGTGGAAATTTTTTGATTACCACAGGGGATCCTCCTGGAAGGTAGGGATATACTCCTCGGATTAGGAACCACTGCCCTGCAGGAATCCAGGGACTTGATCCTATACTAGGACCCTATGGGGATGCACAGTCTTCAGAAGAGAGTGCCAATGTCACTCACACTCTTTGGGGAACATTGTGTATACTTTCCACCCCCAAAATTTTATTAAGAAATAGAGTCAAGTTGGAAGAATAGGACAGATAATTACCCTGATATCCACCATCTAAATTATACCATTAATATTTTACTATACTTGCTTTATATCTATCTTCCTCTTCACCCCTCTGTCCATCCATCAATCCATCCTATTTCTGATGCTTTTTAAAGTAAACTGCAGACATCAGCACACTGCCCTCTAAGTACTTCAGGATAGCAGATCATCCTAGAGTTCAATGTCAGTTTGTTCCATCTAGAGTAATAAAAATCTTAAGGGGGTATTACACAGCCCAGTGACTCCACCTATGCACACGATCTAAACCACCATCAAGGTACAGAACATTACCATGATCCCCAAAGTTCCTCATGCCTCTTCCCAGTCAATCCCCTCTCCTACTTCCCAGAGGTAACCATCATTCTAAATTTTTTCCACCAGAGATCAGTTTTGCTGGTTCTGATCTTTATAATAATGGAATCATATGTTACCTAAGTACTTTTTTGTTTAGGCTTCACGCATTCAACATATCCTTGAGATTTAATTTTGTTGTGTGTGTGAGCATTCCATTCCTTTTAATTGTTGGGTTGTATTTCATTTTATAAATATACCAGTTTGTTTCTCCATTTTTCTAGTGTAGTCACATTATATATTCTTGAATAAGTAAATATTTGTACCAGACTGTATTTGGGGAGAGATTGATAGTCTATACTAGGATCTTTCTTACAAATATACCTCACTCAGTTACCTTCTAGTAGGATTTTAAGTCTTACAGTATTGATGGGGAGTAGCAATTCATAGAAAGAAAATATAGAGGCAACTGAAAGGATGGAGGGAAATGGAGTGCTTCCAATAGTCCTTTGGGTTTGTTTGTTT
This sequence comes from Neotragus pygmaeus, assembly GCA_006410875.1. Classification (NCBI taxonomy): domain Eukaryota; kingdom Metazoa; phylum Chordata; class Mammalia; order Artiodactyla; family Bovidae; genus Neotragus; species Neotragus pygmaeus. The sequence goes on along the minus strand of SJYV01017243.1, from coordinate 139,354 downwards.
TTAAAGAAAACCTCTCTTCCCTGTGCATCCTGTTCTAATGATTCTATCTTTGCTATAACTACATTTTATTATAATTAACTTTTTATGTATTTGCCTCTCCAATTGACTTGAAGCTCCTTGATAGCAGAGGCTGTCTCTTTGGTTTCCCCAGCACACAGCCCAGAACCTGACATATAGTAAATATTAGGTACCTGTTTCATGAATGAATAAATGAGTGAATGAAAAAAAAAGCATTCATTGAATGATTTCTTTAGCCCACGTTTCAGTCTCAATATTTCCCTATATAATATAAGTGATATTTTCTTATATGGGCTGATCTATAGTTGTGGAATATTTCAAATGTTGCTTCAATCATGTGTGCTTTTATTTCTAACTAGACTAAAATCCGAAGGCAAGGGTAGGGATGGATACTAAAGAACGGAGTTGGTGTCACCTAATGCTCATTGTCTTTCGCGTCTTTCAACATAAAGGCAGGATGGAATACTGAAAAACAGTATTCTGCTTGCATGAAAAGTGCTGTTTGCATGAAAGATCTCTTTTTTTAAAGATCATATTTGGAATAAGAAGCCCCAAGTCTTGGAAGTTGCTTAGATCATAGCATTCCACTTCCTGATTCTTCAAAAAAAACAGGAGCATCCAGAGGACAGGGAGTGTGTTTTGTATTTTTGTGTCTCCAGGATCCAATAGATCACCTATCAGTAGTCGTCACTGGATAAATTTTTAATAGAAAAAAAGAAGGAAGGAAGGAACGGCAGATGGGAGGTGGGTGGGTGGAAGCAGGCAACTGAAGCTAGAGTTGAAAAATGATTTTGCCAAAATTTGCATCAGAATCCAGGTCTCTTCTTTTCCAACACAGCTCTGTTTCCACTAGATGGTTCACATTGTAAGCATTATGAGCGTCGTCAAAAATGTCATCTATTTTCCTGTTACTGATGGCAATTTAATTATGAGAGCAGTCGCTTTGCTTCACTGCAGCTGTTTCCACCAGGGTACCTGAAATGCCAGTGCCCCAGCTGTCTTGATTGAGAGGCCTAGTTTGCAGGAAAACAAGGCAAAATAATTTGCTGCCTTAATTCTAGTGGGGATTTAATTTAATTAGCATCTGATTTACACAATGCACTTCTGACAGCTGTGTTTGTGGAGTATCCGTGGAAGCAAGAAATTATCATCTATTGAAACCATCATCAAAGCTTATTTATCTTCCTGCTGCATCTTCCCAGCCTTCAGCTTTGGGGACTTCTGTGTGTTTATTGCACACTTCATGGAGGTTACAGTAAATAAAACTGTAGTACGTGCATAAGGATTTGCGGAGTGTTTAGTGCAGGCATGTTGCAGGGCCTTAATAGGATGAATCTGAAAATGAGGTTTTGGCGGGTTAATCAAAAGACAGGTGCTTTTTTAATGTTAGGTTCTAAGGATTATTAAGGATCTCAAATTAGAGCATCTTACCACCTGGGCCAAAAGAGCACTCACAGAGGCAGCATTTGGGGCTTGCGCTTGCGCAATGCCCTCCGCTAGTCGCTGCTCTGGAAGGACGTGGTTGATCGTGGATGGGCTGAGCGCTGGGGCCTCTGCTTGAGCACCTGGAGCTGTCTTGGGGGAACCAAGGGACTAGTTTCAGGACCTTACCCCTGCTTATATTCCCCAAAGCCCGGCACACAGTAGGTAATTGTTGAATAAGAGAACAAATGAATGTGACCAGGTATAACTGAACTGGAGGCAGAACTTTTAATAAGCTTTGTCCAGGCATTCACTGTTCCTCCTGTGTTCAATACATCCATTATTTGAAGAATGATTAGCATGATTTTACAAATCACAATAATACTGCAGGGGACTAACTAGATAAAGGAGTTTCTAACCAGGTACAAAGGGAGCTCGCACATCTAAATAAGAGCTCAGGTATGGGTTGTGAGGAAGGCTCAAGAGGGAGGGGTATATGTATACTTATGACTGATTCCCCTTGTTGTACAGCAGAAACCAACAAAATATTGTAAAGCAATTATCCTCCAATTAAAAATAAATTAAAAAAATAAAGCCACAGGAAAGTTTCAGAGAAGAGGTGGAAATAGAGATGTTTTGAATCATACAGATATTTTATGGGAGACATGTTTTTTTTTTTTTCAGCAGTTACTTATTTGTTTATTTATTTGACTGTGTCAGATCTTGGTTGTTGCACTTGAAATCTTCATTGCATCACGCAGGATCTTTCACTGTGGTGCACAGACTCTAGTTGTAGCGCGTGGGCTCCAAAGTGTGCAGGCTTCAGTAGTCGTAACGGACAAGTTTAGTTGCTCCACCGCATGTGGGATCTTAGTTCCCTGACCAGGGATTGAACCCACGTCTCCTGCACTGCAAGGAGGATTCTTAACCACTGGACCATCAGGAAAGTCCTGGGAGACAAATGTTTTGATAACAAGAAATAAAAGGTGGGAATCCCAAAGAGAGAAAATTATATTAACAGAGTTGAAAAGGCATGAAATAAGCTGATTTTAAGGATAAGGGAACTTGGCTTATAGAACTAGGATATAGATGGTTAAGTTAGGGCTAGGTTATGAATGACCTTCTTGAAGAATTTCAAATTTTACTCTGTAACAGCTGTGGGACCTTTGAAGATTTTTGAGAAAGGCGGTGACCTGACTAGATTCATGGCTTAGAAGAAAAAACAAGCGGAGAGAAGGAAAATTTTCATGCCACCATGAGTTGGAGAGAGTTTCCGTGTTTCCACAGGTGAAGTAACAATGAAGAAATTGGTGCATCAGTAAAGCCTGGAAGCTTGGTTGCTGAGTTGGAAATGAGTTTCAGACATAACACAAAGGATAAATTGTCAGGATTTAGCAATGGATGGAGAAGGCAATGGCAACCCACTCCAGTACTCTTGCCTGGCAAATCCCAGGGACGGAGAAGCCTGGTAGGCTGCAGTCCATGGGGTCGCTAGGAGTCAGATATGACTGAGTGACTTCACTTTCACTTCTCACTTTCAGGCATTGGAGAAGGAAATGGCAACCCATTCCAGTGTTCTTGCCTGGAGAATCCCAGGGACGGGGGAGCCTGGTGGGCTGCCATCTCTGGGGTCGCACAGAGTTGGACACGACTGAAGCGACTTAGCATCAGCAGCAATGGATAGCTGAGAGTCAAGGTTGCCCCTTAAGTACCAAAGTTGCCAGCTCGGCTGAAGGTAAGAAAGCTGATGCCTTTAGAAAGAAAGAAAAAAATCTAAAAAAGATATTGGTAAATATAGCATATGTTTCCTACTTTAACGTGTCATTAGTATACCTGGTGTGTATACTAGGGGATTGAACCAGAACCCCTACAGTGAAAACACAGCGTCTTAACCACTGGACCCCTGGGGAAGTCCCTGTCCTCCTGGCTTTTGAATACTTGCTAAGCTTTCCTGTTAAAGGCCAAGATATTCTCCCTTCTCATTCACTTGTATCCTCTGTTGGGATCTGCTGGGTATTTCATCCACTCATTGTCCCCCAGCCAACTGAGTGGAGGACTTTTAGTTCTCAGTCATGCAGTTTTCTGTGATCACAATTAACCATGAAAAGAGAGAACTCCAGCCCAAGTACTTCTTCATAAATATTAGGATGGTGATCTTCTTTTGGAAACAATGGGTAGCCAAGATGAAAGGGTTTTGCATAACAATGTAAGCAGTTAAGTGTGTTTAAATCAGGACAGGATGAAAAATGTGAAGCAAAGAGAGCTGTCACGCACATTGCATAAAAAACACCAACCAACTGGCAGTGTAATAACTTGCTAAATATGGTAGCAGGAACTTCCAAACTGTATGCTGCATACTAGCTGTATCAGTCGAGGTTCTCCAGAGAAAGAGAATCAAAAAGATTTATTTTGAGGGATTTATTGTCTTACACGAAGAAGGCGATGGCACCCCACTCCAGCACTCTTGCCTGGAAAATCCCATGGGTGGAGGAGCCTGGTGGGCTGCAGTCCATTGGGGTTGCGAAGAGTCGGACATAACTGAGCGACTTCACTTTCACTTTTCACTTCCATGCATTGGAGAAGGAAATGGCAACCCATTCCAGTGTTCTTGCCTGGAGAATCCCAGGGACGGGGGAGCCTGGTGGGCTGCCATCTCTGGGGTCGCACAGAGTTGGACACGACTGAAGCGACTTAGCATCAGCAGCAATGGATAGCTGAGAGTCAAGGTTGCCCCTTAAGTACCAAAGTTGCCAGCTCGGCTGAAGGTAAGAAAGCTGATGCCTTTAGAAAGAAAGAAAAAAATCTAAAAAAGATATTGGTAAATATAGCATATGTTTCCTACTTTAACGTGTCATTAGTATACCTGGTGTGTATACTAGGGGATTGAACCAGAACCCCTACAGTGAAAACACAGCGTCTTAACCACTGGACCCCTGGGGAAGTCCCTGTCCTCCTGGCTTTTGAATACTTGCTAAGCTTTCCTGTTAAAGGCCAAGATATTCTCCCTTCTCATTCACTTGTATCCTCTGTTGGGATCTGCTGGGTATTTCATCCACTCATTGTCCCCCAGCCAACTGAGTGGAGGACTTTTAGTTCTCAGTCATGCAGTTTTCTGTGATCACAATTAACCATGAAAAGAGAGAACTCCAGCCCAAGTACTTCTTCATAAATATTAGGATGGTGAACTTCTTTTGGAAACAATGGGTAGCCAAGATGAAAGGGTTTTGCATAACAATGTAAGCAGTTAAGTGTGTTTAAATCAGGACAGGATGAAAAATGTGAAGCAAAGAGAGCTGTCACGCACATTGCATAAAAAACACCAACCAACTGGCAGTGTAATAACTTGCTAAATATGGTAGCAGGAACTTCCAAACTGTATGCTGCATACTAGCTGTATCAGTCGAGGTTCTCCAGAGAAAGAGAATCAAAAAGATTTATTTTGAGGGATTTATTGTCTTACACGAAGAAGGCGATGGCACCCCACTCCAGTCCTCTTGCCTGGAAAATCCCATGGGTGGAGGAGCCTGGTGGGCTGCAGTCCATTGGGGTTGCGAAGAGTCGGACATAACTGAGCGACTTCACTTTCACTTTTCACTTTCATGCATTGGAGAAGGAAATGGCAACCCACTCCAGTGTTCTTGCCTGGAGAATCCCAGGGATGGGGGAGCCTGGCGGCTTGCTGTCTATGGGGTCACACAGAGTCGGATGCGACTTAAGCGATTTAGCAGCAGCAGCAGCAGCAGCTTCTCATTGCGGGGTTTCTCTTGTTGTGGAGGGGCTTCCCAGGTGGTGCTAGTGGTAAAAACCTGCCTGTCAATGCGGGAGCCGAGTAGACCTGGCTTCGGTCCCTGGGTCAGGAAGATCCCCTGGAGGAGGAAATGGCAACCCACTCCAGTATTCTTGCCTGGAGAATCCCATGGACAGGGGAGCATGGTGGGCTACAGTCCATGGGGTCTCAAAGAATCGGACTCGACTGAAGCTGCTTAGCACATACTCTTGTTGTGGAGCCGGGGTCTAGGGCATGCAGGCTCTAGTAGTTGGGACTCTTGGGCTCTAGAGCACAGGCTCAGTGGTTGTGGTGTGGGCTTAGTTGTTCTGCAGCGTGTGAGATCATGTCTCCTGCATTGGCAGACAGATTTGTTATGACTGAGCCACCAGGGAAGTTGGGCTGGATTTGATGTTGCAGTCCTGAGGTAGAATTTCTTCCTTTTTGAGGAACCTCAGTTTTTCTCTTGTAAAGCCTTTCAACTGATTAGATAAGGCCCATACACAATATTGAGAGTACCGTCTTTTATATAAAGTCAACTGATTTTTAGATGTTAAATACCTATAAAATACCATCTGCAAAATACCTTCATAGGAACACCTGGATTAATGTTTGATTAAATAACTGGGCATTAGAGCCTAGCCAAGTTGGTGGCTCAGAGGTTAAAGCGTCTGCCTCCAATGCGGGAAACCCGGGTTCGATCCCTGGGTCGGGAAGATCCCCTGGAGAAGGAAATGGCAACCCACTTCAGTACTCTTGCCTGGAGAATCCCATGGATAGAGGAGCCTGGTAGGCTACAGTCCACGGGGTCCCAAAGAGTTGGACACAACTGAGCGACTTCACTTTCACTTTCTAAGTTGACACATAAAATTATCACATCAGCCAACGAGGAAGACTGATATTTCAATCAATTGCCTAAAAATAACATGAATAAAGTTTGTATATGAAATTTTAAGGGACTTCCGTGCTGGTTCAGTGATTAAAAATCCACCTGCCAATACAGGGGACATAGGTTTGATCCCGGGTCTGGGAAGATCCCACGTGCTGTGCAGCAACTAAGGTCATGCACCACAACTACTGAGCCCACGTATTGCAACTCCTGAAGCCCAGGCACCTAGAGCCTGTGCTCCAAACAGGAGCACTCCAGACATGAGAACAAGGGAAGTCACTGCTGTGAGAAGCCTGCACACTGCAGCGAAGAGGAGCCCCCACTTGAAGACACTATAGAGAAAATCCGCACAAAGCAATGCAAACCCAGCACAGCCAAAAATAGATAAATAGAAATAAAGTTTCAAGAACTACCTTTCTTTGAATTTGAAGATGTACCTTCCCCACCATCAAGGCATTCTTGAGAGACATCTTGTTCTTGGGGGTTATTTTTCTCTGTCACTGAAACTAACTTTTTCCCCAAGACCACTTAAGGACCACCACGAAACATTTATCTCAGAAAACATTTTATATAGAAATCCACTCAATTCTAAATAGAATTTTGTTTCTACCACTTTGCCCTGATTTATATAACTTGTCGGCCTGAGGCCATCTTAAAGATGACAAAGTAAATGTGTCAGATAAATTGTGTCCACTTCCTTTCAAATGATTTGTTGGGGAACCTTAATCTTCTTTTTCTCAGTATAAATCCTGTCCACTCAAATTAAATTCAGACTGATGTCACTCCTACTTTGTCACCGACATAAATGAAATCATATACAGATTTTCCCTAAAGAAATTTCAACATTCTTTTTCCTCTTTTGCCTGAAAAGCTGACAACTGTGTTTGCTAGCTCCTGGCAAGCCTACATAAGTTGCCTGAGACAGAATGGTTAAAGGTGTGGTTGACTTCATTTTGCTGTAGGTATAATAAATAATTATATCTTGTGGTTGGGGATGGTGCAGTTTGGCAGAAGACAGAAACTTCTACAGGAATAATTGAAGGGTATCATCTCCCACAAGCCTGCAAAGATGAAAAAGACCCAAACAATTCTTGGCAGGCTGTTCATCCAGGGTAAGATGCTCAAATGATGTTTGGAGGTATGGAGATAAAGGGTAGACGCTTGTGTGCATTTGCCAGACAGCTTCTCTCATCACTTCAGACTTCTTGAATTTCCACTCTCAAGGTTAAAGTTTAGGGTGACTCCATCATTAGAAAAGAAAGATAATAAAATTAACTTTAATTTGCCTATATTACACACAATGAAGTATGGTGGCAGTAACCTAAAACATTAAGAAATCAGAATGATCATTAAAATTTAGTTGATTGATTAAATCAACAAACTTTTGCTACTTAATTGGTTCAGTTCAGTTCAGTCACTCAGTCGTGTCTGACTGTTTGTGACCCCATGAATTGCAGCACGCCAGGCCTCCCTGTTCATCACCATCTCTGGGAGTTCACTCAGACTCGCGTCCATCGAGTCAGTGATGCCATCCAGCCATCTCATCCTCGGTCGTCCCCTTCTTCTCATGCCCCCAATCCCTCCCAGCATCAGAGTCTTTTCCAATGAGTCAACTCTTTGCATGAGGTGGCCAAAGTACTGGAATTTCAGCTTTAGCATCATTCCTTCCAAAGAACTCCCAGGGCTGATCCCCTTCAGAATGAACTGGTTGAATCTCCTTGCAGTCCAAGGGACTCTCAAGAGTCTTCTCCAACACCACAGTTCAAAAGCATCAATTCATCGGCACTCAGCCTTCTTCACAGTCCAACTCTCACATCCATACATTACTACTGGAAAACCATAACCTTAATTGGTTGGTTGGGGATATGTTCGGCTGGCAAGAATCTCGAGTTTAAATATCATTGGAAGGGAAGTTAGTTATCCCTTTCCCAACATATCTTCGGATCTTGGGAGCTGCCAAAGAGAGCTGGGCACATACTGTTTAGCATCCATCCATCTATAAAAGGCAGAGATGACTCCTGGAAGGAAAGCGACTCAGATTGAAACTCCTTCTCCAAGGTTCAGTGATATAAAAATGAGGTAGAATGAACTGAGATGATACTGACCAAGGTTAGGTGTCATGCAAGGAGATAAAGACTCAAGAGGAAACCCTCTGTGAAAAGAAGTGGGGTCTGGAGTGGTGGCAAGTACTATTCTTTGTCTAGATTATTGGCAGGGAGTGTTCAAGTTACAGGGTGTTACTAATGGTAAAATCTCATCCTACTAAGTCAATCTGACATTATGACTGTGTTTTGGGGAAAGTGGCCATAGGTCTGTGATATCATCAGAGTTGTAGTTTCTAGGAGGCTCGTTCTTTTTTTTTTTTTTTTTGGCTAGGATGCTCATGATTAGTATATCAAAGACTGTTTTCCTGGTCCATTGATGACCCATTGGGTAAATAAACTGGTTGAAAAATATAGGAATGGATAATGGTGGTAATAATTTTGGTCAGACATCTGATGCAAACAGCCAACTCATTGGAAAAGACCCTGATGCTGGGAAGGATTGAGGACAGAAGGAGAAGAGGGCATCAGAGGATGAGATGGCTGGATGGCATCACTGATGCAATGGACACGAACTTGGGCAAACTTCAGGAAATGGTGAGGGGCAGGGAGGCCTAGTGTGCTGCAGTCCATGGGGTCCCAAGGAGTTGGACTCAACTGGGTGACTGAACAACAACAACAATGGTGGCAAATGAGACAGCCAGACTAAACTTGCAGGAGATGATTGCCTGGAGAGGCCCCAAAACAACAATAAGGCAGGAGGAATAGCTGATACAACTCAGCATGATCAGCCTAGCCTTGAGGAGTAAAGCAGAATTCTGGCACTTTGGGACCATTGTGACTTGAAGTCAGCTGGCTCCTGAATAGAGGTCCCCATCCATTCCAGGAACTCTGAAACCTTGACTGATGGGTGCAGGGCTTCCAAGAATGAAAGATAATGGAGAGCCCAAGTTCCTAGAGAGATCTGAGGCCCCAGTGGCAGCAAGACCAAATTAGGAAATTATTGTTATTACCTTTGCAGTCCATCTCAGATGCATTTCAAGTGAGCCCCCTTCAAAGAGATATATATCCAGATGATTAGGCCAGGCGGTGGCCTCAAAGGCCTGAAGGGCCCCAGTTTCCCAAAGCCTCCTGAACAGTGTATACTATCCATAGACATTCCAGGAAACAAGAACAGGAAAATGGTATGGAGAGGCTTGGACATGGGCTCTTGGGAGACAAATCATATGCCTAATAGAAAACCCTAACCTACCCAGTGGGGAACAGAGCTCAGGCTTACCTGGCAGCCTTGGGGGTGGGGAGCAGGCAGGCTGGCTAGGGTATCCTCCAACTGAGTCACCAGGGAGCCCTAGTTGCTGGAGAAGCCCAGGGCTAATCAGGCAGCAAGTTCAAGTGTGGCCTGTCACCCACTCAGAGTGACGGGAGTAGGGGGTTGCTGTGGCCTCTCCATGTGGCCTCATATCATTCAGAAATCTAGCCCAACCTTCTTTACAACATGAAGCTTTCTAAGAGGACAAGCGTCCAGGTGCAAGTGCTTATTAAGCATCCAGTTGCGTCATATTTGCTACTCTCTCTTTGCCCAAGCAAGTAACATAGCCAAGGCCATAGTCAATGTAGGCGAGGCTATATGAGGACATGAATTCCAGAAGGCATTGTTCTTTGGGGACCAGGGGACCATCAATATAACAGTCTATGGGCTTAGTCACATTAGTCATGTCTGACTCTTTGCAACCTCATGGACTGTAGTCTGCCAGCCTCCTCTTTCCATGGGATTTTCAGGCAAGAATACTGGAGTAGGTTACCGTTTCCTCCTCCAGGGGATCTTTCCAGCCCAGGGATTGAATCCACATTTCCTGTGTCTCTTGCATTGGTAAGCAGATTCCTTACCACTGAACCACTTGGGAAGCCTATAAGAGTCATTAATTAAGCACTCGCAACTAATATTCACAGTTTTTAAAAGACTTTTCATATTTATTATTTTAGTTTGTTTAACAATAACCCATGAGAAACAAATAAAACCCCTATTTTACAAAGAAAGAAGAAGAGGCTCAGAAATTAAGACATCTAAAATTATACAACTAGTAAGAAGCAGAATTGAAACTTGAACTCAGGTCTTATTATTACAAAACCTATAGTTTCATATATCATAGCTACCTTTGGCCAGTACAACCTGTTATGCAGTTATGATTTCCATGAATGATCTTTACAGTTTTTGAAAATTTGTTAACAAGTTAACAAGAGAGTCATTCACTTTTTCCAAATACTTTCTGTTGAACTTAGATTGCCATTTATTTTTGATGTGTTTTGGGGAAAATGCACCCAACTCTCAAAGATTGCTATGTTGTAACAGAGTTATTAGCAATGTTTGCTTATTGGGGAAAGCAAGCCTCAAATAAACCAGCACAGCTGTAGGGAAGGACATCTCTTATGTCAAACCCCCAAAGAAAGTTTTATTTAGACTTTATGATGCCCAAAGTTTCTTTTTAGGAACAGAGGATTCTTTTCTACACCCTAGCCACCTGACAAAGAGTTTTAGCCTAAAACTCCCATACTCAAATTCCCCAAGGCAATTATGTGCTGTGCTATTATTCTGTCTTTAGTCACTTCAGTCGTGTCCAACTCTTTGCAGCCCTATGGACTGTAGCTCACCAGTCTCCTCAGTCCATGGGACTTTCCAGGCAAGGATACTGGAACGGGTTGCCATGCCCTCTTCCACAGGCACTTACGCTACTACGCAAATATCAATACTAACAGCCCACAACTGAGGGACAGGACTTGCACCACTGGGGTGGAGTTGGGTTTCAGGGCTTATAAATAAAAATGTATATTGAGAAAGAAACCACAGTTGTTTTCATGATTGCTTGCAATCCCTGGCTAATGGAAAATAAATCACAAAGAGATTAAGATCAGATCTGGCTCAGAAGCACCACCACCTGTGGTGCTGTTGCCATGGTAACCAATGACCAGGGAACAGAAATCCAGGGGAACCATAGCCCCACTGCCCATCAGGAGCTGGAATCTGCCATCGGGCCCTCCCTGGATGAGGCGCTCCGCTGAGAAATGCCCTCCACCACGTCTCGTAGTCTTGTTCCGTACTCACGGCCCCTGGCCTCCAGATGACATTTTTCATTAAAAACATTGGCTNCCATCAGGAGCTGGAATCTGCCATCGGGCCCTCCCTGGATGAGGCGCTCCACTGAGAAATGCCCTCCACCACATCTCGTAGTCTTGTTCCGTACTCACGGCCCCTGGCCTCCAGATGACATTTTTCATTAGGAACATTGGCTGCTTGGGCCTCTGATCCATTCTCTTCACTTCCCTTGTCACTTTGCTAATATAAAGAGAAATAAGGAAATGTTGACTTGTAAACGCAATACCTCTGACCTCTACATCTTATAGAGACACCCTTCTAACAAGCTTCTACTTTAAGCAATCTCCAGTTTCACACCACCTTCTACAACCTATCTCATGATGTTCTAACTTCACACCAGAGGTAAATATGAATAAACTTCATGGGGTGAGGCACCTTAGAAAAATAAGTCAGTCTGATCATGAGAGTTCAGTGAAACTGCAGTACGTGAAATACCAAGTGGAAACTGCTCCTCTCTATGGGCCCAACATTCCCATCTCAGGGCCCTTGCTGTCCCCATCAGGATGTCACATACCTTGCTTTGTGTTCTACAGTACTCATTTAACATATACTGGTACTTGGGCTGATGAAGACCAAAGAAGACTGCAAATCTTTCACCAAGGGATTCACAGGCTAGAAGAAAGAAGCACTTTGGTGAGCTGAATTAAGAATGAAAGCTTAGAGTCTGTGGACATGCCAAGAGTTTCAACTTGCCTACAGATTGTCTCTTATTACACTTACCTTCAAGGCTGACAAGATATTTTAGTTGCTGTAGATTCTCACAAATTTTAGGACTCAAAGGGAATGTGTTAAATCTTGTATCTTCACATAGGATGGCATCTAAACTATCTTTTATAGGTGAATATATCAAGAGATTTTCAAAATAATTGATAACAAGTACAGGTCCTGAGCAATCAGAATAGATGTTGTCCATTCACATGTGTGTAATCTGATCATCAGCTGTGAGTACATTGCAAATTATACCAAAAATTAAATCCAGTATTACCAATACCCATGTCAGAAATTCTTCCATGCATCCAAAACAAACAAACAAAAAAAAAAAAACACAACTCCTCCCTAAGCAGCAATTTAAGTAAAGCTTTCTTTATCTGCCTTCACTTCAGTAGCAAGGTGGCTTGCAGCCTCAGGGATTGTTAGAGTCAGGAATAAAGGGTTAGCATGAATAATGCGTGGTTTTCAGAAGATCTTTCCTAGAGATGTTCTCCCTTAAAAGTACTGGACTAGAGGACTTCCTTGGCGGTCCAGTGATTAAGACTTCTCTTTCCAATTCACGGGGTGAAGGTTTGATTCCCGGTGGGGGAGCTAAGATCCCACAGGTCTTGCGGCCAAAACCCCAAAACATAGAACAGAAGCAATAATGTAACAAATTCAATAAAGACTTTAGAAATGAGCCACATCAAAACATGTAGGACTTCTGATGCGCCTCCTCCCATTAGAGGACTTTGTGATTCCCATGATTTGTTCCACTTCTAAAGATACTGCTCATACAGACATCAAAATGACACTCTATTTTTTTTTAACGTGATTTATCCTTTCAGAAATACTCTAGCTTTTTAATCTCTTTGTGTGCCACAGTGCCCAGTACATGTGCATAAGAGAAGTTTCTAAAATATTAGCATCTCAGAACGTTTTCCTGTTTTATGACCTACTAGAATTTTAAATTGAAGAAATTAGTTATCAGTGTCATCTGGGTTCCAGTTCTCACCAAAGTCTCTGTGTAGAGATCAGGATACTGACTGTTAGCCTATTTATGCCTCCACTATAGTCTGGAACCCCCGGGCAGAAGCTCTTTAAGATTACAGTTCTGTTTGGAACCCAGAGGTGGATAGTTCTCCCGTGTGTCCTATCCCCATCATCCGAAATCAAAGCCCAACGTGGAAATCACTGTAGTCCCCATTCTCCTTCACACTTTCATATTGTTGTGCTAAGTTTTGATTTTTTTAACCTGATCTGATCTTTTAAGTTTCCATCTGTCAAAAACATTTTACCTTTTCAAACAGTCTTGCCCCAGTTAAAGCATAGGAGTCTCCAGAACTAGCATTTCTTCTGCCAATGTGTTTTGGTCAAGGTAAAGTCAGTAATGGGGGTTTTCCAGGTGGCACTAGTGGTAAAGAACCCTCCTGCCAATGCAAGAGATGTAAGAGAAGCAGGTTCGGTCTCCGGGTTCAACAACCCACTCCAATATTCTTGCCTGGAGAATCCCATGAACAAAGGAGCCTAGTGGGCTATGGTCCATAGGGTTGCAAAGAGTCAGACGCTGACTAAAGCAGCTTAGCAGGCACACACAAGGTCAGTATTCACCTGGATCTCTAAAGTGATTTCCAAATCACTAACCCTCTACCTTGATCTAAAAGTACTTAGGGCTCATCCCATCTGACTAAATCACCCTTAATGTAACTTAAAGACTTCCCCTGGTCACTTTCATGGTCCCCAAGCTGGCATTGGCCAGACGTACTTTCAGAACTCTCTTAAGGTGTCTCCTCCAGAGGTCACCGTTCCTGAGTACTCCAGTCTATAGTCCCTATATACCTCCTACCCTGGAAATTGTAACAACAAAGAGTCATTATAAGCATGTTTACTGGCCAGTATTATTCATTGAATATTAAGGTCCTTGAAAGCAAAGACTGTCATTTATCTTTGAGTCCCAGGGTCCTGCACAGTACTGAGCATATGAGTATTCAGTAAATGTTTATTTAATGAATGAATGGAAATCAATTCCTAAGAGCTATGCTTTCTATTTTCTCAGATTTTTAAAGTTGTTTTCCCTCCATCAAATACACGTGTTTGGTTAGTTGCTCAGTTGTGTCCAGCTCTTCGCAACCCTGTGGACTGTACCCTGCCAAGCTCCTCTGTCCATGGGATATTTCAGGTGAGAACACTGGAGTGGGTTGCCATTTCTTCCTCCAGGGGATCTTCCTGACCAAAGGATCAAACCTGCCTCACATTGCAGGCAGATTCGTCACCCACCGAGCCACCAGGGAAGACCATCATATACATAAGTATATGAGTTAGAAGGAAGTGAGTAATTAGATGTTGCCAATTGTGTGTTTTTTTTTTAAACTGGTGAAAGTAAAACAAAACAAGATTTACTATTCATCTCTTATAAATAAATAAATACAGGAGCCCCGGTGGCACAGAGGGTAAAGAATCTGTCTGCAGTGCAGGAGACCTGGGTTCAGTCCCTGGGTCGGGAAGATCTCCTGGAGAAGGAAATGGCAACCCAATCTATTATTCTTGCCTGGAGAATCCCATGAATGGAGGAGCTTGGCAGGGTACAGTCCATGTGGTCGCAGAGTCGGACACAACTGAGCAACTTCACTTTCATTTTCTCTTATAAATAGCCACTTAGACCATTCATTATCTCCTTGAGAGAGGTCAATAAAAATCTTACTTATAATAGAATGATTATGACAAAGGAACTGGGAACTATGTCAGTTAACAATAGTTAAAATCAAGAAAGAACTTAGAAGTTTATTCATGTGAAGAGTCCACTCAGTGAGGACTGGCTATTGTCTTCAAATGTTTGAAACTCTGTCTTATGAAAGAGGAATCTATAAAAGAGACAACTAGGATCAAGGAGGAAAACTCTAAAAGAAGATTTAAAGGAAGATAGGAGAAGGCAATGGCACCCTACTCCAGTACTCTTGCCTGGAAAATCCCATGGATGGAGGAGCCTGGTGAGCTGCAGTCCATGGGGTGGACACGACTGAGTGACTTTACTTTCACTTTTCACTTTCATGCACTGAAGGAGGAAATGGCAGTTCTCCAGTATTCTTGCCTGGAGAATCCAGGGACAGGGAAACCTGGGGGGCTGCTGTCTATGGGGTCGCACAGAGTCGGACACTACTGAAGTGATTTAGCAGCAGCAGCAGCAGTTTATTAACAAGAGTTGGGAAAAGATGGCAAGGTCTCCCTGAAGATATGCCTTCAGGAGTGTTCCAGTGTAGATCTGGGAGTAAACAGATCTTCAGAATACTGTAGAGTGGATTAAACCACTTCAAGTCTCATCTAACTCTGAGGGTCTATAAGCCTGTATTTATGACAGAAAAAAAAAAAAAAACAAAACCCACCTTAGCAGTACTTACTAGAAAATGAGGCTCTTGCTATTTGCCCTGCACAAAACCATAGGTAGGGCCCCCAGGCAAGTTTAGACTAAAAAAGAACAAGAAAGAGAAACTAGGTTAGAGTAATTAATAACAGAAGTGATGACTGCAGAATCTTCAGTGTAGAGGCTTCAAAATGCTTTGTAATAGGTTCCATTTTCTCTCTCATAGATGAGAAGACTAAGATGATCAAAATTATAAGCTGATTGTACACAGCTCCAGAAAGCAACCCAAAGAAAACAAGGAGTTAGCTTAAAACTATTTTTGACAAAATTGTTGGTTTTATCTCTCATTCACTCAGCCCCCATGTTCACTAATAATGATCATCTAAGCTTACGGGATCAAGTGTTGAATTTGTTCTCTGTTCTTTTTCTTCCTCTTCCTCCTCCTCTGTGCTATATTCTTCCATGATGTCTCCATCAGCAAAATGGATAATTCTTCTGGGAGTTGTCCTTTTGGAAGGTCCACTCTTCTCTAGTTCTAACTGCTGGAAATTGTCTTTTTCCATAAGGAAACAACTAGTAAGTGAAAATCAGGACACTTTAGAACAAGTTGTCAAGGAGAGTGTTATATAGCAGAGACATGTCTAGTCATTTCTTTTCCCTTTTTGGCCATTTTGTGCAGTGTGAGGTATCTTAGTTCCCCAACCAGGGATCAAACCCTCACCCTCTCCAGTGAAAAGGCAGAGTCTTAACCACCAGGGAAGTCCTTGCTGATTATTTAGTTATTCTTGATGGATTGTGAGGACAAAGAGTTCACAAGTAATCACAACAATGATCTCATCAGTTCTTCAAATCTAATACCAGACTGTCTATCTCCATACCAAAATGGAAAAGGTTTAATTAGCAGTGAAAATGTGAACTTTAGGTCTTCAAATATGTCACCAGGGTTCCTTTATGCCTTATTAATTGCAAAATCCACAGCTGCTAGTAGGAAGTGTCCATCACCCTGTGGAAATTCCTCAGTCATTTCAATTAGTATTGAGGAGCAATACAAATAGTGGTGAAGAGTACAGTCTTTACACAAAATAGCTGAAGATATTTTCCAAGTATATATCTGATAAGGGGCTTATTTTCAGAACATATTTTTAAAAAACCACTGCAATTTATAAAATATAAACAACTCGATTTAAATAGGGGCAAAGAATTTCAATAGATACTTTACTGAAGATTTATAGATGGCAAATAAATTTAGGAGAAGTGCTCCATGTCATCAGTCGTTAGAGAAATACAAATGGAAACCATATGTCATATCATAACACGGTCACTGGAAGGCAAAAATTAAAGACTGACAATGCCAAGAGATGAGGAATAAATGAAGCAACTAGAACCGTCACACAGCGCTTGCGAGTGGGACTACAAATGGTATGGCCACTTCGGGAAACAGACGAGGCAAGAGTACTGGAGCGGGTTGCCTTTTCCTTCTCCAGGGAACTTCCCAACCCAGGGATCAAACCCAGCTCTCCCGCACTGTAGACAAACACTTTACCATCTGAGGCACCAGGGAAGCCTGTATGTGTGTCAAGTATGTCCAACTCTGTGACCCGACGGATTGTAGCCCGCCAGACTCCTCTGTCCATGGGATTCTCCAGGCAAGAATACTGGAGTGGGTTTGCCATTTTCCTCCTCCAGCGGAGCTTTCCAACCCAGGGACTGAACCCAATCTCCTGTGTCTCTTGTACTTCAAGTGGATTCTTTACCTGCTGAGCCATCAAGGAAGCCCAGAAAACAATTTGGCAGTTTCTTAAAAATTACCCATATAATTTTGTAATTCCATGTCTAGATATTTACCCAAGAGAAACAAAAATGTATGTCAGTCTAAAGATGTATATGTGAACATTCTTAGCAACTTTATTTATAAGAGCCCCAAACTGAAAACAATCCATATGTCCATCAACTGGTAGAAAGATGAACAAAATATGGTATATCTATGCAATGTAATACTGCTCAGTGATTAAATGTTATTGGACAACAAATATTTGCAATACTCTGAAGCAATATCAAGAGCATTATGCAAAGTAAAAGATACCAGATACTGTATGATTCTGTTTATTGGAAATTTTAGTAGTAGAACACAGATCAGTGTTTGTCAGGATTGAGAGGATGGAGGAGAAGACGGACTACAAAGGGGCCAAGGGAACTTATGTGGGTGAGGGGACTGTTCTCTTAGATAGCATGATTGTAGTGATGGTTACTCAACTGCATATATTTGTTAAAATGAATCAAAATCCAGACTTAATATGAATTTTATTGTATTTAAGTTAAATCTTAATACAACTAACAAGCTTGGAGCCAGAGTTCCTAGATTCAAAATGTTATTACTTAATATTCTGATGTCTCAGTTTCTTCATCTATAAAGAATAATATAACTTGAAAATGTGTGTAAATATATTACTGACCTTGTAAAATTAAGGACTAAATGAGGAAAGACACATACAGGACTTGGTACAGTTCTTAGCAAATGGAAAGCATTTAATAAAGTCTAGCTGTTGTGAAGTACTTATCACTTTATGGTGTGTATATATCAGACAGTGCTCTAATATAGTAAGTACACTATTTTCTTTCTTTTTTTTTTTTGAGAGCAAAACACCTAATACTGTTTTCTTAATATTTCATATATTTTAAGATTATATCAGCAAACATGGGAGGCTGAGCTGATGTGGAAGAATTTTCTTTCCTGTTTGAAACATACAGAAATGCTGGATAAAATTAAACAAATAAAACATTAAATCAGACTGGCCTTAAGGAAGTAATAAAGAGAGTCAGGGATAGAGGAAGGGAAGGACTAAGGGAGGTAGGAAGGAAGGAGGAGGAAAGAGGAGAAAAGGAAGAAAAAAAGAAAGCCAGGTTAGGTGTCAGGAAAAGAGAGGAAACTCAAAATCATATGATGAGCTGAAGCTGAGATGGTTCCTGGGATTTCAGAATTAGATATAGGCCTTGAGGCTAGGGCTTTAATTCTTGTGTGGAGAGGACAGAGTCTTAAATCACAAATCCCATGAGTGTAAGGGGATGAAATGAAGCAACCTGCATAAAACCAAGATAATAAAGTACCATCTTATTATAAAATATGGAGGAGAAAAACTATCTGCTGGTCTATAAAAGTGGCAAAATAATTTAGCATCTCTCAAGGCAACATGAGTAGAAATAGTCACATGAAAAACACTATGGGCCCTGTGAGCCCCAGGCCAGGACCACATACTGGCTGGTGGCCCAAGTTCATAGTCCTCATCTGGACCTGAAATGAAGCTGAAGTCATCGCAGTCCACAGAACTCTCCGATGCAAATGCAAATAACGCTGGAGGGAGAGTTCAACCAGACTGGGAACACTGGACCTCCATTGCAAAAAACACCCTAAGCAGGCACTCACTGCAAATACTTACAAATCAAATGACCAAACCAACCATCAGAAGGAGGGTTCAGCAAATGAAATGGAAAAATTTGGGAGCACCCTCATCCAAGAATGAGTAATGATAAACATGAAACTTTAAAAATGAAGGATGAGTTTTAAAATCTTTTAAAAAGCTTTAAAAGTGATGGAGATTTAGTGATCAAGACTTCACCTTCCAATGCGAGAGGTATGAGTTTGATCTCTGGTTGGGGAGCTAAGATTGCCTGTGCCTTGGGGCCAAAAAACCAAAACATAAAACAGAAGCAGTATTGAACAAATTCAATGAGGACTTTTTAAAAAACTGGTCCACATTAAAACATCTTTAGAAATGAATGTGTTTAATATATTCCAAAAGGTAAAGGAAGCAAAGCATTATAAAATCCAAAAGGAACAGGATGATTTGAAAAATAACCAAACAGAAATTCCAGAAATGAAACATACAGGACCATAGGATAGGTTGGATGTAGATTGAACATAGTAAAGAAATTGGAGGAAATCTCTCTAAAACAGCATAAAGATATATATATATATATATATATATAAACATATATATTCTGTTACCATGAAATATGGACTTCCCTGGTAGCTCAGACTGTAAAAGCATCTGTACAATGCAGGAGACCCGGGTTCAATCCCTGGGTTGGGAAGATCCCCTGGAGAAAGAAATGGCAACCCACTCCAGTATTCTTGCCTGGAAAATCCCATGGACGGAGGAGCCTTGTAGGCTACAGTCCATGGGGAAGCAGAGTCAGACACGACTGAGCAACTTCACTACTATGAAATATATATTAAAATATGTATATATATATATTCTTTTAAGATGAAAGCAAAGTTATGAGCTAAGGAATAGATGAGAAAGTTCAGTATAGATTTAATGGAAGTTCCGAAAGAAGTGAATAGAAATAATGGGGGAGGTAATGTTTGAAGAGGCAATGGCTATGAATTTTACATATTTGGAGAAAGACACTAATCTTCAAATATGAGTAACATGAAAATACTAAGATGGATAAAAGAAAATCAAACCTGATCATAGAAATTATGGAAAATCTTGGACTTCCCTGGTGGTCCAGTGCTTAAGAACCAGCCTGCCAGTGCAGGAGACGTGGATTTGATCCCTGCTCAGGGAAGCCTCCACATGCCATGGGGCAGCTAAGCCTATGAGCCACAACTACTGAGCCCACGCTCTAGCGCCTGTGCTCTGCAACCAAAAAGAAGTCACCTGAAATGGGAAGCCCGAGCACTGAAACTAGAGAAAGCTCTCATGTGGCAATGAAGACACTGAGTAGCCAAAAATAGTCAATAAAATTTTAAAAATAAATAAATAACAGAAATTATGGAAATCTTAAATTTTATAATAGATGGGCAGATTAGCATCAATTGAGATCAGAAGATAATTGATTATTGCCATAAAGAACTCAATATCCATAAACAACAAGGTCTGACTGCATAGCACAAGGAACTATGTTCAATGTTTTGTAATAATTCGGAAGGAAAAAGAATCTAAAAAATTATGTACCTAATATACACACGCATATTTTCTGGTGTACATTTTGCTGTACACCAGAAACCAACAAAATATTATAACCAACTATACTTGAATAAAAAATTGAAAACATTTTTAGAAAAGGATTCAATATCTAGTTAAACAATTATTATTTTTATTAAGTTGGGGCAAAGTAATTTTGGTTTTGCATTGTCGATACTTGCCTTTGATACTGGAATACATTCTTAAATAAATGTGGCTATGTTATAAAGGAGAGTGAAAAAGTTGGCTTAAAACTCAACATTCAGAAAACTAACATCATGTATACAGTCCCATCACTTCATGGCAAATAGATGGGGAAACAATGTAAACAGTGACATATTTTATTTTGGGGGGCTCCAAAATCACAGCAAATGGTGACTGGAGTCATGAAATTAAAAGATGCTTGCTCCTTGGAAGAAAAGCTATGACCAACCTTCACAGCATATTAAAGAACAGAGACATTACTTTGCATACAAAGGTCTGTGTAGTCAAAGCTACGGTTTTTCCAGTAGTCATGGATGGATGTGAGAGTTGGACTATAAAGAAAGTTGAGCTCAAAGAATTGATGTTTTTGAACTGTGGTGTTGGAGAAGACTCTTGAGAGTCCCTTGGACTGCAAGTTGATCCACCCAGTCCATCCTAAAGGAAATCAGTCCTGAATATTCATTGGAAGGACTGATGCTCAAGCTGAAACTCCAATACTTTGGCCACCTGATGAGAAGAACTGACTCATTTGAAAAGGCCCTGAAGCTGGGAAAGATTGAAGGCAGGAGGAAAAGGGGATGACAGAGGATGAGATGGTTGGACGGCATCACCGACTCGATGAATATGAGTTTGAATAAGCTCCGGGGGTTGGTGATGGACAGAGAAGCCTGGCATGCTGCAGTCCATGGGGTTGCAAAGAGTAGAACACGACTGAGTGACTGAACTGAGCTGAACTGAACTGAACTGAATGTGCATTTCTCGCCTTTTTTTTTTTTTTTTGCCAATGACTTATTACTTGCTGCTTATTTTATATGTATTTTAGACTATGGAAATAGTTAGACAATAAGCAAATTTGAGTGACTTCCTTTTTTGAGTTCAAAATGGGTCGTAAAGCAGCAGAGACAACTCACAGCATCAGCAATGCACTGAAGAACTGGCCCAGGAACTGCTAATGAATTACAGNGTTAGACAATAAGCAAATTTGAGTGACTTCCTTTTTTGAGTTCAAAATGGGTCGTAAAGCAGCAGAGACAACTCACAGCATCAGCAATGCACTGAAGAACTGGCCCAGGAACTGCTAATGAATTACAGTGCAGGGGTGGTTCAAGAAGTTTTGCAAAGGAGATGAGAGCCTTGAAGATGAGGAGTGCAGTGATCGGCCATTAGAAGTTGATAATAACCAATTGAGAGCCATCATTGAAGTTGACCCCCTTAAGTTGCTGAAGAACTCAGTGTCAGCCACTTTATAGTTGTTCAGCATTTGAAGCAAATTGAAAAGGTGAAAAGCTCAATAAGTGGGTTCCTCATGAGCTGACCGCAAATCAAAAAAAATCATCATTTTGAAGTGTCATCTTCTCTTATTCTAGGCAACAACAATGAACCATTTCTTGATCAGATTGTGACGTGTGATGAAAAGTGGATTTTATATGACAACTGGTGACAACCAGCTCAGTGGTTGAACCAAGAAGAACCTCCAAAGCACTTCCACAGCCAAATTTGCACCCCCAAAATGCCATGGTCACTGGCAGTCTGCTGCTGGACTGATCCACTACAGCTTTCTGAATTTCAGTGAAACCATTACATCTGAGAATTATGCTCAGCAAATCAATGAGATGCACTGAACACTGCAACATCTGCAGTCTGCATTGGTCAACAGGAAGGGCCCAATTCTTTTCCAAGGCAATGCCTGTCTGCACGTCGCACAACCAATGCTTCAAAAGTTGAACAAATTGGGCTACAAAGTTTTGCTTCATTTGCCATATTCTCCTGACCTTTTGTCAACTAACTACCACTTCTTTAAGCATCTCGACAACTTTTTGAAGGGAAAACGCTTCAACAACCAGCAGGATGCAGAAAATGAGTTTGTAGAATCCTGAAGCACGGATTTTTTACACTATAAGAATAAATAAACATTTCTTGTGGGCAAAAATGTGTTGATTGTAATTGTTCCTATTTTTATTAATAAAGATATGTTTGAGCCTGGATATAATGATTGAAAATTCACAGTCTGAAACCACAATTACGTTTGCACCAACTTAATAATTGATTAGTCTCAGGTGTACAGCAAAGTGATTCCGTATTATGTATGTATATTATTTCAGACTCTTTTCCACTAAGGGTTATTATAAGATATTGAATATAGTTCCCTGTGCTATACAATAGGTCTTTGTGTTTATTTTATATATAATAAAGTGTATTTGTTAATTTCAAACTCCTAATTTACTCCTCCCTCCTCCCCACTTTCCTCCCCACTTTGGTAATCATATATTTGCTTTCTATATCTGTGAGCTTATTTCTGTTTTTAAATAAGTTCATTTGTATAATTATTTTTAGATTCCTCATGTAAGTGATATCATATGATACTTGTCTTTCGCTGTTTGGCTTACTTTGCTAAGTCGTTAAGTCGCTTCAGTTGTGTCCGACTCTGTGTGACTCCATAGATGGCAGCCCACTGGGGTTACCCCTGTCCCTGGGATTCTCCAGGCAAGAACACTGGAGTGGGTTGCCATTTCCTTCTCCAATGCATGGAAGTGAAAAGTGAAAGTGAAGTCGCTCAGTTGTGTCCGACTCTTAGTGACCCCATGGACCTACCAGGCTCCTCTGTCCATGGGATTTTCCAGGCAACATTACTGGAGTGGGGTGCCATTGCCTTCGCCATTGACTTACTTTACTTAATATGATAATCTAGGTCCATCCATGCCAGTTAAACAATTATTGAGAATGAAATAATGACATTTTATGACCTATAAAAACGTACTTAACCATTCCTGCATCTTCACTGAATGAATAATATAAGATTATATGTCAGTTAGAAGGCAAGTGAGCACAGAAGCAAGAGATACAAGAAATAAATGTAAATAAGTGAGTAAACAAAGTGACAAATCTTAACAGTGACTCTTAAAAACTCTATTTTGGTATGGCATAGCATAAGAACAAAGAAGTATTAAGTATTAGACAATAATAACAAAAATATGAGGGGCTGACCTCTTTAAGTATTGTTTTGAAATAGGAGAGGATTAGTGTGCATGTTAACATTTTAAAGGCACTAGAAAAATAATGGAATTAGAATATATAGCTCACAGCTGGTTGGAAAAAGTTAAAGAAAGTGAACATCGCACAGAAGGCAATAAAGAGGGAAGAAAGAAAACAAAGGAAAAGCATGAAAAAATGAAAATGCCAGAAATAATTTCCAATAAAATATTAGAAATAATTCCAAATAAGTCAGTAGTCATATTACATATGAGAGTACTGGAGTAGGGTGCCATTGCCTTCTCTGATCAAAATGAAAAGCAGCAGATTGAATTCTTTAAAGATTTTATGGGCAAGAAAATAGTATTGAATACACACATACATATATATGTTTATGTATGTATGAATCAGTCACCAAATTGGTACAATGCTGAATTTATGCCGCTGTCAGAGTTACCAAAAACTGTCAAGGGTTAAATTTGTTATTTAAACCAAGGTGACGTGAGACCCTCTCAGCCCAAGTTCCCCTGGGAAGTCTCAAGGATGCACATAGTGGTTCCTGACTGATTGAGTGGCAATGTATCACAAAAGAGTCTTGCTAAAGAGTAGGAGTTGGTACCACTTAGTTTCTGATGCCAAAGACCAGCAAAAAACAAAACAAACAAAACATCGTAACTTGGTTTTTAAATATGCTGAGCCTAATACTGCTGCAAAACTAAATATTGTCAGTGCTGTGAGAAATAAAGCGTTCCATACGATCAGAAGAAATGTAAAACGTTTTCAAAAAACAACTCACCAGTGTTATTCCTCTGGTTTTTCTTTCATTGCTCTAACTCGTTATGTTTGGTTTTGAAAGCCTTGACTGTGCTGACGTGGAAGGGTTCTCTTGTGTGCGTCTTACAGGGCGGAACGTATTTGAGTTGTGGGAAGGTCAGGTGTATTTGTTTACACATTCGACTTAAATAAACTCTGTGGCTCCCAAACTTGTCTTCATGTTAGGATTATCTGGGAGCCCTTTTTTTAAATTTCAAGGCCGGGACACACTCGAGACCCACAGTCTCTAAGAGGGGGACATAGCCTCAGTTATTGGGGACCAGCTAAGGAAAGCAGGAAGAAATGTGACTTCTAAATTGAGCAGACTTGTGGTGTACTGCAGAAAGAACCAACAGCAAGCAAAGACGTCTTGTTTGTTTTTTTCAAGAGTTTTTTTTTTTCCTTTTTTTCCGCTTTCCACTTTCTCAGGCCTTCTTGCCTTGCCCCAAGCAGAAAAGCTTAAACATTAAAAGTTTAAGAATAAGGCCCAGGCGTCTCATTATAGTCAATTTACCTCCTTTCCAAATCATCTCCCAACTCAGAAATTTNCCTTTTTTTCCGCTTTCCACTTTCTCAGGCCTTCTTGCCTTGCCCCAAGCAGAAAAGCTTAAACATTAAAAGTTTAAGAATAAGGCCCAGGCGTCTCATTATAGTCAATTTACCTCCTTTCCAAATCATCTCCCAACTCAGAAATTTCCAAAACAAATGAAGTCGTCCATCCCTCATTTACCTGGCTCACCCTTGTTATATTACAAACAAATGATACCATGGCATCTGGTCCCATCACTTCACTGCAAATAGAAGGCAAAAAAGTGGAAGTAGTGACAGATTTTATTTTCTTGGGCTCCAAAATCACTGCAGATGGTGATTGTAGCCATGAAATTAAAAGATGATTGTTCCTTGGAAGGAAAGCTATGACAAACCTAGATAGCATATTAAACAGCAGAGACATCATTTTGCTGACAAAGTTCTGTATAGTCACAGCTATGGTTTTTCCAGTAGTCATGTATGGATGTGACAGTTGGACCATAAAGAAGGCTGAGGGCCAAAGAATTGATGCTTTAGAACTGTGGTGTTGAAGAAGACTCTTGAGAGTCCCTTGGACAGCTTAGAAGATCAAATCAGTCAATGCTAAAGGAAATCAACCCTGAAAGAACAGATGGTGAAGCTGAAGCTGCAATACTTTGGCCACCTGATGTGAAGAGCTGACTCATGCTGGGAAAGATTGAGGGCAGGAGGAGAAGGGGACACCAAAGGATGAGATGGTTGGATAGCATCATCAACTCAGTGAACACGAATCTGAGCAAACTCTGGGAGATAGTGAAGGACACGGAAGCCTGGCATGCTGCAGTCCATGGAGTTGCAAAGAGTTGGACGTGCTAAATGATATCTGTTGACTTTCTGAAGAAAACTGTAGTTTCTGTTCTTCAAAATACTGTTATGTGTGAAATAGACATATTCATCTTTAAAATGAGAGTATTCAAAGGCCATGGTGTTGATGAGAGAGAACGCGGGAGGGAGGGAGAGGGAGGTCTAGTTTGTAGTCTATTTAGTGAAGTTTTCTGCCACCTAATGGACATTTCAGAATATGCTATGTAAAATTCATCTTTGTAACCACTGTGTCTGTCATATAGAGTGGGCTCAATACTGAAGTGTGGAATCTACTTGTTTTTATTTACCAAAATCTTGGGAGCACCACCAACTTCACACCAAATACCTAGACGCGGATGTTTTTTAAGTGATACTGCTGTTTAGTCGCTAAGTTGTGTTTGCAACTCTTTTCAATCTCATGCGCTGTACTTAGCCCACCAGCTCCTCTGTCCAAGGGATTTCCTAGGCAAGAATACTAGAGTGGGTTACCATTTCCTTCTCCAGGGGATCTTCCCAACCCAGGGATAGAAGCTGTGTATTTTCATTGGCAGGCAGATTCTTTACCACTGTGCGACCTGAGAAATGATATTTTGGAGGGTCAAATATTTTCTACAACATACTTTAATTCTTATGATAACCTCTAGTTCTTTCTTTAAAAAAACCTAGTGTATCAAGGATTGCTCCCAAGAGTATCATGTAATTAATCCTCAGAGGTTAAAGCGTCTGCCTGGAATGCGGGAGACCCGGGTTTGATCCCTGGGTTGGGAAGATCCCCTGGAGAAGGAAATGGCAACCCACTGCAGTACTCTTGCCTGGAGAATCCCATGGAGGGAGGAGCCTGGTAGGCTATAGTCCATGGGGTCACAAAAAGTTGGAGACGACTGAGCAACTTTACTTATTTGGGATTCCTGATCGTTCAATATTGAAGTACCCCAGGGCTCAGCCACTAGACTCAATCTGATTTTTATCTACTCCTCATTTGGCCCTATGGCTTTAAATACTATCTACACACACATTTGTATCCAACGTTTATATCTCCCTCCATCTCAGATGCATAGATCCCACTGTCTACTTGCCATCTCTTCTTGGAGGTCTAACAGACACTTTCATCCTCATGTCTAAACTGCGCATACTTTCAGTGCCCCTTTTCCTTCCTGAAACCACCCGCCTCCTCTCAGCCCCCACTCACACACTCCCATCTTCTCCTCTGGCGTTCTTCCCATTTCAATAAATGGCAACTCTGTTCTTCCAGATCCTCAGACCTAAAACATTGGAGGCATTCTGATTCTTCTCCTATAATCACACCTCACCTCAAATCCATCAGGAAATTCTCTGGACTATCGCCAGGGTCCTAACTCCATCAACCCCAGGTTAAGCCATTGTCTCTCACGTGGATTACTGCAGTGCCTCCTAGCTGGCTTCCTACTCTCTATACTCAAAAACAGTGTTAAATACAAACTCATACTGTGTCACTTCTCTACTTGTAACTCTCCAATGGGTTCCTGGCTCACCAAGAGTAAAAGCCACAGTCCTTACAACGGCCTACAGAGATGCAGGTTTGGCCCCAGTACTTTTCTGGTCCCACTTTGCTCTACTCTCCCTCTGCTGACCTGCTTCCTTCCGGCTGCTGCCCTCTCACTGCCATTCCCTGACCACCCAGCCTCTGTGCCCCGCGGGGACCTTGCGCGAGCCGTTCTCTGGACGAGTCCCTCTTCTCCGAGACTTTGTTCCTTCACTTCCTTCAGATCCTTGACTCAAAGGTCGGCTGACCAGAGTTCCTATCTGAATTCCATAGCACCCGCCCACTTCCTTCACCACCCCCACCCCACAGCTTACCTCTTTCTGTTTTGTCTCATGACTTATCAACATTTAACACCATCTGTATTTCACTAATCTCGTTTGTCTCCCTCTCCCCTTCCTTCTCTGCCCCACCTTCCAGCCAGGGTGGAAGGGGTTTACCTGGGTGCTCCCCGCTTTATCCCCTGCCCCCTACAGTATCTGACACAGGTGGAGCTCAGTATTTAATACGTGAATCATACAGTCAGTTCACTTTAATGGGTGGGGGAATGTTCTATATGAGATTGGAAAAATAAGAGCAGCTTTATAATTAGTTCCTGATGTGGAAATGGCTACCTTATTTTTCATTACACTTATACACTCATTACATTTCAATTAACTCCTTCATGGAAACACAGCATACTCAGCTGTAGCAATAAAACAGCACAATACTTCTACATCTTGGCATTTAACTTTGGGAAGGTATAACACCTTAAATTTTCTAGAGTTCTTTCAGTTTTCCTTAATCAAAAAAAAATTTTTTTTTTCAAATGAATCTGGTTAATGCAGAACAGAACTGGCGTTGGGTAACTACCGAGAGTTTATCAGCCCTGTTCACAGGGGCCTGCGGTGACCCCAGCTCCCTTCCCATTTTTCCAAGGGGGCTGGGAGAGCAAGCCTTGAAAGGACAGGACAGTTGAAGCCCCACTTCAGAGGGCAGTATTCACTCTCAGCTTCTCTATGCCATTTCACCCGAGGACATGGGCCCTCTCCAATCAGTGACTCACCCCAGGCAGGCAGGCTGAAGAATTCTGAGGAAATAGGAATAAACGGACAATATAAACAAACCACTGCTCCTCTTTGAGAAATGCTGACAGAACATCACCTGGCAGGACTTTTCCATTAATCTTTATTTTCAGTACTAGACCCTGTACATGCACCCAAACACCATGGGCAAGTGACGTTACTAATATATCTGTGCTATTAGGGTATTTTACCTGTCCTATTGGGGTATTTGTCAACTTTTCTTACATCATAGCAGATCATCTAGGAAATTCGTCCAAAATTCTGGAGGCGAGCAGCCTGGGAGCTCCAGCCACCTGAGGCCCTGCCCAGCTAGCCCCAGAAAGCTGAGGAATAGCTTGAGGCAAACGACCAGAGATGCTGTAGACAGTATCAATCAAGCCAACGGGTGATCCAACATTTTCTCTGAGACTTACCTCAAGCGCATCACAGGCATCAGATACGTTGAACTGCGTGATAGCTCTGGCCTTTTGGATAAGCACAGCCCAATGTCGTTTTTTCTTCTATGGTTCACAGTAGGCCCTCCCTCCAGATTAACTATTTTAGTCTCTATAGTTTACTACAAAAGTTTTTCTTAAAACAAAAATGTAAATTCTAAGCAAGTAACTCAGTCTTTAGATACAAAATTCAAGTAAACCAACCAAATGACACGTTTATTTTTATGTACATATTGAGATTAAAAATGCCTTATTTTCTATACCACGATCTCTACAAGGCAATACTTCTGAATATGATTTTGAGTACATTTATATAGTACTTTAAATGCCACCTCAAAGCGCCCAAAGTTCTCCGCAGAATATTGCATAGTGATAAGGTCCCTAGCTTAGCTCACCACAGTACACAAGACTGCAGCATGCTGGCTAATACCGTGAATAAGACACATGTAGGGTGGAGATTTCCCTGGTGGTCTGATGGCTAAGACTCCACACCCCAAATGCAGAGGGCCTGGGTTCGATCCTCGGTCAGGGAACTAGACTCCACAGGCCCCAGCTAAGAGTTTACATGCTGCAACTAAAGATATCTCCTGCCACAATGAAGATCAAGGATGCTGCATGTCTCAACTAAGACCCAGTTCAGTTCAGTTCAGTCGGTCAGTCATGTCTGACTCTTTGCAACCCCATGAATTGCATCACGCCAGGCCTACCTGACCATCACCAACTCCTGGAGTTTACCCAAACTCATGTCCATCGAGTTGGTGATGCCATCCAGCCATCTCATCCTCTGTCGTCCCCTTCTCCTCCTGCTCCCAATCCCTCCCAGCATCAGGGTCTTTTGCAACCAAATATATAAATAAATACTAAAAAAGAAAAAGACTATATGCAGGCTGATTTGAAACCTTACTTCAAAATTAAAAGATAAGTACCAGTAAGAAGAAGAAACTGAAGAGGTCAAGGAGCATTGAATATTTTAATGAATTCATGTAGCATAAAGCAACAGATACAAATGCATCTGTCATTTTAAAATATAACTGTAAAGAATTATGATTTTACATTGTATGAACCTTAATGTTACCAGCTTAATAAACATGAAAAATATTTATTGAAAAACAAAAAATTCCAATGAAATTGTAAGTAAAAATCACTTTTATTTTCATAAATAAAAAGATAATTCAGTGTATTAACACCTTTAGCAGAATGTTAGCTGTCATTATCTGGTTTAAACTAAGTATGCAACAGTTAACACAAATAGATAAATCTCTCTAAGATGTTCATGCAACTACATTACATTTGTTAACTTCCCCAAATTTCCAACACCACTTTCGAAGGACAGTATATATATACACACATATATATAATATGGGATAGTTTAGTCACAAAGTGTCACGTTTGCTGAGTCAACAGAATATTTGCTATCTGCTTATGTTGAAATTGCCAATTGATTAAATGTTAATAGCAGTATTTACTGCATTTTACAGAAGCGCTGTGCATTTATTACATGTTTTCACTCCACAGATAGTAGTAGGACCCATAAAAATGTCAATGTGAAAATTTAGTAACTAGGCTAAATAAGCACTAGTTCCTAAAATAAATAGATCTTAGGCCAAGAGTAATAAGCTGGAATCAAGTACTGTTTAAAGTTTTATCAGTAAATGGCAGAAAAGCACAGAAAATACAGTGAAATTAAAGTGTCTTTTTCTATAAACAACAAAATAAAACTAAATGTCTGCCCAGTTATTACTTCACTTATTCTGGAAACTGTAGCTGCAAATATTAAGTGTAATACAGCAAGGAGTAATTAGTATTTCCATATGTTAAAAAAACACCCTCACTGATTCTATATAGCTTTCTTCCCCAAGAATATAAACTATGATTTAAATAATCATTTATTTGAACACAATACTGATTCCGATAGGCATAGTGTATTTATTCCTCCCAATGTAATGTTTATTCCTTATCTCAATACTTTGTGCAGATTTTACTTGTTTCTCACAGAATTGTTGCATAGATTCAAAGGTTTATCTATGTAAGTGCTCAGCAGAGTGCCTGGCATGGAGTAAGCTCTTAACATATACTACTGTTTCTATTATTTGAACCAACCTGTCATTTATAATAGAAAAATTAGCTAACACCCTGCTGCTACTGCTGCTGCTAAGTCACTTCAGTCGTGTCTGATTCTGTGTGACCCCACAGACGGCAGCCCACCAGGCTCCCCCGTCCCTGGGATTCTCCAGGCAAAAACACTGGAGTGGGTTGCCATTTCCTTCTCCAATACAAGAAAGTGAAAAGTGAAAGGGAAGTCACTCAGTCGTGTCCGACTCTTCGTGACCCCATGGACCGCAGCCTACCAGGCTCCCCGGTCCATGGGATTTTCCAGGCAAGAGTACTGGAGTGGGGTGCCATCGCCTTGTCCAGCTAACACCCTAGGAAACTCAAAGGAAGATAAATCTATAGGGGTGATTCTTGTTAAAGTATTAAATATCCACTATTTCCCAGAATTGTGTATATACTAAATCATTTCAAATGTTACAAGCTGTTTTTAAGATATACCATATCTGTTGGCTAAGTTTTTGCTATGGCCTTTGACCTAAAGCATTACAATTCTGATAAGGGTAAGTGTTATTAGAATACTATATAAAAACCATTTACACTGAAATCAGGTTAACAAAGGCATTACTCTAACTTCTGCAACAAAGAAGTAGAGATTTACCAAGTACAATTCAGGACAACCTATGTTGTTTAGGTTTCAAGTTCCTTCTTTTCATCATGCAATATATGACTTCTACAAAAACATTTCACTGTCTTCTCACATAGAAACACTAAGAGCTGTTATAAAGTTCTGTCCCCTAAGTAAAAAAAAATCCATTACAAAAACTACTGTAAAAAATACTTTAGGTTTGTTCATTGAGGCTGAAATGAAGTGCAGGGCTACCAGCAGAGGAGTTAAGTTTTTGGATGGTCTTAATATACCTATAAATGTAATGAGTAAGTTATAGACTCCAACATGTGTAAGTGATTTGGTGTGAAGATTTTTTGATCCTTAACTGAAAGTAATATTTTTCCCCACCAGAAAAGATAACTGACACGGAATATAACAAGTCTGTGCTACCAGCTGACATAATGGAGAGGGGAAAAAACTATGTTAAAAACTGATTCTTGTCATTCTTCTGGTATCAAGTAAGAGGAAGGAAAATAAATTTTTGTGAAGATAGAAAAACACCTGAAACCACATGATTCTCGCCTATAGTGTTTAACATGAAACTGACTACTACCCAGATGTTCAGAGAAAAAACCCAGTCCCCAAATATGCCCTTTAGAGGTACAATAAAAATTGTCCACAGGTTGTCCTGATTCAAAAGGAGTTTGGAAACAAAGCAGAAAACATCTCTACTGTGTTAGAAATCAAGAATAAACTGAAGGAAGATTCCCTCTGAATGTACCGAATTAATCTGTAGGCTTTAGAGAAGTCATTGCAAGATACATGAAGTTCCACGGTTTATCCTATCCACTGGTAGAGAAATTCAAAGTGCGCACTAGATCAATGTATTTTAGGAGATGTAGCACCCAGTGTCCTTTTGAGGTTTGATATCTGGTTCTTTTACAGGTTTCACCACTTCTTCCGGTTTGGGTTTAGCCTAGGAAGAAAGAAAAATACAGTGTAAGTACATAAACTAAGATCTGGCAAACACACACTAGGTCTATTCTACTTCACACTAATATGAAGGGGATATATTAAAATGTATCACTGAGACTACCAAAGCTGTGCCAGAAGCTACATACCAACCAATTCAACTAAAGACAAAATAGAAAGCAACATTTTCACTGAAGACGCAAACCTTGATGGGTTGGCAAAAATCAAGCTAATGGTATCCTTCGTCTTCCTGAGGAGGGGTAAACTGAGTGACCGATCTGTGAATGTGGAACCCTTAAGTTCAAAGATTACTTGTGACACTAACAGGCTACCTCTCAGGACTATTTTAAAAGGCTGAAGAGGATGCAAAAATTGCTATTTTTAGGATTAATGGTTTTAGTATGGGTAGAAAATTATATATAAAAAACAAAACCAGGAACTTCCCTGGTGGTTCAGTGGTTAAGAATCTGCCTTCCAACGCAGGGGGACATAGGTTCAATCCCTGGTCAAAGAACTAAGATTCCACAGGCCTCAGGGCAACTAAGCCCACATGCTGCAATTACTGACCCTTTGTACCACAACCAGAGAAGTCTGTGGACCCCAACAAAGACCCAGTGCAGTCAAAAACAGTAATACAATTTTTAAAAAATTTAAAAAAAATTTCAAGGAAGGGGCTATGTCTGCAAAGTAATTCCTATCCCTTTTCTTCACAGACCTCTTATCTCTTGGTAGCCAAACCTCAAAATTTCCACTTAATCTACCATTTTATTTAGCACACTAAGATATACTTAAGATATAAATGAATAAAAGCAGTCTTATTTTGCCCATGGATGATTTCACAGAATGATGAAATTAGGTCAAATCTTCAAATAGCATACACTATGCTAAATCAAAACCAACACTGCGATAGCACTATAAACATTGGATGAGACATCCTTTTAAGACCTGTCATCCCACACTCCTCCTAAAAGAGGCTCTGACAAACCGTAAAATGGCAAGACAATGTGTTGGAAACATATCAGTCAACTATGTAGGAAATCAGAAGACAACTGAGGCCTAGAGGTTTATCTCTGAGAGAGTTCTACAATAGATTTTACACAAAGCATTGTAATTAGCTAACGTAACATTTAGATAAACGGATCTATTTACAGAACAACATCAAACTGTGAAGTCTGAATTCTCTTAAAATTTTGTGAATGAATGGAAACAATCCATCTCATACACTGTCATCCTTGGGTCTTTTGGTGAGATCAAAAGCAGCCAATGTTTCTGGTGTCCAGTGAGCACTTGGAGGAGGAAATTCGAAAGGTACAGGTTCTACGAGACCATAATTTGCTTTGAGTTCCAGCTGTGGGGCTTCTGTTGGAACTTTTTGAAAGTAACTGCAAAAAAAAAAAAAACAGCAATTCATTCATTCATTTTTTAACTATTTGAGTGTCTACCTGTGTCCAAAAGCCTATGCAAGAAAATGATAATTTAACATAGATTAACGTAGAAAAGAACTTCTTGCCTCACATAGCTTACAGATGAGTAGGTGACAAAGTCAAGAAACCCTGTCAACTACAGAGCAATGTAACTGAAGCTATGAAGGATGTAGACCGCTGTGAAAACACAAAAGAGGGGCAATTAACCCATTTTTGGGGGGTCAGGGATGCTTTCTGAGGTGATGAAAGTTAAACTGGGCATGTTCAAGGAGGTCAAAGATCACAGCAGAACCAGAACTAGAATATAAAGGGAAGAATGCAAGAGACAAAAGCAGGGACAAAATTAATTCTACCAGCTTACACAGGTGCCCATCTACAGCTTAAACAACACTGATTTAATGGAAAACTGCTTGACAGAACTAGACAGGACTGATGGAAAACTGATTTCCCTTCCTTACACATGACCAAAACTAGAAGGAGATGAGTATGCCAACAGAAGATATGTATTAATATGTGCGTAACAGACGGAGAAGGGATGGCAGAGAAACAAAGGTAAGAGAAAGGACAGTAGAAGTGGGCTGAAGTTAATAATTCATGTGTATTTTAAAATCTGCTTTTATGGGTCATTATCAGAAGCAGAATAAAGTTAGTTCCAACATAAGTGAATTCTATCAACAATTTAAATGGAAAATTAATGCTCAACTTAAATGCAACTTGGTATGAAACATATAGGAATAGAGATAACAAACTGTGGTATTATTAAAACAATATTACTATTTAAACACTATAAATATAGTCATCCCTTGGTATCTTTGGTGGATTGGTTCCAGGATCCTCATCACTGAAATCCACAGATGCTCAGGTTCCTTATATGCACTGAAGTAGTTATTTGCATATAACCTACACTTCCTCCTGTAAACTTCAAATCATCTCTAGGCTGAGATACTTATTAGGTATTACATTCTTATAATATCTATTAGAACGTAAAGTGATGTAAAGTCAGTCATATCCAACTCTTTGCGACCCCATGGACTATATGGAATTCTCTAGGCCAGAATACTGGAGTGGGTACCCTTTCTTTTCTTCAGGGGATCTACCCAACCCAGGGATTGAACTCAGGTAAATACTACGTAAATAGTGGCTGGCCTGCAGCAAACTGTAGTTTTGCTTTTGAGGACTCTCTAGAATTGTTTTCCCCTGAACATTTCTCATCAGTGGTTGGTGGACTTCCAGACTACAGAGGGCTGACTGTATACACTATACTGTTATCAATATTACTAAAATCACATATTGAGTTGTACTCACATAAATCCATTTTCTCGCTGACATTTTTCTAGAGTGTTCTTCACAAGATTTCCAAGTTTCCTAAAGAACACGTGTCCCGAAGGTTTGACTGTTGGTCCAGGTCCTTTGGTTTCTCCATATTCTTTGCATAATGCTTCTGCCTTTGCATAAACTGAATGTGAAAGGATATAAAGTTATTTGATTATAATCAATTATTATTTATACTAAAAATGCTGTTCATCAGAGATGCTCTTTACCTGGTTTAAGAGCAGTACCAACAATAGTGTTAAGTGGTAGGTAGGTATGTTCTAGAAGTTTGAGGTTTTTGAAGCACTTCTTTCTTTCCTTCTATACTTCACTTAATCTCATTCCCTTTCATGATCTCAGCCAAAATCTCTTTTAACTGCCTATTCCTCTTTCAGATAAAACATTAGTTTTTAAAAGGGGAGTTAATATTCTGGTGTGTTACTTACATTTTTCTGCTTCTTGGAGTGACCTGATTGCTTCACCACATTTATCACTAGCCAACAGAGTCTGACCATGATAACAATAAGCCTGATTAAAAAAAAACACACAAATTTTTATTCATTCTCTTCTCAAATGATGCTTTCCACTGTCACTGTTTTCTATATGCATCAGATAAAGAAATGCTTTTGTCCATTGTTGCAAGAATCAATGCAATCCCTTACACTTCTTTCCTTGAATAAGCTAACCCCCACCTCTGTTGGTATATATAAAAACAAAAACAGGGCAGAGTAAATAAAGAAGGGAAATTACTAAGCTAATGCAGAGGGGAGAAGGAAGGAGGACTTTGAGATTAAGGACTAACCAGGTTTTAAGAAAAAGTTGCCAGCCTGGAGTAGGCTATTTACTCTTCAAATATCTACATCAAATCCGGGATTGCACATGGTGTTACGCAGTGTGTCTAAAAGCAGATTATAAGCTACAAGAAATTTTATTAATGATTCTTCACCAACCCAGGTTGATATATTGCATGGTCAAGTCTTAAGATTAGAATTAGTAAATACCTTTCCCAATGAACAGGACACAATTATAGAGAATTCTTATGAAGTCTGCAGAAGGTTGCAGCTTAAGTGGGTTTGAATCAAACAGCAATTCCATTGCTAAAACCCAGCTCTACATCATCTCCTTCCACCCACTTTACTCCACAATGGTTACACTGACTGTCAGGGAACATTTACTGAGAGCTGTCCATTATTTGTAAAATGCTAACGAAGAGCCTGGAGAAATGACAGAATTGGCACTCAAGGGGCTCAAGAGACAGTAACTCACATTGTTTTGGGTGAAAAATACTTACATAAGCTGTGTAGAAACACATTTTCAAGTGAAGATATTTTCTCCATTTAGCAGAGTATGCAGGCTCCAAACTGGATAAAGCATGATCTAAAGTTACATTTTAAAAAGCAAAATATAATTTCACCCTGATTCACTAGAAGACTTTTAGTTCATGTGTTTAGATGCTAAAAGCAGAATGCCATTCACACCTAAAACTCTAGCATTTACATTTTAAAAACTTTGCTTTATTTACACTGATTCATTTTCCCGTAACTATATTTTAACTACACAATAAGACAGGTTAAATACCAGGGCACCTCTTTGATGATTCATGTAATTTAAGTTGGAGATAATGATAAAAATACAAAAGACTGAGAACTTCAAGAGAAATATGAATACTGTTAGAGTATCTCTTTTAAATATTTTATATAAATAGCAATACAAAGAGTACTCTAGACATCCAAGTCAGAAACAAGGATACTCTTCTAACCCTTATTCACCACCCCACTGCTGCATCTTGTATAAAATACGCATGATCAAATCTCCTGCCCAACACCTCTCAAATCTATTTCTTCCTCTCCTGTCTTTGTCAAAGCTTTTGTTATTTCGTCCATAGTACTTAGGAAGAAGTGATTATGGTTAATCTTACTACTACTTCACCAGCAGGCCCATTTTTCAGCTTGCAATGACAGGGTTCTTAAATTCAAACCCAATCAAGTCACTTTTACCTCAAGGAGTTTATCAGTTTTATCTTTTAAGGAGTCCCAAACAGCTACTGAACAAAGGCCAAACTTCTTACATAGGCTTACAAATCAATTTGTAATCTCAAACATGCATATTTTCCTACCCTTTGCTCCTACCACTCATTCTGTTTCAGCTAAGAGCATCTGTCTAAAGGTTCCAGAATGCACTAAGTTCTTTCTTATGTCTGTACATACTACAGAATTTTCTAATCTTTCCATAAGCTAAAGCATGCAAGCAAACCTAGAATTTCTATTCCAAAATCAGGCTAAACCACCAACTTCCTTTAGAAAGCTTTCTCTAGCATACCCAGATCCTTTAGGTTTTTATTTCACCCCCGTGACAACACCTTTTTCATGCTATAATAATGTGGTTACATGTTTTTCTTCTTCCCTAGGCTGCGAATTGGTACACTCAGCAACTAAAAGGGTAACCATCCCATAAACAGGAACATATGCATGTTTCTTAAATAAGTGACT
Organism: Neotragus pygmaeus; assembly: GCA_006410875.1. Taxonomy (NCBI): domain Eukaryota; kingdom Metazoa; phylum Chordata; class Mammalia; order Artiodactyla; family Bovidae; genus Neotragus; species Neotragus pygmaeus. The sequence continues at coordinate 101,821 of SJYV01017243.1, read as the reverse complement.
GAAAAGAAAACCAGATTGAGGAGAAGACCTGAGCACTCGTCCCAGCCTCATACCTGCAAGCTGTTAAATTACAAATTAGTTATGCTAATTCTCTGGATTTCAGTTTCTTGTCTAAATAAGGACAGTAATATAAAGTTGTTATAAAGGTCAAAAATACTTCAAAAGAAAAACAATTGTTTAGTTATTAGACACAACTGGTTAAGAAGGACAGAACTGTCCTTTTCACTAGACGGTATGGAGCCTATCAACTGTGATTCTGTAATTCTTTTATTTTCTTTTAAATAAGAGTAATAAGATAACAAAATAATGTACATATTATTCCAGCTTTGCAAATGATAAAACAATCTGAAAGTCCTTTGATTTTGCTTGTTGCCTACTAAGCCAACAGCTTACTGTGAAAACCTAAAGACTAAAAAACAGAACTGTAAACTTACCAGCTTTCTGATAGAAATTGGCTGTTTCATATGCCAGAGCAGCAATTAGTCCAGGAGCATGTTTCAGCTCAATTGCTCGAGCAATTGTTACTATAAACAAAACACAATGAAGTGTATTGTATGATTAAGTTCACTTGCATTCACCTTAAGTTTAATTATAAAAGGAAAAGACAGTCTCCTGTCTATCAGGATTTTAATCCATTTAAGTTTTTTGTTAAAAGTTTTAACATGAAAAGTAAGCTACAGAAAATACAGATGTAAACAAACCAAACACTGAGTTTCTTGGTTCTGGTATCATTTCCTTACGGAAATCACTAGCTACTTACTACTCACAGAAAACCACTATTACAAAATCGCATGATGTAAGAGGAAACAAATACTTTCAGGGCACTAGAGATTAAAATAAAGAACAACAAGAGCCTATGAAGTCTCACTATTTTCATATAACTCTTTATTCCCTGAAATTCAAAAGTGAAGATTTCAAGGTAAGCCAAACAGTGGAAGAGAAAAAAAAGCTGGTGACGCCAAGATGAGTTACAGACTTAATTTTATGCTGCCAGAAATGCATGAAATCAGACTCCTCTTAATAGTCATTAAACTGTAAGTCCTTTCCTGCTAATGAAAAATGGAGGCAAATGCTCAAAGTAAAAGTCATTCCTCAGTATAAATTTCCCAAATTCTGAAACTTAATTCCAGCTAACTAATTTTTTAAAAGGAAGAGTAATTCTTCAACAACAGCAACAAAAATCTTACAATATTTAGGATACCTTCTTGAGCTTCAGCCTGACACTGGATGATGTAAGCTTCTATGAGTCGTGTCTCTAAATCCCGCCCCTTTTCTGCAGGTGTAATGAGCTTTGGGATATGACTTTCCTGAGAGAGGAAAAAAACAACAACAACAAAGAAGCCAAATTTTAACTCAGTTGTTAGAGATAAAGAAAATGAAAGTTATGAGACACCTGATTTGGGGATTTATCAGAAATTTAGGGTACAAATAAAAATTGTGTATAAAGGAACAATATGAAGCTTACAGAGAATAAAAGTTCCCGTATACTGAAATTTTAAAGTTTTTTTATAAACTTTGGTAAAGATAAGAAATTCAAGAGAAAAATCTTGGTCATAATAAATTGCTTACATATGCAAGTCACATTCTCAATTTAGAAAATGTTTCACTGACATGGTAACCTAGTTCCCTTTTGCATGAGAGCCAGAACTGTTCATTCACGTTACCACTTGTAGATACAAAGAAGCTCAATTCTGTAGCAGACTCAAGATCATAGCTCTTTCCATCACCATAAAACTATCTCATCATGAGAAAGTGCAACACTGGCTTCCAGGAGGCTTCAGTAAATAGTTTAAATAGAATGAAGTAGGGGGTAATTCTGGTTGGAAAACATTTTAGTTTTTTCCCTTATTCCCATCACATCTCCAGGAAATTTAATATAATTAGACTGACCTTGCTAGCATTTTCACTCTAATACAGAGAATATACTCAGAAAATTGCATTTTGCAGCATCATGAATACTCCCGGCAAGTGCGGCAGACAGCAAGGAGAAATGCTGAGAACTATCAATTTTTGTGTTTTGCTTTCTCCTATCTTTTCAGAAGAGACAGAAAAACAAGCAGTGAAGTACCACCTGCGTCATCTAATTGTAAAAGTCACGGATGATTTTCTGAAGTGGAGACAATGTTCTGTTAATTGGGTGCACTCGTCAACAAGGTACTTAACGTAAGGAACACAGAACATACACTAGTTCTTTTTACATGATTAAATAATTCCTTCACCCCAAGAAGGAAATAAAAATTATTTCAACAATTAAAGTATTAAGAATATATCCTATTATTGTTACCTTTAAATGTTTAAAAATCCCAGCTGCAATTTTTAAGCTTCGATGGACTTCTTTTGCTTCATCCTCTGTTATGCTGAAGGAGAGAGGTGATGTTAGCTACAGGATGAATCCTGCTTCTGGTATTAAAACCAACAACTAATATATTCTCATAAAACTGCAAAAGTCAATCACTTGTGTTTTTTACTATGTTTTCTTCCTTTAAAAAAAATCTGACTTAACACTTAGAAAACTAACAAACGCACATGAAAAATATCCAAAAAGAAGAGATGACAAGTGAAAAAGAGCTCCTGTCTAGGGGTCTGGACAAAGGCTTCCTACTTTTCCTTCCAGATAATTTTCATACATAAACAAGCATAAATCAATATACATATAAAGCATGCACATACTTGAAAAACAAATACATACACAGTATTCACTCTACTCATTTTAAATTAAAATGACACTATTTTACATCAGCACATACAATTCAACCCCATTTTAAAATGGCTGCATATTATTATTCCCACGTTCAGCTGAACCACAGTTGGTAGCTGCCAGTTTCCTATTGCTAACATTCACCTGTACTATTGTAAAAATTGTATCTCATTTTATTTCACAATCCCTTAATCCTTCAAAACATCTTTCACATACTTATAAGCCTTTGTCTTTTTTGTTGAATTGCCTATGTCCTTTGCTTATTTTCAATTGATTTGTTGGTCTTTTCTCTGTTGATTTGTAACAGCATAGATTATAAAAACAATTTGTCAGATGTACCACAATTTCTTTGTCATTTGTTTTAAACTTTGTTTATGGTACTTTTATGTAGTCAGTCAACCTTTCTCTTTTCATAGTTTGAGGTTTTAGTTAGAAAGACCATCCCCATGACAAGATTATTAAAACTGTTTTTTGCTTTTAACAGCAGGCTCTGTGATTCTGGTACTTAAAAATACCAACATTATGAGGTTACCTTATATTTATCAGAAGTGGTACTTTAATCAGTAGGCTTTTTTAACCATGAGGCTTAAAATATTTGAAAAATGGTACATATGCATACAACCCTCTCCTTTTAACTTACTTTTCTTTTCCAGCCAGTCTTGAAGCATATTTGGTATACCATAAAGCAACATTAAATCCCATGGAAATTAATTCAAAAACAGCATCCTGCTGGGCACTAGAATTATAAACATGATCATTAAGTACTGTCCATGATTAAGACATCTCTATATGAAGCCTGCTATAAATATTACCCAAAATCATAGCACTAAATACCCACTGAAAAAATGAAGAGAGTCCTTATATTTAATATTGGTGGGGAGATAAGACAGAAGCACACATATAATTAGCAATAAAAGACTATGGGGGTGGGGGTGGTGAGAGAGAAACTCAAGAGGGAAGGGGTATATGTTTATTTATGGAGGATTCACAGTGTTGTACAGCAGAAAGCAAGACAACACTGCAAAGCAATTATCCTCTATTAAAAATAAAAATTCAAGAAATGACTAAACATGAAGGTCCAGTATGTACTTCCTAACAGTAAACATAAGAACAGTGGTTCCCACAGGTTACTGTACACTGAATAGCTTTAGAAACACAGATTTCTGGAACTTATCTTACAAAAAGAGAGTCTAGGAAGTGTGCAGAATCTGCATTTTTAACAAGTATCCTGTTGCTTCTGGAGCAACTACCAGATTTTACGAAAACAGATTTCAGAGGAAAGATTATAGGCTAGAATTACTGAAGGCTTACTGGTATAAACAGAATTTGAACTGTGCCTTGAAAGATGGCTAGAAGGGAAGCAGAAAGACACCCCAGATGAAGGAATGACACTGTTAAAGCACAAGAAAGGATAAAGATTTTTCTGATACCAGTGACCTAACTAGCTTGATTGAAGTTGCCAATTTATAGAGAGAAGTTGAGGAACAAGAGAACTAAAAGCCAAGATGTGAAACTGCAGAAGATTGTGAAAGCTAAGTCAATCAGTATATTACCAAAAAAAAGGTCTTAAAGATAAGCATATTTTACATCTTGTTTCCTTCGGATTCTATCACTAAACACAACACAAAGATGGTAAAAAGCTTATGAAACAAAGAAGATAATGTTTTTATTCACTACTGTTAAGATCCTGAAAATTCTTCATACATTACTGTATTTCTCTCAAATGATTAAGTAAAAAACCAGAATACCCTTATATAACCAGAATACCCTTTTATACACACGTAATACTAATGATACAGAAAAATTATCCAAAGGGAAGAAACTAGAATTCTGACTCTGCTTTGTATGTTTTATTTAATTGTTGTCTCCATCTTAAAATGAACAGAGACATGGAAACTTTTCAGATTAAAAAAAAAGATTCATTACAAAACATATAACTCAAAAATGACTTAAAAGTGATTCTGTTTAATATAACATCAAAATATGACAGTTACAAACAAACTCCTTAAAAGTTTCTCATGCCAAAACAAATTTAATGCAAAGTTTAAGAGCTTGTATTTTTTAGCACTGAGAGCTTTCCAATGAATTATGTCTTGTAGTTACATCTAGTAATTCCAGTAATGGTGACCTAGGAGGCATACCAAATGTATAACTTTACCTTTAGTAATAGGATAGTTTGTTAATTTATATAAAAGCATCATGAAGAGCTCTCTCTTGCCCATCCCTTGTTTCTTTCAATCTATCTTGCTCCCGAACACTCTATCTACTTGATATTTTTTTCAGAACAGATACACTCACAGCACACTTTCCATTGAATAAGTAGCAATCAAGGATAAAATAACTTAAAAATCTCAGATGTACTGAATCGTCAACACTGTAACTTAAGACCTTTATCATATAATTAATTCCTCACTGTCTCATAAAACTATGCTGAGAAATGTTGTTAAAAGGAATAAAAATTTAGCAGAGTAGGAAAAAGTGTCAAATTTATCCAATGGGAAACACTTTAGAATCTGCCAAAGTTTTGTTAATTGAATGATAGAGCTTTGATTCTTTTAAAGAAAAGTTTTTAAGATAAATATTCCTTCAAGTGTAGATGAAGTACAAAGGGATACATAAAGAAAAACAGAAAATGAGAACTTACTCAGAAAACCTTGCTATCCCAAAATGTTAAAATGGAAGGGATTCATGGTCCCTAACTTCCTACCCAGTTTATGAATTCTACATACAGTATTCCAAAAGAACAAAGGAAACTAACATTTACTGAATGTCTATTCAATGTCTGACATTACATTAGTCCCTTAACATAAGATTTCCTATTTTGCTGCTCACAGAAGCCCTATACCTATAACCCCAACATATAGCTGAAGAAGCAAATATTCACATAATGGAAGCTCTGAGGTTGCATCTCCATGTGAATGAATCCAAATTCCACACTCCTTCCACTGTAATGCCTGCCCTGGCTGTTCAGCAATCCCTATTTTCTTCCCTTCTGATTTTATAAAATGATAACTCTAAAGCACATTGAGACACAGATATATGACCATTTAAAGAACCCAATGGTGAGTTTGGGGAAAGAATGGACACATATATATGTATGGCTGAGTCCCTTCACTGTTCACCTGAAACTATTACAACATTGTTAATGGCTATACCCCAACACAAAACAAAAGGTTTTTGGGAAAAAAAACCCAGCACCCAATAGTGTTTTTTTAAAAAAAGGTAGTTAAAAATTCAGCATGATTATAATCAGCTTCCTATTATAATCTAACTAATCTCAGGTGACTGATAAAATTTTGAGGGGAAGTTTTTAGAGCACAAACACTGAAATTACAGAAAAATAAACACAGTAGTGTGAGTCTAAAAAGTATGCAGCTGGGGTGGAATGAGGGAGAGAAAAAAAGGGAGAGTGACCGAAGACCTCTGAACTCTCCATCAGAAAAGAAAAGAAGGGAGAAACCAAAACTCAGCTCTGCTTGAATGGAAGCAAAGGCCAATTTTGGGAATTCAGATTTCAAATTCTCAAACCATTCTTTGTGTATTATTAAAAGTCAAGGCTGTTTAAATGGATAACCAACAAAGACCTACTATATAGCACACGGAACTCTGCAGAGGGGGTTTGAGGGAGGATGGATACATGTACACAAATGGCTGAGTCACTTTGCTGTTCACCTGAAATTATCATTACCATTGTTACTACCATTAACATTGTTAATTGGCTATGCCCCAATACAAAATATTTTTGGTGTTAAAAACAAAAAAAGCAAGGCTTCTCAATTCTAGTTAACATTTAACATTGATTATCTCAAAAACAGATGTGGTCCAGGAGAAACAAATTTTGCTTTTACTTAATAGACTGTATTAGAAGTTTAGGTCGACATTTTTCCATTAATTTCCTGAGAAAGGAAAATGCTGACCAGATTTATATTTTGTTTCTTTAATACTGAAGCTATGAGTTAAACCACTATCTAAATAGTTACAAAAATGGTTTCAATTTAGTACCATTGGTGCTGCTCACCTTGGAACCTGTCCCTGTAATGTGTCAGTCCACTTGAAATTTTGAATGTATCGTAACTTGCTTTCTTGGGTAGATTCATCCAATGAATTAATGAAACCTATAAAAAGGAAGACAACATTTTAAATTTTACAAGAAACATCGAGAGTTCTCTTTAGAACATTATTCAGATGACTTTTTCAGGTACCTGAAAGAAACTCCCAACCTCTCTCCCCTTCTAAGGTAACATAACGTGAAATATACACACATTTAATTTTCAAAATGTTAGAAAGACCACGTACCACCTTTACATTTTCACATTTCTGAAACTCAAGCATACCAAAGGATATAGCCTAGAAAACTACTTAAATTTGGACTTCTCCATAAACTAACAAACTAACCTTGTAAAAGTGAAAAATACGAATCTGCTGCATTTTTCATCATTTCTGGATTACAGCTCAAATCAGTGAACAATTCAAGCAGTCGTGCTCTAGATGATCTCAGGTCACTTATGCAAGACAGAAACAGACAGTAAAGTAAGGTATATTACAACGAATCTATGTAAATATGGCTAAAAAGTTTCAATTGTAAAAGCTTAAACACAGGTACAGAACCCTCCTCTAAGACCTTTCTACGTATACAGGAATGAATTTAATTAGGACTAACAATGGAGATAAGTGAAATTTCTAGTAATGATTGTTTCAGAAATTATATAAAATAAGGTCAGTCCAATTAAAGGGGTAAATCATGAATACAATTATATAATAAAAAATGCACACCAAGTTTTAATTTAAAATAATCAAACTAACACAAGCAGTTAAGATGGGAGAAAGAAATTAAGAATGAGTACATTAATTGACCAGTTCACAATAAAAGTTTTTTGAAAATTTAAAATTTAACTTTTGTGTATAATTTTAATATCCTCTTAAAATTTGAAAGTTTGACATCTGACATAAGTACAAAATCATATTTTAAAATTGCATTCGATAATACAACACACATAAATGTGGGAAAAAAAATGTTATTTTAGAAATGCTCCCTCGTCTCCTGGCTCCTTTGATTCTCTGCAGCAATAGATGTGGCTGACACTTATTGTTTCTTTCCAAAATTCTTTTCTCCCTTGATTCCAATAACACTAAAATTTCCAAATTCTCCTCTTATCTCTACAAGTTACTCCTCTACTTTCTTCCATGTCCCCGTTATATTCCCATCTCCAACAACGTTCAGGCTTTGGCTCCCGGCTCTTCATTCTTCTGAGGTCTCACCTACGAGGATGACTTTACATCTAATCCTAGATCTACATCGATGGCTCTAACTTGGTCCTGTTTTAGTTCTCCATCTAACTCCAGAAGGCAACTTGCTTAGTGAGGGATCCAGAAATCATATTACATAGAGAAGGACTGAAGACAATTGTGTGTGAATAACTAATGAAAGACTAAACTGTAAGCAGCAAGAGGAGAGACTGTATATCCAGAACTTAGTAAGTGCCTGGAATAAAGCACATACTCAAAATTCTTTGTTGAGTGAAATAATACTAACATTTCAAATACTTTTAAGAATTCAGAAGAACTGTAACACAGCAGTAATATTTATAAGGTAGCACAAACTTAATCCTGTATGGTCCAGATGGAGTGTTTATGTATTGGTACTAACTCTAAGGAGGCTGATTCAAGAAAGTATATACCAACAACTATATGCAGCTGACCAAAAATGGGATGGGCTACCTTATGAATCTGTCATTGTTGACTTATTTAAAGGCTGGGAGGGAGTCATTCCGGACTACGAAAACAATTTGAATCCTTAAGGCCTATTGTAGGCTCAAATATTTTGCCAGCTATTTCCAAGTAGGCATTCAGTCATTACCTGAAAACCAACTTGTGTAAAGTTAAATTCATCTTAAAGTGACAGAATTTGAGAAAAGTGTACCTCAGAAGTATCTAATTTAGGTTATTAACTTTATAGATGAGTAATTAGACCCAAAGGAGTTAAGAAACCTGCCCAATGCCACAGATGAAACAGTTAAGCTGGGACCAATGTCTAACAGGTCCATATAAACAAAGGTATGGTTTTTTCAGTAGTCATGTACAGATGTGAGAGTTGGACCATAAAGAAGGCTGAGAACCAAAGAACTGATGCTTTTGTGCTGTGGTGCTGGAGAAGACTCGTGAAGAGTCCCTTGAGCTCAAGGAGTTCAAACCAGTTAACCCTAAAGGAAATCAACCTTGAATATTCACGGGAAGGACTGATCCTGAAGCTGAAGCTCCAACACTTGGGCCACCTGATAGGAAGAGCTGACTCACTGGAAAAGCCCCTGATGCTGGGAAAGGTTGAGGGCAAAAGGAGAAGGCAGTAGAGGGTGAAATGGTGAGATAGCATTACCCACTCAGTGGACATGAATCTGAGCAAACTCCACGAGATAGTGGAGGACAAAGGAGCCTGGCCTGCTAGAGTCCATGGGGTCACAAAGAGTAGGACACAACTTGGCAACTGAACAACAACAGTCTAGGAGTCTAAGATTAGGGCTTGGTGAACTACAACTTATAACTTGTTTTCATATGCCCCACAGCTTATTTTTGTAAAATAAAGAAGAATTCAATTGTGACTGTGTATAGCTCACAAAGCCTAAAATATATACAAATGTATACAGTATTTAACCCTTTACCGGAAAAGTTTGTTAACGCCTGATCTAGATCAATACGTCAATTTTCCTACCTTCTGCTCTGATTACTTCTTTCCACCAAAAGCAGCGATTCTTTTAATTTTCCTTTAATGGTACCACCAATGTCTTGATCATCTAGGTTCTGAATCTCATAGACTGAATTCTTTTCAGCTTTTCAGAGCAAATCAGTCAATCTGGCTAGTTGACATCTCCTTCGAAATCTCTCCTATACCTATCTCTTTTGCTGTATCTCTTGTATCTCTCTGTATCTCTTGTATCTATCTCTAAGCGAAACTGCTCTATTCACATTCCCTAGAACAAAGGTTTTCCTAACAGAAATGACTTTCTCCTCTCCTTTCTTACTATCTAAGTCAGGGATCAGTAAACTCTTTCCGTAAATGGCTTGAGGATAAATACTCTAGATCTTGTGGGCCATAAAGTCTCACTTGGGAATACTCAACCTTATTGTAAAGAGGGAAGGCACCCAAAGACAATCTGTAAATGGGGGTGGGGGGTTGGCAGCTGTGTTCTAATTAATAAAATTTTACTTATAAAAACAAGCTGTGGGCAAATCTAAAGGATAGTCTGGCAACCCCGATCTAAGACATACAATTCATTTAAATCTCAGTTCAAGTCCTCTCTCCTACTGAACAACCTGAAGGCTATTTCAGGTCAAAGAAAATCTTTCCCTGCTCAGAACTCAAATTAATTTGCTATCTGGTTAATATCCAACAATATCCAAATATGACTTTGTGGAGTCTCTTGTACTGTTGTAACATACGTCTTAACTCTTTAATTGTAATTGCTTTAGCCTCTTCAGGACTCAGTCACTGATCTAAAACTTAGGACCCAGCTTAAATAATCTATGACTTAACTCTCCATACATCATTTGTAAGTTGTCAGACAGCACTTCAGGACTAAACAACGAGGAGTCTAAGGTTAGGGACGGTGTGTTACATACTTCTGCACTGTTCACGGCCTTATAAAAGGACCCTGTATCTAAGAGTGGCTCAATCAATATTTGTGGAGATTGGCTAACACTTACCTGCAAATTTTTGAAGCAGCAGGGCCAGTGACTACACCATAGTAGTTAAAAGAGACAGGAGCTGTGGCTTTTAATGGGTTCCTATGAAACCAATGTGTCATTTTTTCCAGATGTTTCCTATTGACAAAAAAGAAATGTATTAAAACTAAAACATTTAATAAGCAATGTAAATAACAGTAAAATATTTTTAAGTAAAAAAATTAAATTACCGTAGGATATATACTTTCATATAAAAATATATAAAACAGACATATATATATAAAATACTTCACTGCCAGTCAATCTTGTTTCAATTGTCTATTTATAGCAGCCTATATTTATTTAGGTAAGGCCTATAAAAAAAAGTATTTGGAAATATGCTCACAGTAACTGCAATGTTAAATATGCTGGAGCCATAATGATTAAAACTTTACTGTGTATAGAAATCACCTTGCGCCAAGGGTTGGAGTTCTTGTTAAAAATGCAGGTTCTGATCCAACAGTCTGGGGTAGACCTCAGAAGTTGATGCTGCTGGTTCCCAGTCTACACTTTTGAGTAGCAGAGCACTGGACTTTGGTTGGACAGCTGAACATATAACAGGCATAGGACCAGGAAAATGTAATTCTAAAACAGGTTCAAATGGTGACCCCTATTTTGACTGCCAAGGTTACTTGAAACAAATAGGTCTTAAATTAACTGTATTTCCCAATGTGATACTGCTGAGGCCAACTGACTGGGTATAGCATGTGTTCTGTAATAAATATATTTTTGACAGAATAGCTAATAAGAATCAATGTGTGCATGTGTGTGTGCTCAGTTGCTCAGCTGTGTCCAACTCTGTGACCCTATGGACTGTAGCCCACCAGGCTCCTCTGTCCATGGGATTTTGCAGGCAAGAACACTGGAGTGGGGTGCCATTTCCTCTGAGAAGATCTTCTGGATCCACGGATCAAAACCATGTCTTCTGCAATTCCTGCACTGGCAGGAGGATTCTTTAACCACTGACTGAGACACCAGGGAAGCCTAAACTAGTATACAGGATGGACAAACAACAAGATTCTATTGTATAGCACAGGGAACTATGTTCAATATCCTGTGATAAACTGTAATGGAAAAGAATATGTGTATGTATAACTGAGTCACTTTGCTGTACAGAAGAAATTAACACAACATTGTAAATCAACTATACGTCAATTTAAAAAAATGTATCGATTCTTAAAAACCAAGACATTTAAGAAACTACCTAAATGAAATTCCAACTTAAAAAAAATTAAGTTTCACACCTTTCCGGTAAAAAAAAAAAAGTGTGTTCCACTTGCTTAAAAGTCCTTCTGTGAATAGTGAAGATAATACAGGAAGGCAAAGCTGAAGACTTAAATATGGCAGTTAGATCCCAGAAGTAGAAATTCCATAAGATTTAATTAATTTGAAAGCATTATACAATGTTGTCCATTAACTTTTCTTATTGGCAAAAAAGCGTCGGCTGCTCCGTGTAAAAAATATCTACTTTATGCATCTCCCTTACTATATTTAGTTATTCATGGCAAAACCGCCTTTGGAGAGCACCAGATATTTAAGGAAGAAAAAGTGCATTGTGTACCCAGTGAAAAATTGAGTAAGTTCACTTATGATTCAACCCAATTAACAAGGGCTTCAAAAATATATAACCTTCTAAACATCATCCATTTAAATCTCCTTTATAACGTATGTAAACTAATACAGTATCTCTGTACATATAAACCAAGCCTCCTAGAAATTATGGCACACAATACACTTGATTGTGAGTTTAAATTTTTCACAAATACTCTTTTAGCGCGCCCTNGGGGAGGATTGTGGACGCCGGCTCGTCCATCCTTAGGCCTTGGGGGCGCGCGGATCCGCGGCCTGAGGTGGCCGCTCTGTCCCAGTTGGACGAGACCACACCTCGTGCGGACAACGACGGACAAAGGCCTTCACGGCCCGCAAGGTGAGCGGAGCCGCGGCCGACGACGGGTGGAACGTTGGTTGGCGGGCCAGCGGGCGGTGATCCTCGTTTTACCGAGACATTGATGCCGGAAGCTAGAAATGGTAGGATAACGTACCCCTTGTGGCCAACAGAAAGTGCCCGCCGCCCTCTGGGAAGATTTACTGGCCGCTGATAAAGGCCTGTGTATATAATATGAAAAAGCTGCTCTCAACTTTACCCCCAACCTTTCAAAAGAAAACTTTCGCTACATCTAGGCCTCCTAGATGTGAAGAGGTTGCCTACGTATGATGAAATAGTTAGAAAAATAGCATCTTGTAAATGCCCATCTGTTAAAAAAAATAAAAATAAAAACTATAGAAAAGAAATGTCTTCTGGAAATGACTTTTCAAAACGGAGTTGTTTGATTACCTCTAGAAGCAACTTCCAGAGCCACCGAAGTCCCCGTTTGTTCAGTGGGTTGGACGACGTCGAATAGAAGACCTTGAGGAAGAATAGAAAGTGCTATGCCAGACTGGTCATACTTAGAAGACATGTCTATATAACCATTGTTTACTGTGTGCATTTTATTTCTCACTACTGTATATATAGTTGACAATAAGTACTTTTTGGAAATACCTAGTCTTTCTAGATGTTCTGAAGTGCCTGATACACGTCAAAAGTCGAGGTAGTAAAAAGACATTTTGTAAATACCTTTTTGTTAAAATTCATACGAAATGATGTTGGGGAGCAGGGGGATTGGCCAGGCCACTTTCTGGAGCAGTACAGTTTGTGTTTTGTGCACTCGTTCAGTGTCGGGAGAGAGGAGGGAAGTGCAGATCTCTGTGCCAGTGTGTTTATAGTGAGGCGAGAGTAACCATTGTCTTTTCTGTTAGTGCATTTTGTTTCACTTTGCTGTATATATAGTGTATATAATGGACAAATGAGTCCTAATTTACAACATCTAGTCTTTCTAGATGTTAAAGAGGTTGCCAGTGTATGACAAAAATAGAGTTAGTAAATAATACATTTTGTACATTTTGTGTTAAAATTTCTAGGAAAGATTGTCTTCTGAAAATTTGAGCATTATAGCCCGCTGGGTATGATGGTGGAGAGAAGAGAGAAGAGAAGGAAAGGGTCTTAGGCTAGAATACTCATATTTTGAAGACAATTTCAAGATTATAACTGTTACATGTGGCAGTTTATTCAAGACTGCATTATATATAGTGGACAAATGAAGTCCTTATTTGAAACATCTAGCCCACCTAGATGTTTAGAAGTGCCCGACATATGTTAAATGTAGAGGTAGTGAAATACCACTTTGTATTCATAGGAAGTACTGTCTTTGAGAATGTTAAATGTTAAGCCTCTCTGAGCAGTATACTGTTGCTTACACTTGTTCAGTGGTTTGGAGGAGGTGGGAGGAAAAGAATTACAAATGGTAATATGCTAGTTGTTTGTACCTGGACATTTTCAGATGAAACCATTTTTTGTATATTATGTGCATTTTGTTTTGCTGTGTATATAGTGTATATAATGGACAAATGAGTCCTAATTTTGTGACATCTAGTCTCTAGATGTTAAAGAGGTTGCCAGTGTATGACAAAGTAGTAAAATAAGCACATTTTATACACTTTGTGTTGAAATTCATAGGAATGCTGGTTTTCTGTAAATGATTTTTTTATATGAATGTATTCAGACACCTCCAAGCATTACACATGCATGTACTTGTCCACTGGATTGATGGTGGAGAAAAGGAAATGAGGGTGGGAATGGTTCAGGCCAAAATGGTCATATTTAGGAGATACTTCAAATTATAACCATTGTTACCTGTGTGCAATTTTACTTAACAGTACTGTGTACATAGTGGACAAGTAAGTTCTTATATGAAATATCTAGTCTTTCTAGATATTTAGAAGTGCTTGATGCATTTTATAGTAGACAAAGTGTGATAATGCTTCTTGTAAATAGCTTTTTAAAACTGATGGGAAATAGTGTAATTGGAAATGGAATTGTTAAACTTCTCTGAACAGTATACTCTGCTTTTTCATTGGGTTGAGGAGGGTGGGAGGGAAGTTTGCAAAAGATGTTTTGCTAGTGTGTACTAGAACATTTCAGCTTACCATTGCTTTATATGTTAAGTGCATTTCATTTAACTTTACTGTGTATATTATGTATATACTGGACAAATGGGTCCCAATTTTATAATATCTAGTCTCTAGTAGGGTTAGTAAACTAACACATTTTGTACACTTTGTGTTACAATTCATTGGAAAGGCTGTCTTCTGAAAAGGACCTTTGAAAGTGAAATTATAATAAATTACATCTAAGTGATAAAAAAAAGATGATTGAATTATATTTCTGATTCTTATTTCCTTGAGTATTAGGGAGATTTTTAAGATGAGAGAGGTTGGAAAATGTCATGATTTTTGAATCTTGAACCTGAAAATTCAACTATCATCACTTTAGTTATAATGAATAATTGGAGGTGGCTAAATTAGTTGTTGTATGGAAAGACATTTTCTCTTAAGTTCCCTTTCTGTTGAAAGCTGAAACACTTGATATCATGAAAAAAAAAATTTTTTTTTTCTTTAACTTTGTGAGGATAGATGGGGAAACTATGAAAGGATTATGGCTGAAAATCCTATTGCAGCATTTTTCCCATCATTGATAGCATGGTAGTTCTGGCCAGCTTTTCATATAAATTCATACTTTCATAGCACATCAAGGTTAGAATACAATGGAAGGAAGTTGAATTTTTAGGTGGTCTGTAGTATTCTGCATTTTTGCAGAGTACAGACTTAACCTGTGAGAAGAGTACTCAATTTTCTGGTATCATCTAAACCAATAAAGCGTGTACACTCTGCTATATTTAAATAAAGAATCAACAAAGACCTGCTGCATAGCACAGGGAACTCTGCTAGGTATTATATAACAACCTACATGGGAGAATGATTTGAAAAAGAATCGATACATGTATACGTATAACTGAATCACTCTGCTGTCCACTTGAAGCTATCATAACATTGTTAATCAACTATACTCCAATGTAAGTTAGAAAGTTAAAAATAAAGTGTGTGTTAAAGTGTTTGTTGCTTGGTTCTGTCTGACTCTGGGACCCCATGGACAGTAGCCCACCAGGCTTCTCTGTTTAAGGAATTCTTCAGGCAAGAATATAAGTATCTGAATGCAGAGTTCCAAAGAATAGCAAGAAGAGATAAGAAAGTCTTCCTCAGTGATCAATGCAAAGAAATAGAGGAAAAGAACAGAATGGGAAAGACAAGAGATCTCTTCAAGAAAATTGGAGATACCAAAGGAACATTTCATGCAAAGATAGGCTCAATAAAGGACAGAAATGGTCTGGACCTANTCTTCATTCTTCTGAGGTCTCACCTACGAGGATGACTTTACATCTAATCCTAGATCTACATCGATGGCTCTAACTTGGTCCTGTTTTAGTTCTCCATCTAACTCCAGAAGGCAACTTGCTTAGTGAGGGATCCAGAAATCATATTACATAGAGAAGGACTGAAGACAATTGTGTGTGAATAACTAATGAAAGACTAAACTGTAAGCAGCAAGAGGAGAGACTGTATATCCAGAACTTAGTAAGTGCCTGGAATAAAGCACATACTCAAAATTCTTTGTTGAGTGAAATAATACTAACATTTCAAATACTTTTAAGAATTCAGAAGAACTGTAACACAGCAGTAATATTTATAAGGTAGCACAAACTTAATCCTGTATGGTCCAGATGGAGTGTTTATGTATTGGTACTAACTCTAAGGAGGCTGATTCAAGAAAGTATATACCAACAACTATATGCAGCTGACCAAAAATGGGATGGGCTACCTTATGAATCTGTCATTGTTGACTTATTTAAAGGCTGGGAGGGAGTCATTCCGGACTACGAAAACAATTTGAATCCTTAAGGCCTATTGTAGGCTCAAATATTTTGCCAGCTATTTCCAAGTAGGCATTCAGTCATTACCTGAAAACCAACTTGTGTAAAGTTAAATTCATCTTAAAGTGACAGAATTTGAGAAAAGTGTACCTCAGAAGTATCTAATTTAGGTTATTAACTTTATAGATGAGTAATTAGACCCAAAGGAGTTAAGAAACCTGCCCAATGCCACAGATGAAACAGTTAAGCTGGGACCAATGTCTAACAGGTCCATATAAACAAAGGTATGGTTTTTTCAGTAGTCATGTACAGATGTGAGAGTTGGACCATAAAGAAGGCTGAGAACCAAAGAACTGATGCTTTTGTGCTGTGGTGCTGGAGAAGACTCGTGAAGAGTCCCTTGAGCTCAAGGAGTTCAAACCAGTTAACCCTAAAGGAAATCAACCTTGAATATTCACGGGAAGGACTGATCCTGAAGCTGAAGCTCCAACACTTGGGCCACCTGATAGGAAGAGCTGACTCACTGGAAAAGCCCCTGATGCTGGGAAAGGTTGAGGGCAAAAGGAGAAGGCAGTAGAGGGTGAAATGGTGAGATAGCATTACCCACTCAGTGGACATGAATCTGAGCAAACTCCACGAGATAGTGGAGGACAAAGGAGCCTGGCCTGCTAGAGTCCATGGGGTCACAAAGAGTA
This sequence comes from Neotragus pygmaeus, assembly GCA_006410875.1. Classification (NCBI taxonomy): domain Eukaryota; kingdom Metazoa; phylum Chordata; class Mammalia; order Artiodactyla; family Bovidae; genus Neotragus; species Neotragus pygmaeus. The sequence continues at coordinate 84,905 of SJYV01017243.1, read as the reverse complement.
GGACACAACTTGGCAACTGAACAACAACAGTCTAGGAGTCTAAGATTAGGGCTTGGTGAACTACAACTTATAACTTGTTTTCATATGCCCCACAGCTTATTTTTGTAAAATAAAGAAGAATTCAATTGTGACTGTGTATAGCTCACAAAGCCTAAAATATATACAAATGTATACAGTATTTAACCCTTTACCGGAAAAGTTTGTTAACGCCTGATCTAGATCAATACGTCAATTTTCCTACCTTCTGCTCTGATTACTTCTTTCCACCAAAAGCAGCGATTCTTTTAATTTTCCTTTAATGGTACCACCAATGTCTTGATCATCTAGGTTCTGAATCTCATAGACTGAATTCTTTTCAGCTTTTCAGAGCAAATCAGTCAATCTGGCTAGTTGACATCTCCTTCGAAATCTCTCCTATACCTATCTCTTTTGCTGTATCTCTTGTATCTCTCTGTATCTCTTGTATCTATCTCTAAGCGAAACTGCTCTATTCACATTCCCTAGAACAAAGGTTTTCCTAACAGAAATGACTTTCTCCTCTCCTTTCTTACTATCTAAGTCAGGGATCAGTAAACTCTTTCCGTAAATGGCTTGAGGATAAATACTCTAGATCTTGTGGGCCATAAAGTCTCACTTGGGAATACTCAACCTTATTGTAAAGAGGGAAGGCACCCAAAGACAATCTGTAAATGGGGGTGGGGGGTTGGCAGCTGTGTTCTAATTAATAAAATTTTACTTATAAAAACAAGCTGTGGGCAAATCTAAAGGATAGTCTGGCAACCCCGATCTAAGACATACAATTCATTTAAATCTCAGTTCAAGTCCTCTCTCCTACTGAACAACCTGAAGGCTATTTCAGGTCAAAGAAAATCTTTCCCTGCTCAGAACTCAAATTAATTTGCTATCTGGTTAATATCCAACAATATCCAAATATGACTTTGTGGAGTCTCTTGTACTGTTGTAACATACGTCTTAACTCTTTAATTGTAATTGCTTTAGCCTCTTCAGGACTCAGTCACTGATCTAAAACTTAGGACCCAGCTTAAATAATCTATGACTTAACTCTCCATACATCATTTGTAAGTTGTCAGACAGCACTTCAGGACTAAACAACGAGGAGTCTAAGGTTAGGGACGGTGTGTTACATACTTCTGCACTGTTCACGGCCTTATAAAAGGACCCTGTATCTAAGAGTGGCTCAATCAATATTTGTGGAGATTGGCTAACACTTACCTGCAAATTTTTGAAGCAGCAGGGCCAGTGACTACACCATAGTAGTTAAAAGAGACAGGAGCTGTGGCTTTTAATGGGTTCCTATGAAACCAATGTGTCATTTTTTCCAGATGTTTCCTATTGACAAAAAAGAAATGTATTAAAACTAAAACATTTAATAAGCAATGTAAATAACAGTAAAATATTTTTAAGTAAAAAAATTAAATTACCGTAGGATATATACTTTCATATAAAAATATATAAAACAGACATATATATATAAAATACTTCACTGCCAGTCAATCTTGTTTCAATTGTCTATTTATAGCAGCCTATATTTATTTAGGTAAGGCCTATAAAAAAAAGTATTTGGAAATATGCTCACAGTAACTGCAATGTTAAATATGCTGGAGCCATAATGATTAAAACTTTACTGTGTATAGAAATCACCTTGCGCCAAGGGTTGGAGTTCTTGTTAAAAATGCAGGTTCTGATCCAACAGTCTGGGGTAGACCTCAGAAGTTGATGCTGCTGGTTCCCAGTCTACACTTTTGAGTAGCAGAGCACTGGACTTTGGTTGGACAGCTGAACATATAACAGGCATAGGACCAGGAAAATGTAATTCTAAAACAGGTTCAAATGGTGACCCCTATTTTGACTGCCAAGGTTACTTGAAACAAATAGGTCTTAAATTAACTGTATTTCCCAATGTGATACTGCTGAGGCCAACTGACTGGGTATAGCATGTGTTCTGTAATAAATATATTTTTGACAGAATAGCTAATAAGAATCAATGTGTGCATGTGTGTGTGCTCAGTTGCTCAGCTGTGTCCAACTCTGTGACCCTATGGACTGTAGCCCACCAGGCTCCTCTGTCCATGGGATTTTGCAGGCAAGAACACTGGAGTGGGGTGCCATTTCCTCTGAGAAGATCTTCTGGATCCACGGATCAAAACCATGTCTTCTGCAATTCCTGCACTGGCAGGAGGATTCTTTAACCACTGACTGAGACACCAGGGAAGCCTAAACTAGTATACAGGATGGACAAACAACAAGATTCTATTGTATAGCACAGGGAACTATGTTCAATATCCTGTGATAAACTGTAATGGAAAAGAATATGTGTATGTATAACTGAGTCACTTTGCTGTACAGAAGAAATTAACACAACATTGTAAATCAACTATACGTCAATTTAAAAAAATGTATCGATTCTTAAAAACCAAGACATTTAAGAAACTACCTAAATGAAATTCCAACTTAAAAAAAATTAAGTTTCACACCTTTCCGGTAAAAAAAAAAAAGTGTGTTCCACTTGCTTAAAAGTCCTTCTGTGAATAGTGAAGATAATACAGGAAGGCAAAGCTGAAGACTTAAATATGGCAGTTAGATCCCAGAAGTAGAAATTCCATAAGATTTAATTAATTTGAAAGCATTATACAATGTTGTCCATTAACTTTTCTTATTGGCAAAAAAGCGTCGGCTGCTCCGTGTAAAAAATATCTACTTTATGCATCTCCCTTACTATATTTAGTTATTCATGGCAAAACCGCCTTTGGAGAGCACCAGATATTTAAGGAAGAAAAAGTGCATTGTGTACCCAGTGAAAAATTGAGTAAGTTCACTTATGATTCAACCCAATTAACAAGGGCTTCAAAAATATATAACCTTCTAAACATCATCCATTTAAATCTCCTTTATAACGTATGTAAACTAATACAGTATCTCTGTACATATAAACCAAGCCTCCTAGAAATTATGGCACACAATACACTTGATTGTGAGTTTAAATTTTTCACAAATACTCTTTTAGCGCGCCCTGCCACTTAGTGGCCGAAAATGTTTAAGTTCCGTACACTTTTACTCTAGGAACGAAGAGGGTAAATACTGTCTTCTGCCCCTGCCCCATCTATCCCGGGAGAGACTCGCACTCTGGTTTTCAAGAATTTGAAGGGTGGGGTAGAAAGACGACACACCCACCCGCAGATGCAAGGAAGGGTGTCTTTAAAGCCACGCAGCACAACAGTCGGATGGAGCCTGCCGCCGAAACCGGTTGCCACAAGAAAAGTCTGATTACCGACAATGGTTCCCCACTCTGGAGACTCTGGGTCCCCGAGTCACCTACCGCCACCAGAGTACCGAAGGTCCACTTCCTGTTTACCACCCAGCCTCTTCCTCCGCTGCCCAGTCCAGTATAACGCCGTGACCTTGCGCAGGCGCATATCCTAGCGAGCCCCTCCTGAACAGACATTTTTGTGGAAAGCCGATACTATGTAACTGGGAGAGGCGGACTGAGGTGCTTAAACAAACCCCTACGTATAGTTTATGAGACACCCCGACTGCTAGTGGAGACGCGGGCAAGGGGATTCGGCGGACCTAGCTTGTTACTACCATTGATTCGTGGGGCTAACGTGGATTTTCTTTCTCTCATTTATTTGAAGGCACTAGGGGGAGACTTTTGTAGACCACTTATTCGGGAGTCTATGGAACCTGTGTAAAAAGGCTTGACCCTATTGCTTGGCACTGTGGGGAGACGACAGGCCCAGCCTCCTAACATACTTACCAGATTTCTCGGAGTCTGTACAGCAGCTCTCCTGAGGGAAGAAAGGCAATGTCCGACTCGTCAAAGGAGAAAGGAAGGGAGTCGGCAAGCCGGGACTACCGAACTAGAGCGACGGAACCAAGCCTGCGCAAGCCGCGGTCACGTGTCTACGGCGGCCATGACAACTACCGAGGCTCGGCGGTGTGCGCCGCCTCGGTAGTGGAGGCTGCCGCGTTGTCGCAGCCCCCTTAAAAAACTTCGTTCCTCAGCCCTTTTAAAGATATTCCTCCACAGTCTTTCCTCGTGAGCTGCGGTCTCCTCTAGAGACAAAGAGCATGGCTGGCCGAGCCTCCTAAGGCTTCCTCAGTAGCAATGGCAACCAATTGGGGGAGCGGGGCGGCCTCANGCTCACTAACTCTCAGATCTGTGACTCCTCTGGGTAACCTCAAATGTACCCAACACTTTAAAATATTTCCTTCTTCGTTTAAAGTTATTTCTGGGTGTTTGTGCCATTCAGCCTAAGTTTGATTAAGAAACAAAGGGCAAGAGAGAGGAGGAGAGAGAATACAGTGTCTGGTGAAAGTGCAAGCAGAATTTATATTTTTTTCTTAACCTCAAGAGTGAAAATATAGTTCTGCATAAAACATAAGTTTAGTTTTCCATGAGACACTGGGCATTTCCATATGTTATTGAAAACAACTTAAATCATTATAGCCTGTCTTAATGACGTTTCCTGTCTACTTCTACTTGGAATAGAGATTAAGAAGACAAAATAGGTTAAAACAACTCATTTCTACTATTATTCTACTACTATTAGTAGAGGCAAGAATATGGGAAAAATAAATCCAACCTTCTACCTATTGCTCAATCTTAAGATGAAGTTTATTTTATTTAAAGTTTTTATGGTAAAAGTCATATATGAAGCATGCTATTTAACAATGGCACTAAGTACATGCACGTTGTTGTGCAACTCTCATTATCATGTATCTCCCAATTTTTTCACCTTCCTGAACTGCAGGTCTGTTCCCATTAACACTAACTATCCATTCCCTCCTTCCACTCCATCCTCACACACTGGCCTTAAGCATCTACCAATGTACTTTCTGACTCTATGAATTTGACAACAATGTACCTTATATAAGTGGAATCAAACAGTATTTGTACCAAGTGTATATTGGAATGCACTTTTAAAGTTAACTCAGTATATGTCCTATAAACGGATTGTACTTTCTTTTATTCCCCCATGCTATACAGTAGGTTATCATCAGTTACACACTGTCAATAGTGTATATAAGTAAACCCCAGTCTTCCAGTTTATCCCTACCCCTCCTGTCCATCCTTGGTGTCCATCTGTTTCTCTCCTTCTGCTTTGGAAGTAAGTTCATCTGTACCATTTTTCTAGAGTAATCCTAGGATGAACTTTAGATGAGCAAGTGAAGTCAACAAAACAAAAAGTCAGCTCCATGTAGCAATGAAAAGTAACAACCAATCACCTAAACTGAAAGAAGGGTTCTTTAGCATCTGTCCTTTTGTAGGGAAAAGAGATGATTTACAGACCTTGGTCACTGGGTCTACTCAG